>CM018911.1:11524422-11526922 GCA_009663005.1 Actinidia chinensis | reverse complement strand
ATTTTTAAAATTTGTTTATAAAAAATTTTTATCCAAATTTTTTCAACCACCACCACCGCTACCTCCTCCACCTCCACATCCACATTTTTTTAAAATAATTTAAAAAAAGGTAAACACAAATATATTTTTATTTTTAAATAGTTTAAAAATAGGTGAACACAAACATATTTTTATTTTTAAATAGTTTACAAATAGGTAGACACAAACATATTTTTAGTTTTTGTTTTACAAAAAAATAAAATAAAATAAAACAAATACAAAAAACAAAAAAATAAAAATGTTACCAAATATACCCTAAGTGTAAGGAATTGTTTGGCATGCCCAATAAGTGTAAGGCCTCATTTGGCATCTTCTTTTACAAGTTAAAAAGGACCATTTGTGATGAGACTTCTTATTTGAAGGCGCGCAGTGAAATAATGGGTAAAAAGGTCAATTTATATTTTAAAAGAGAAAAACATTTTTTCTTATATAAGCAAAACTATTAATTTATTAAAAAGGACAAAAAAAATACAAGTCAGCCAAATCCTTTCCTTTTCATGAATTTTGATTTTTTAGAAAAACAAAACAAACAAACTAAAAGGACACAAATAGGTAAGCTACCAAACTAGAGAGAGAGTGGAGATGATCTAACGGACCATAATATCATTGACTAATGTGGTGTACGGAGACCAAGGATTACATTGATTCCCTATATTGTACCTCATGTTGAAATCACTGAACTTTCATCAACCCAAAAACAAGGGCAGGAATAACGATAAGCAATTTTGGTCAGACTCTACCATGAGGAGAAGTATTGCGCAATGCATACAATTTTTTTTCTAAGTTTTCTTGTTTATATAATATAATTTTCAGTTCAATATATTATTTTCTTCTTTTTCATAATTTCTGAATATATATAGAGAGAGAGAGAGGGAGAACCACCACAATTTCACTCTCTCACTTTTATGTCTACCCATTTTGAGTTGTAAACAAAACCAAGACTACATATTGAAATTAGAAAATTGGATTGGTGGTAATTATGGTTTCATGAAATGATGTGATCCTATTATCTATGAATTATTAGAGGACATGATTGTCATTTGTTAGAAATTTTTAAAATGTATTGGTGTTATTTTTGGATTTTTGTAAAACTTTCTTATTCTTTTAGAATGCTCACTTTTATATGTGGGTTTTGTCCCACATTGGTTAGATATGGAAAAGTTACATTCTCTATAAATGAAAATATTATTAAAGTATTAAATATGTTTGGATCACAAGGGGCTATACTATAGTGCTCTACACCATAAACCGGCGATGCCGGTGCTTCGCACCATGAATCCGCACTCGCGTGGCAGTGGGCTGTGTGGCGCTTTGATGGCGCACTTAGTACGTCGGCGCGAGGTGCCTTGTAGGCGCCCTTTCTTTATTGCCAACTGGCGACAAGTGGCAATAACGTGGCACTTGGTGGGCTATCAGTTAGATGACGTTGGTGATGATGTGGCGCCCGGACCAAGGATGCAATGGTTCGAAGGGTTGGATCTTAATCGTTGATCGAACAGTGGATCCAACGGTTATAATTTAATCCGAAAGGTTGTGACTATTCGGATTGATCCAACGGTCACAGCTCTATGCGACAGGTTGTGATTAAGGGGTTGCGTGGTAGCTTATAAATAGTCCCCCCTTGTAACGTTTTTAATATCAGAAAATTCAAAATTTTTAGGAAAAAAATAACTAGTTATTTCATATTGTATTTTTTGAGCATTCATTCAAATTTTTGTGATATTCTGCCAGAAACAACATCTTAAGAGGTCCTGGTTCTCTTAGTTATAAAAAACAAATATTCTGAACTATTCTATTTGTGCGCAAAAAGAAACAACGTAAGAAAACTAGAGTTGTGCTTCATGTATCTTGAAGGCAGATTTGTTGTAACCTGTGCAAATCATATGGTGGAGAGATTAGTAACGCGCCTTGAAGTGTATATGAAGT
Organism: Actinidia chinensis; assembly: GCA_009663005.1. Taxonomy (NCBI): domain Eukaryota; kingdom Viridiplantae; phylum Streptophyta; class Magnoliopsida; order Ericales; family Actinidiaceae; genus Actinidia; species Actinidia chinensis. The sequence continues at coordinate 11,524,957 of CM018911.1, read as the reverse complement.
TAAGATATGTCGCCATCCATCAACACGTCTGTTTGATTTCAAACAATCTAAAGTAAATGTTGCAATGGCGATGTTTCTTCAAAATAGATGACACAAGATTTTATAACGTTGGGAGAAAAGAGTTGCAGTTTCCTTCTTACACACACTCAAAGATGGTTTAACGTATTTGCCCACACCAAGTCCTGAAGAGCAAGATGATGAAAAACCCTGGAGCAGACTCGAGACAGAATCCAAATGGGAGAATGATGACTAATTGTTGAAGAGTACATATCATGAATGTATTGTCTGACGCCTGATTGATATCTATCAAAATTCAGAGACAGCAAATGAAACTTTGGATGCACTCTATGCGAAGTATCTACTGATATGCTAAAAGTACGAAGAAATTCTGTTAGTCAATTATGAATTATCGCATGATTGATAATAAGCCTGTCATGATCAATTACATGGAGATCAATTATTCTCATATCAATTTAAAGTTCAAAATATGAATATGGATGAAACAATGTTATATCTTATGTAATGATAAACTTGA
>CM018911.1:11506922-11509422 GCA_009663005.1 Actinidia chinensis | reverse complement strand
TGGTTACAAAACCCGGACAAAAAACAACTCAGAACCCCAAACTCCAGCATAATCGAGCACGAAGGGGGAGAGAAGCGAGTTCGTGCATTCAGCATTGATGGGGCAATTTAAGGGGGGATATGGACATGGAAACAGTTTTATCATGAACCAACAGATCTCAATTTCTCTCGAATCACCAATAGCTCCTTTTCCCGAATCCCGACCACTCCGACAATTGATGATGGTCGGAAGGTCTACTTTTAATGAGTACAAAACCACCATCGCCAATTGACCATGGCTGTAACCACCAGTGGTCGAGAATCAAGCAGTAAGAACCCACACCCAAACCCAGATCACAAGAATCAGGGCCAAGAATGGATCTTCACACCATATATCTGAGAGTATTAATCTTGCATAAAACCATTTAAAGACATCCTCACTTCGATGTATACCTTGACTAAATGTAATCATTCATTTAAAACCCAATATCCCCATAAACGGGGTGTAGAGAAAATCAAATTTCAAAATGGAAGACCATGATAACCAACTCACACCAAGAAGATGGGCCACACACCGTAGGCCTAATCCATACACACACACCAGAAACCCAGAGCCTAAACTGTGACATCCTCAATACTAAACCAAGAAATAACTAAGCAACACTCCTAACTGAAGATGAAAGGAGAGGATCCGATATCCCTTGGGAGAAGCTCGGTCTTGCATAAGAGAGAGCTGGAAGCACAAAAATCACCACGGAAAGCTCTCAACCCAGTAGATGGAGGGGTGTAGCTAAGACTCAGGATACTCTCTTTGACTCCATACCCTACCCCTTGTACAAACTCTCGATGAGGGGTGTAGGTAAGACACCAGGAGAAGAGGTCATAAAATCGGCTTGTCCAATCTTAAGCTGGAGTTGTTAAGAAAATCAGATTAACAAAAGGAGTTCATCATATAAGAAAGGAAAAACATTGACCAGCATACCATAAGTATCAAAGACGTCAATTTGCTTTCAAATGTGGGTGATCAGAGGTTTTGAAGAGGATTAATAGTCTGGTCAAATTTCCCAGGATTCCTAACGAAATTGAGAATGAGATTTTGAAGCTCACAAAAACAATTGAAGTGAAAAAATGAAGTCTATATTGGGGACGGGAGAAAAATTCAGGCAACCACGGAGAAAATGGGGGAGGAAAGCTATCAATAATTAGTGGCAGGACACGAAATGGAGTGATGTAGTATCATGCAGTGTTACATCCCTCACATACCCATGTCCGATGGACATCACATGGATAGAGGTGATATTTTAACTTTTTAAGAAAAAGAACTTCACATTGGCGAGAAATTGCAAGAATGGGCAGTAGTAATTGCATAGTTTTCCTTAATCTCATTTGATTTCAAATGCAACTCTAAATAATATACACCTTGTTATCAAAGAATTTTATACCTTATGCCAACAAAAATTGTTGTCAGAACCACGTTTCATTGTACCCATACCCAATTTTTGAAAATATATTCCGATATCTTAACATCAGGAAGGTGTGACGATTGGAATCACACCCGCACCTGCCCCACCCCGCACCCGATACCTGAGTCGTCCATGTAAACAGAGGGTATTTTTATGGTTGTTCATGCAATAAGTTTAGGGCATACATTGAAGGAAATGTTCTTGTGGTTTACTTCTATTTTCCTTTCAAGTATTATGGTATCTTTTAAAGCTTGAGTTGTGACGCAGGAGTTTTATACTTCTATTTTGCCTTTGTGAATGAGGGGTATCCCTTGATTATAATATAAATTACTCATAAAAAATATATAACTTATCCTTAAGGATCAAAAAACTTGAGTAAAAAATTAGTCGGGTTTCTTTTTGGTACCCATTACTTAAAGTAATAAGTATCCATGAGTTGACACACATATATAGGCCTATGATTAGGTCCAAACTGCTAAATGCAGCAACCTATTAGGCAACCATATACATGGAGATTGGTTTTTCATTAGAGCTCCACACAAACTATTGTGGAGAAGTGAATTGGTTACCTGATGGTTTCATAATTATTAAGGGTGTTTGTCGCCAAAAGCTTTCCTTTTTTATCTCGAGAAGGTGGTCCAGAGTAGTGTTTTCCACAGCTTTGTTTATTGGGCCACAAAAATAACTTTAAAAAAGTTGAAAAAAATTAATTTTTGAGAAGCTTCTGTTAATATTTTTCAACTCATTGCTTTGAATCATCAACTTTTAACGTTAGTTAAGTACAAAAAAAGCACCCAAAATTTTCTTTGTGATGCTTGCACATCTATTCCATTCCTCAACAAACTTAGTGGACTAAGCTGCATGGTTAGAAAAGAATGGAAAATAGGCAAGGTTCTTGAGTTATAAAAATGAAAAGAAAAAAAAAAAAAAAAAAAAAAAGGAAAGAAAAGGAAGACAAGATTTAGGGTTGCCATACTTGGATACTTTTTTCAAAGAAGCATCGGAATAATATTTCTTTGAGGTAAAACATTTTTTAGGCTTTATGGCACTCCAATAATT
>CM018911.1:11099417-11101917 GCA_009663005.1 Actinidia chinensis | reverse complement strand
GCCAAGTGCGGCGTGAGAGACAGGGTTAACATGGAAAAGGAAAGGTGGTCGTTGTCGGAGGAGATACAGAGGAGGCGTGCACTCGGAGACAAAGTCGGCAGGGGGAGGATAGGGATCTCGAAGGTTCTGAGAACAGATATGTTACACGGGAGAAAAAGAGGGGGGGCTGGGCTTTTAATAGGCTCAGGGGCGGAATGGGCCTTTAGAATTATATTGGGCCTAATAATGAGAGGGCCTTAAGATTTTATAATCATAGGTCATTGGGTTGGGCTGACTACAAAAAGGACGCGAATGGGCCTCACAGGGGTGTTAATGAAATGGAATGGAGAACTGGAAAATGGGCTAAGTCAAGAGTATCGAGAATTGAGTCTCGGACATTAAGACCAGCCCAGGACGTTGGTTCCCATATGAAAGGGCTAGTCGGAGTTTACGAGGAAACGGTAGAAGACCCGACACCCATGGGATGTAATAGCCCTAACCACACACAGGAGGCCAATATTTTGTGGTATGCTCTAGCTAATTTAGAGAGAGGAGATACTCGTAGTGAGGAGGACATAGCTACCTCGGACATGGACGAACGGTCTTCTTGGAAGCCAGGAAGGAGCGAGCAGGCGGAAGGTGGGTCTGAAGGGCCGAACGATGATATCAGAAAAGGCAAGAGTTTGTCGATACAAGTTCAGTCTGACGACGTCATAAAGGAAAGGATTATCTGTGACATCGAGCCCTTGGAGTGTTGTCAGGCAGTACCTATTTCTTTGGCAGGACTAGTGGTCGATGAAATCGGGCAAGATGATGGGGGTGACTGGCTTATGGAAAGGGGAATGGAGATGGTAAGCTTAGAGTGGGGTAGACGGAAACTTAAAAGGGTTTCGCAATTTTTTTGGAATATCCTACAAGGGGATGGAGGATGAAGCGGCGCGGCTATTTGCCAGGATTGAAGAACAGTGGAGTAACCGAGCCAGTGATAGAGGGGGGAGGAGCAAGGGAGTCGGCAGGAATATAGGTAAGAGAGAACTTAAGAACCTTGAATGGTCAGTATCCGAGGGGAGCAGTAAAGGCAGGGGTCGTAGTTGGTCAAAGGGACTCAAGGAGGGTATGTTTCGTCTACAAACCGATATTGTTTTGAATGAAGCTTAAAATTCTTACATGGAACGTGAGAGGCCTTAACGATCCGGACAAAAGGAGAGTGATCAAGGGGTTATTGAATAGGTGGAAATGTAGTGTAATATGTCTCCAAGAAACAAAGCTTAAAGATGTGGATACCACGATCATAAGAAGCTTGTGGGGTGGTAGATGGGTGAAATGGGAGGGGTTGAGGGCTAATGGGTCAGCTGGGGGTATTCTTTTGATGTGGGATTCAAGAGTAATGACATGTCTGGATTTTATGGAGGGGACTCATTCTAGCTCTTGCTTGTTTGAGAATGTGGAGGATGGTAACAAATGGGCGTTCGCTGGTTTATATGGACCACATAACAGAAGTGACAGACTGGTGATGTGGGAAGAATTGTCGGGCATTAGAGCGGAATGGGGGACTCCTTGGGTTTGTGGGGGGGATTTTAATGTGGTCAGACGGCCAGCTGAGAGGGCAGGTTGTCAAATGCAATCTAGGGCAATGCGTGATTTCTCAAACTACATTATGGAAGAGGAGCTGATAGATCTTCCATTGGAGGGAAATGACTTCACTTGGAGTAACGGGACAACATCGTCGAGGTTAGATAGATTCTTAGTTTGCTTTGAGTGGGAGGGGTCGCATTTGAATGTTAGACAATATAGCCTGCCCAGGGTAGTCTCAGATCACAAGCCGGTCTTCTTGGTGGGAGGAGGTATTCATAGGGGGCCTACACCGTTCAGATTTGAGAATATGTGGTTGCAGGTGGAAGGTTTCAGAGATCTGGTCAGGAAGTGGTGGGAAGGGTATGAAGTCTCGGGGAGTGCATCATTCTGCCTTGCCAGGAAGTTATAGTGGCTGAAGGAAGACCTGAAGAGGTGGAATAGGGAGGTGTTTGGTAGGGTTGAGAGCAGATTAGCCAACCTCATGGAGGAGCTAAAGAGTCTTGAATCTAAGGAACAGAGCCAGGGGCTATCTAATGCAGACGGGGACCATCAGGCTAAGATGAAAGCAGAGATAGGAAGACTTGTGATAGTGGAAGAATCGTCCTAGAGACAAAAATCTCGAGCTACTTGGCTGTCAAAAGGGGATAGGAATACAGCCTTTTTCCATCGTCTGGCAAATGCGAATCGTAGATCTAACTATATTGGGAGGATCATAATTGAAGGAGCTACTCATGAATATGAGTTAATGGCCAATAGCATAGTGGGGTTCTATAAGAAGTTGTACAAGGAGTCTGAGCAGTGGAGGCCCAGGGTAGACGGGTTATGGCTGCCTTCACTAGATCAGGAGGAGGGGGATCTTTTGATCAGGCCTTTTCAGGAAGAGGAAGTGTTTGAAGTGGTTAGGAAGATGAGAGGGGATAAGGCCCCGGGACCGGATGGATTCTCT
>CM018911.1:10976917-10979417 GCA_009663005.1 Actinidia chinensis | reverse complement strand
GTCAGGTGTTTCCCCTGACACATATCAGACACTTATTCAAACGTGTCTTATTGTTTTTTATTTTATATTTTTAGGAACTGGGCATGTTTTAGACAATTGGGGAAAACATGTCCATCATTTATATACACTGATTATATACATTAGCAAGTTTGAAAAAAACAGCTTTGGACACTGATAAAATAAGAATAATGTAGATCAATACTTATTGATCCCTCTTTTAGTGTTTTTGAAACGTGACAATTTTTTGTAAGATGATATATGGATTGAAGAAAGAATTTTCTAATTGATTTATGGTTTGTTGCATCTTTTTTTGAAGAACATAATTGTTATGAGATTGATGTAATGATATTTGAGTTGTGGAACACAAAATATAAACATTTCTTATTTTGTCCTAGGCGCGTCGTGTCATTTTCTTAAAATCTGTCACAACATTGCTGACTTAAAATTCTTTCATTCGCAACATAAACAAGGAACTCCAAACCTAATATTTTGTATCTTCTAGACTTCCTCAATCATATTATTTTTTCCTCCCAGTCAAGAGAGCTGATGCAGCCCTGTAGTCGAACCAACAACCAAATTCGCTAAAAATAACATAATTGAGCGCTGCCTACCACTTGCTCGAATGAACCATTGGACCAATTCAGTTCTCAGACCGAGGCCAAATTCTGTGCTGATCCGGTTTTAAGATAGATATGCATGTTTCAGTTCGAATGGATCAATACCACCAAGCCATACTGGAACGAATGAGAAAAATGATGGGCAATGTTGGGAAAAATGATGTGCTAAAGCCAAGCCATACTGGAAAGAATGAGAAAAATGATGGGAAAAACTTCAAAATGAATTTTATCACCAGAAATTTTTACTATAAAATCTCTGATATCGGCAATGTTGGTAATTATAGCTGACTTTGGTGCCAAGAGAATTGTTCATACGTAATAACTCCAAATTCTGTAACTTGTATCCAAACTAATATTATTGTTCAATGGAAATTGGAAACAATACCCATAAACTTGTCTAGCTTACAAACAATGACCCTCTAAACTAAGATTATTTTAAACAAGTCAGTCCCTTCTTCTTTTCGTTTCTTTTTAGTTCTTTCTTAATTTTCTATTTCTATTTCTATACTGAAACTCAGTTGGGTAGTCTTGAGTTGTGAATGAATTCTCAAAACTGAGTGTGTCATGTTGCCCTTCTGTATTTGGTTGGCCATCAAAGTACTATAGTGCCTTTAATATATGGTGGACTTGGCATTTAGTGTGCTTGGTTCTTTAACTACTTTGATGGGTATCATAACTTATAGAACCTGATGCAGGAAGCATGTGAAGCAAAATATGCACACAAGAATAATCACGAATACAATAGAAATAACACTATTTTTCTTTTCTCAAATTTTAGTATTAATTAAACACACTACTGACCCATAAGTAAACTCATCCTCGAGTTTCCAATGTCCAAAATAATTCGTCTTAAACTTGTCCGCATCAATCTTGTACTTTATGCTAATTTTCTCGAACCTAAAAAGAGTCTTTAAAAATTAAAGGAACAATGTATTTTAACAAATTTACACCATTTTGTTGAAAGCACAGATCCTGATGGATGAAACATTGCTTTGTTCAACAAAGTTCAGGTTGATCAACAAATTTACGCCATCCCGATGGATGAAACGTTGCTTTGTTATGCCATTTTCTCATACAAAGTTTGTTGTGTTCTCCAACAATTGCTCTTCCAAGAATTTAATCGCTCTTCCATAATTGGCTTTCCACAAATCTTCGACAGAGTTTAGTGCCCCCAATTGTTCCTTCCCAACAAGTTCCTTCAAAATTAAAATCCCCCTAAATCTGATCCTTTTTTCTGAAGGACAAATAGTTCTTCTGTAGACAGTGGATTGCAGATAGGACCAACTATAATAGGAAACATCCCCTTAGCATCCGTGATGCATTCGTTAACACTAATAGGATCACTAGCCTTTTCCTTCTCGGTAGCATCTTTAGCTTCTTGGACAGTCTCCTTTTCTATGGAACCAACTTTTTTGTCTTCCATAATCTCATCAAAATCGGTGTCAATCTCTTCCTTTTCTTCCTCTCTTGTACAGATATCAATATCTTCTTGCTCATCATCGCTGATGAAATTTCCTACATCTAGCCCAACTAAACTTTTTCCATGGCTCCTTCAAACTCTTCATTGTACTCATCAAATTTCGTGTGCGCATCTCAATTACCTTGTAACTGCTATAACAAAGTATTTGTGCCTGAAAATATCGCACTGGACTATTTCTTTAATACTTCATCGTTCTCATAAATTTTATAATTCCACTCGGAACACTTGTTTGAACTTGTTGATGTGATCGTTTGATCCCATATTTTCAGTGATTCATGATCCAAAGGTAATAAGGCGGTGAAAAGGCAGAAATCATATATTGTTTTAATGTTTTCCACATTGCAAGTTTTGGGCTTTCCTTTGCAGTGTTTGCCTATTGCCACCATGCATGCCGTTGCTAAGA
>CM018911.1:10761917-10764417 GCA_009663005.1 Actinidia chinensis | reverse complement strand
TCATAATCTCCTTATTACATCACCAACGTTAGTATTCTTCCCCCTAGCGAACGGGGCATCGTTATGAACTATGTGTCGAACTTAAACATTACATTTCGCAAATACAATTCATAATTTCATGGTATATCAAAACAAAGCATGCTTTTAACCATAAAATATATAGTTTAGAAAACACAAGCCACGTCTTTCAGGAACATTAAAAACAGTTACTTTTTAGCTTAGTAATACATAATCAAGATTTTTCATTTAGGCTCGCTATTTCTCCCTGATTGTTGTGCTTCGCTTTTAATGTTTTGTGTTGTCCTGGTGTTCTTTAGTCCCGTTTTTATCCATCTTCAGCTTTGGGTCATAGGTCTCTCTTCCCGCGCTTTCTTCTTGCTTATTCCGAACCCAACCACCACTGCCCCAGTACTCTGATCTACCTTCCGCTTCTTGTTACGACCGAGTATTAGTTTTTCCACTCTTGTATGCTTTACTGCTCTTGCGGTCGGATCGGGTTTTGGGTGTAAAATTTGTTCAGCAGATATGCTCAAATTTTCTATCCAACTTTATGTGAGCTAACGTCCTCAAATAGGGTCAGATTCTTATGGGTCATATTCGAATCGAACCATTAGATTTCAATTTTCTCATAGCTAGAAATTTATAAAATTTCAATAATTTGTCAAAAATTAGATAATATAATTTCAGATTAATTTCTATAAGAATTCTGCATTTAATTTTAGAAACAACCCACTTCGTCTAATAAATTTTAAAAAATTCTTCAAATCTAATTGAGGATTTCAAAACTTTAAATAATATACTAGTACAATGACTTTATCTTACGAGTAAAAGTTTTATAAATTAAGAACCAACTTACTATTTTTAGAAATTCGTTAAATATTTCCAATTTTTGCAAAATATCGGTTGCCATGTTTAGTTATAATATTTTGCGTGAAATAAGTATCATTAATTCGTGAAATTAAATATGTAATTACAGACATATAAATTTAAACATATAAAATCTCAGAGTTATAACAAACGCAAACTATTTTTTAAAATTTATAAAACTTCTGGTTGAACCATTTTTTTTTCCAGTTTAAATTGCACTGTAAAACATAAATTTTTAGTCCTTATATTCTTGGAAATTTTACCAAAAATGTTCTAATGAAAGTTTTTAGATAATTTTTGATATCTTTCCAACGTAACTTAATAGAGTAATCAGAAGCGTATGAAAAAGTATGAATAAAAATACCGCGCGTGTCATGCACAAAAAACAAATCCGTAGTGGGTCCGATTTAAATTTTAAAATTTTGTATAAATGAGTTAACATTTTCGGGGGAGGTGGAGGGTTTAGGATGCTAACAGTTATACTACGAATAAGACTTAAAATAATGGAAAATCTAAAGAAAGAAAAAAATATTACCTAATAAGAGTACGATTTTGATTTTCGTTTTCGATCTTTTTTCTCCTTTCTGTTCTAGAAGCTCTCTCTCTTTTTGCCCTTTCTGGTTGTTCTCTGTTTCGTGTTGTGGTTTTAGGAGGAAAGCTTTGTGTCAACTTTTTATAAATGAGATTTTGGCTTGTTAGGCCTTTGCCCATATGCACCACACATGCACACCAACCAGGGTCTTCCTCATTTCTCTCATATGGACACACACCCCAGATACACACAGCATGCATGCACGCACATCCACCACACCCTCAGATGTACACACGCCCATATGCATGGCGACACGTGGCTATGCTTCGTGCCCGCGTATTCATAACGTAGCGTATTATCGGTTCGGTTGACATTTAATTTAAAACTTTATTGGCCAAAAAAATATTAGTTACATTTTTAATCACAAATTAAAGAATTGGTTACTTATTTTAATACTCAGTTTGCGGTTCGGGGTATCACACCTGTGGGTCAGATCGATCCATCAGAAATTATTTCGCATTAATTCAATATTTCTGGACTATACTACGAGTAAGCCAAGACTCCAAGCTGGTGGGGTGGGGGGGTAATGAAAGCAGACTGTCGGTAATAAGAGATAAACTCTGGTATGGGAGGGAGCCTTGCAGGAATCAAATCTAGGATTGACCAATGGCTATTGGTGATAAATTCAGCTCACAAAGGCAGCGTATGAGACTTTCAGGCGCCGCAGAAAAATCAAACTCACATGCCAAAGTTGAATGGTATGCCCTGAATGCCCCCAAAGCACGTCTTTATTTCTATGGTTGGGACTAAACGGTAGGCTGCTTACAAGGGATAAACTTCAAGGGCTAATTGAAGATCAAAACTGCCCTTTATGTAGGGCAGCGGATGAATCAGTTGATCACCTCCTTTTCTTTCAATGTAATGTGGGTGAGCAAGTATGGAGCCAAATCAAACATTGGTGACGCATCACGCGAGCTATGAGCACTTTAAAGGCTGCTGTGAAGTGGATGATTAAGAAGGCTAAAGGCCCGAAGGTCCAGTCTAAAGCCAAGAAAATTTTTCATGCTTGTGCAGTTTAATACCCGTGGGAGGCTAGAAGTG
>CM018911.1:10596917-10599417 GCA_009663005.1 Actinidia chinensis | reverse complement strand
TCAGCTAAAATCCCCTGCTTAAGGTATGCCGACTGACAAGCGTTCCTTGCTTTAAGTCTGAATAAGATGCTTACTTAATGTCTTTCGACCCAATAAATTTTTAGCTTAAGGTCTGTCGACCACCGATACTAGTTCTGAGATTCTTCAATCGATTAAGATTCTAGCTTAAGGTCCTCGCTCAAGGTTTGTTGACTGACTAACATTCTGTTCTTAAGGTCAATTGACCGGCTAAGATTGTCGCTTTAAGATTCACCGACCAACTAAATAGGACACTTAAAGGTCAATTGACTGACTGAGATACCCGCTTATGGTCCATCGACAGACTAAGATTCTCACTAAGTACTCGTTTATTTTCGTCGGTAGACTATAATTACATTTTAAGGTCCACAGATCAACTCAAATCCACATTTTAGATTTGCCGATTGAATAAGATAGGCCTTTAAGATTGTTAAACCGACTAAGATACTCACTTAATGTTTTCTGTCTACTGACTAAGAATCTTGCCTAAGGTCCGCCGACCAATCAAAAATATTTGAAGGTCTGCCAATCGACTAAGTACTAGTTTAAGTTCATCGACGGAATAAGATACTTGCTTAGGTCCGTTGACATACTAGAATTCACATTTTAAGTTCTGCTGACTGACTGAAATCTGCATTTTAGATTTGTCGAGAGACTAAGATTTGCATTTAAAGTCCGCCAATCGACCAACGTTCGTCTACAACTAAGCTTGCCATTACGTCTGTCAACCAATTGCCAACTAAGATTCTCGATTAAGGTCCATATCGACTAACTAATAATTCTTGATTGAGGTCCGTTGGTCGACTAAGATACTCACTTAAGGTCCGTTGATGGACTAGAATCCACATTTTAAGGTACAACCACCGACTCAATCGTGTTTCAAGGTCCGTTGACCAACTAGGATACACGTTTAAGGTTCGTCAATCAATTACGATGATGCTCGCTTAACATCAAGATTCCTCCATAACGTCCATCGCCAAACTAAGATGTTCATTTAAGGTTTGTCGACCGAGTAATATTCTCGTTTAAGGTCTATCGACGAACTATGATTCTCACTAAGGGGATGGGTATTAACGTCCATCACCAAATTAAGATGCTTGTTTAAGGTCTGTCTACCTAGTAATACCAAGATTTTCACCAAGGGGTTAGGTATAAATCACATTAAACCTATATTAAAAAAACTCTAAGATCATAATGTACTAGTTATGCAGCATTTTTCAAAATTAAAAAAAATTAATTTAAGATAATCTTGTCCAAGTCCAAATACCCACTTAGCTGGAGCAGAACATAAAAGTCACCACCTAAAAAAAACTCAAAATTGAATCCGTTAAGAGACATTATAGTGGTAGACCCAAATATCATAACTTTACAAGAAATGATTGAGGAAAACACTTACAATAGATTAGAGAAAGTCTCAATTAACTTTAGTGAGAAGCCGTGAGCTGTAAAAGTAATTTAAATCTAAATCCATTAGGGTCATGATTGTTTTGAAGATAAGAATATTGAATTGGAATACAAATCCTGTGGGGTTACTAATATGGTGTTTGTTGACTCCCTCTGAGGTTAGATATGTAATCCGATGGATTTATAATCCACCAAATTGGCTGAATTTATAATAACACCTTATCCCATTATTACAAATTCAGAGGGTATGGATTAACCCTAAAATTACTAAAATACCCGTAAGTAAATACAACAATACAATGTTATTAAATTAAGATACTATTATATGATATTTATATATATAGAGTTTTTATACCCCATAGATTACTTATTTGGTGCCTAATTTTGTGCAATGGACTAAAGTCCCTAGGAAAGTGAGGAATGGAGAAGGCACCAATTGCAAAAGAAAGAGGAAGGCAGGTGTAAATCACATTTCAACTATATTTTGCAACCAAAGATCATAATATCTCAAGTATGTAAAATTTTCAGAAATTCAAGGAATACTTAGGATTATATTTACCATGCAATACTCAAGAAATGTGCAATCAACTCAATTGGAGATTGAGAAACAAAAAGTAAAAAAAAAAAGGGAGTAAATCACCTTTTAAGTTATAATCAAGCAACCAAAATAATATGAAATATTTTTCAAAATTAAATGATTGATTAAAATTAACCCAAGTCCCCAACAAGGCGAACAAGCAAGAGTCTCACCATCAGCAAATGAAACTCAAAATTGAATCAATTCGATATATTACCAAAAATCGCTTGCGTAACAAAGATCACAATTTCGCAATTATATACTATTTTAAAAAATACAAGGAATTATTAAGTGTAATGTTTACTCAAAAAAGACAAGTAATGGTTAAGTGTAACTGTGTAACAATCTTACTGTGAACTTCTTGAGAAAATTTAAATCAACTACAGATTTGAGAAGGAGATGTCCTAAATTATATGTAGAATTGAGAAGCAACAACTTGCAAAAGAATTCCAAAACTCAATGGATGAGAGATATCACTAAGGGCTTGAGTAATGACGTTAC
>CM018911.1:10566917-10569417 GCA_009663005.1 Actinidia chinensis | reverse complement strand
AAGAACTCACTCTCACCAAGTATTCAAACTTGATCCTTGCACACAAACTGTTTTATTCTCTCTGTTCCTCTGCCGAGAAACTCTTCCTCATGCCATTATAAAAGCACCCACCAACCCATGCATTAAAAACATAATACATGTTCCAACAAGAAGTTGGAAATCCACTGGAAAGGCACACACGACAATAAATAAAATGATCCAGTTAACCCAGCTATTACTTCGGTAATCTCGGAGAAAAAAAAAACTGTGCAAGATAATTTAAACCATTAAAATTGAAAGCAATCCCAACAATCTCCACCTTGGTGAGAATTCCAAGTGTATGATCGCACTCCACCAAGCTTGATACAATGATTGCACCACCCGAATAAAAATTTTGATTCGTATCGCACGGCCAAAGTAGCAAGCCATCCCATGTCAATTATCATCAATTAACACGCGAGAAGGACCTCGACTCATCCTTTACATCCTCACATCCATTGGCAACTTGGAAACATGACTTTGTCTTTGCCGCCAATGACTCACACTTTGGGTACCCACTTCCTTGTGCACGCCATTTTCAAACATTTGTCGAGTAAACAGTTTTGCCAATCAACGATACAACTCTTTGCACTTCTTCCCTTCCATTAAGACCTTACTACCGCGTGTGATTTTCATGGCTCAGCCACTAGGAAAATACTTGTATACATTAGAGTCCATCCGGCTAAGTAAAATTAGATTCTTGCAACTTCGGAATATAAGCCACACCACCCAAAGTATGAGCCGCTCCATCAAATATTTTTATTTTCATGTTCCCGATACATTGAATGTCACATGGACTTCCATCACCCAAAAACAATGACCCACCATCTCTTTCTTGGAATGTATCAAAAAATTCCTTCTTAGAGCAAACATGCATAGTGCAATCGGAATCTAAAATTCACTCATCATGAGAAGAAGTGTTTATATCTTCAGAGACTGTGAGGAGATCTCCATCATCCGCTTTTACCCAAGAATTGCAACTTGAAGCGTCATTGCATTTTTTCCCTTTATTCTTTCGCAAAGGACAATCGCGCTTCACATGACCAAATTCTTTGCAATAGTAGCATTGTACACCCTTTCTTCTAGAACTAGAACTGGACCCGTTGCTCCCTCTAGATCTACCATCAGATTTTTTTCCCCGATTCCCACTTTGAACCGCAAGAGCTTCACTTTCTCCATCCTCAAAACTTGACATTTTTTGAGATAATGAGAAACCAACGCCGACTGCACTTGCTCCAAACTCACCGTATCCTTCCCATATAAGAGAGTTGTCACCAAAGTATCTTACAAATTCGGAAGAGATGTAAGAAGCAAAAAGGACTTGTCTTCTTCTTCAATCTTTGCATCAATTTTTCGTAGTTGATTCAAATAACCATTGAACACGTTCATATGTTCCACGAGGTTTCCGCCTTCTTCCATCTTCAGCTTGTACAACTGCCGCTTTAGATGTAACTTGTTGGTCAAGCTTTTCGCAAGATAAAGCTTTTCCAACTTCTCCCAAAAGGCCGATGCCGAATCCTCATCCATGATATTGTTGATGATATTATCAGCAATACAGAATAGAATCATACTCACACACCTCGACTCCAACTCTTTACCATTCATCCTCTTTTATCGTCTTCGGTTTCTTATCCTTTCCTTTCAACACTTTAGCCAAAACCTGTTGAACAAGGATATCCTTTACCCTTAGTAAAACTACCACTTCCATTAAACTGCTCAAGAAAAAATTGAGAGTTGATCATTGCCTTCATTGTGGATAAAACAAAACTCGAATCTCAAACACCGATCATGAAACTAAGCTGGCTCTTATACCACTTGTTAGGATTAAAAACAGAAGCACCCAAGAATCGAGATTTGAACATAACCACAATACAACCAATGAAAATACAAAAAAAATAAAATGGAGAGAGACGCAAAATTTACATGGTTCAATAATAATACGCCTACTCCACAGAGGATCCCGTTCTTCCACTATGAGTAAAATTGTACAAGTATACTTGAGTATGAATATCTCACACTCAATCTCTTATACTCCACTCATCAAGAACTCACTCTCACCAAGTATTAAAACTTGATCCTTGCACATAAACTGTTTTATTCTCTCTGTTCCTCTGCCGAAAAACTCTTCCTCATGCCGTTATAAAAGCACCCACCAACCTATGCATTAAAAACATAATACATGTTCCAACAAAAAGTTGGAAAGCCACTAGAAAGGCATACACAATAATAAATAAAATGATCCATCTAACTCGGCTATTACTTTGATAATCTCGAAAAAAAAAACGGTGCAAGATAATTTAAACACATTAGAATTAGAACCAATCCCAATATTCTCTTGAGCAGTACTTGTATTAGTAAGTGTTGCCGATTTATCCTTTCTATGAGTCGAGTCAAGTCAAGTGAAGGTCCATGAATCCTAATGCAGACTTGATACTCCTCTTCCACTTCTTATAGTCCGTGGCATCCAAAGGCTTAATGGCAA
>CM018911.1:10419417-10421917 GCA_009663005.1 Actinidia chinensis | reverse complement strand
CACTTCGATGAGGCACGCACCTCGCACGCCTCATGCGCCTCACGTGCCTCATGCGATTCTCATATCTGCTCGTCGTCGAAATTCATATCTACTCGTCGCAAAACTCAGATTTTATCGCCGTGGCTGATCTGATCGTCGTCACCATCCCACGAAATTAAGCACCACTCCTCTCTCTCTTTTCTTTCTTTATTCTCCCACAAAAGAATTATTAAATAATACTTTTTTTTAATTTTTTTTACTTTCTTCTTTTCTTTTTTTTTTCTATTATTATTTATTATTTTTCTATTTTATTTACTTTTTTCTGTTTTTTTTTTACATTTTTATTTTTTTTTGTTATTTTTTGTATGATGATTGAATGATTTGCTACTTTAATTTTTTTTATATATTTTGTAAAACATTTATGATTTGCTATTTAATGAATTGCGCCTTATCTCATCTATCAAACGTATATTATATATTTTTTTTATGTCGATAATGTGCGCATCGCTTCAATAAGTCGTGCGCCTCGCGCCTGAGGCTCCACATGTTTTTGCGCCTCGATGCGCCTCTCGCTTTTAATAACTCTGGTCAATACACCTAAATTTTTTTATTCGCGTTTGCTAACAATACATTTTATACAAATTTGCTCATCTAACAAATTAGGCTAGGCTCACAATCTCATTACTTTCCTGGTGTGGGAGACTCCAAAAGCGTAGGAGAGACTGGAGAAGGAGATCTTGGAGGTTTGGCTCCTTCAGGGGTGATACTCGGACAGGGGAACCCTCATCCAAGTTCCATATACGCACAATGGACTATCAAGTTTAATACTGATCATATAAACAAAGCTATATAATATCTCGCTGAAGCAAAGGCACATACGGCATTCCATTTAGTTTTTTGATAAACCTTATGTTTTATCAAATACTTGACCATGATAGGGATCCTAAAGGATACAAGATTTCAACAAGGCCAAGATAATATGTGAAAAGAAAATGAGAAAGCATGAATCCAGTTAAGAAATTAATATAAAATATTTTTGCCAAATCAATTGCTTTTGGGGATAGGTGCTATAACAACCAGTGGTAAAGAAGATTGCTACGACCTTTATTGGTTCTATGTCTACAACATCTTATGTGGCATAGGAACGCACTTGGCTGCAGGAATAATGCGGAGATGGGACCATAATCATGAGCGAAAACACACATGAGATTATGCATTAACAAGCAAATTGGCAATGCAAAAACTTTGAAAATGATAGTAAATTGAGAAAAACGATTCAAATTGTAAATGGTGAATTACACTTTGCACCCTAAAGTATCATGAAATTCTGATGTTGATCTACACCGAAACCGAGAAGCGAAATCTACATACGATACAAAATAGTATATCCAATATCAAACTTACTAGGAAACCAAAAATACCAAACAATGCAATGAGAGGCATTTGAGAAAATTAGACACTTGCAAAGGTAACAAAATTCCCACCACCTAGACAGCCTTTACGAACCTTAAAAAAATTAAAATCATTTATGCCTGCCCCTCTATTGTCTTTAACATCTGGAAGAGCATACAAAATTAGCCAAGTACCATGGGATAGATGGCTCGCAATATTAAGAAACAAACAAAGGGGTGGATAAAATAGCCAACCTGAAAGGAAAATATCCTGCTTCTGCAGAAAAACTTCGCTGCAAGGATCGCAGGCCAACCACTTAGTAAACCCGCTAAAAGAAAAATCACAAAGGAACGGATGGAAACGATCTTTTACTGAAACTAAATCAGCAGCATATATCATTTCCTCAGCCCTATTAAGAGCCTTAATGCTACAATAGCAAGAATAAACCAAAAATATTAAGAATAAAGTATCAGGCATAAGGACGAAAGCATATGGAACATTATTAATCTCTACAAATCGCAACTATTTAGTTTTAGTAAGAACTTTTCGAGGACCAAAAGAAAGACAGTCAAATGATCAAATCAAAAGCCGCTTAGTTGTAATTCTGATTCAGTGAGGCTAACAAATTGTATCAAAGACAAAACTTCAAATCATGAAAAAGGCAACTTTTTTTTATGAATATAAGCCTGTTCATATTTTATAGAAGCCAACCAGTTTTACTTGCTATCTAGCACTTAACTGTAATTCCAACAAATAAAATTTAATTGGAAAAAAAAGGTCTCCATGAATGCCTCCAACTCACCTACAAAAAACTATTTTTCGACATTTCTCACGCTGTTAGGCAGTACTCATTAGTCTTTTAGCAGGCTTTAAGTTTAATATTGTTTATGTATGTTGACGGTTATATAAATTCTAATTATTTTAGAATTGTAGTGTACGATTTAAATATGACATTAAATGTATTTCATCTCTCTCTTTTCTATTCTTTCCTACCTCGCGTTCTACTCCTTTTCAATTTCACTTTTGAACCTCTTCTCTCCCCTTGCTTCTCTCTCATTCAAACATCTCTATAAACCTGTCTAATGTCTTCCCTAATCATCCTTCTCTCATACTCTTTTCTCTGTCTCTT
>CM018911.1:10284417-10286917 GCA_009663005.1 Actinidia chinensis | reverse complement strand
CCTGAACCTACGTCTGTCTCTATTTCAAAATCAAAAAATCAGAACTATGAAAATTGTGTAAACTCTTGTTCGAAGAAATGCTAGAGTTTTTTTCCTTATTAAACTATGAAAATGAAGAATTATTTTTTCAATTAGACTATGATGGGAGGAGTTTATCTTTAAAAAGATTTTTTCTAAGTGACCTCTACAAGTGAGAGAGACCCACTAACACTCAACTTCATTCATACCAAAATTTCAACAGTTTATTGTGTTTTGTTGTTTGTTATTGCCTAGTGTTCTAATACTCTTTTGCTGCTATTTTTTAATTTTTTTGACTCATGTTTTCTTAGTTGATTTATGGACATCTTAATTTTGGACTTCTAAGTTTATGTAGTCATCTTATTGTCGAACTATCATGGATATGTGTTTGTTAGTGATAAATTTAATAATTTATCTACAAAAACTGTAGTTCCAAATCGAAACCGAATCGTTATTTTTAAGTTCGGATTGGATCCAGGTTTTGGATAGATCGGATTTATTCAAAATTTTAAGAATTGTAGGGTTCGATTCGGTCCTTAATTTTACTGAAAATTGAACTAATCCGATCCATGAACACCCCAGAATTTGTGTCGACTTTTGAAAAAGGATAATTTAAGTGAGACAAGTTTAGGGTAGAAAACCTGGACCCCTACGTTTACCTTACCATCTCAAAACATGCCGTTAGCTCGATATTGTTAAGGGAGGTGGACAAACACGATCTACTTTGTTAGCAAAATTTTTACGAATTTTCAGATAAGGTACTTGCTATTGGAGAAGCTCGTTCTAGCTTTGATTCTAACTTCGTGGAAACTCATACACTATTTCAAGCGCACTCCATAGCCGTATATACTGAGTTTTCGCTCAAAAATATTTTGTCAAAAGCAGACCTGTCCGGGCGACTTTCAAAATAGGCCATGGAGCTTGGACAGTCTGACATAAAATTTTTGCCAAGGGCAGCAATAAAAGGACAGGTCTTGATGGATTTTGTGGTAGAATTGTCACACCGCGTTGTGGGTCCAGAGCGAGGCTTCCTTGTGTCTGCACACAACAGGGAGGAAGGTTCAATAAAAGGACCTTCCAAAAACCAACCAGCACTAGGTGATCTAAAGGTTACCCTAGATTCATCCCAAGTTTGGGAAACTGCCAGCATGGGCGGACGACTAAGGGTCCCAAGGTTATTTCAAAATCACCTCATATCAACCCTTCCACAGCATGGGAAATGTTCAAAGATGGAGCGAAAAATAGTCTGGGAGCAAGGGCAAGAATAGTCTTGAGAAGCCTAGAGGGGGTAATATTTGAACAGTGCCTCAGGCTAAATTTCCCAGTAACAAATAACGAGGCTAAGTAAGAAGCCTTCATTAAGGGACTTGGGTCCGCCAGCAAACTACAAGTTCTTGAGCTAGACATATTCAGTGATTCGAAGCTGGTGGTCAACCAAGTCACAGGAAAATTTGAAGCTTGGGGACACAAGATGGTGAAGTACTTGGCAATGGCAAAGAGCCTACTCACCAGATTCAGAGCCGTAAAGATTGAGCAGGTGGGGAGAGACCTAAATTCACACGCAAACACATTGGTAGGCTTGGCATCAGTTTTGGGAGGGGAAGCAGGAAGGACCATCGTAGTCGAGACTATCTCGGCCCCTAGTTGCGAGACACAGTAGAAATCCGTCCTAACCAATCATGAGTTGGGCCCGAGCTGGATGGACCCGATTGTCAACTTCATGCAACATGACAAGCTGCCAAATGACAAAAGAGAGGCACACAATATTAAGGTAAAGGCAGTACAGTTTTGGATCTCCCCATCCGGAGACTTGTACAAAATATCTTATCTAGGACCTTACTTGTTATGCGTTCACTCGAGCTTAGTTAAAAACGTGCTATTTGAGATCCACGAAGGATTTTTCGAACTACACTCGAGGGTAAGATCACTGGATCACCGAGCCCTCACCCAGGGGTACTGGTGGCCTTACATGCAAAAAGACGTCCAAGTGTACATTCACAAGTGTGTAAAGTGCCAGCTCTTTTCCCCCTTGATACATCAACCGGCGAGGGACTTGACCCCACTCATCAGTCCATGGCCCTTTGCCCTATGGGAAATGGACATCGTGGGGGTCTTGGCCCGAGCTCCGGGAACAAGAGATTCTTACTAGCAACAACAGACTACTTCACAAAGTGAGTGAAGGCCGAGCCACTAGCCCAGATTAGGGAGATGGACGTGATAAAGTTTATCCGAAGGAACATTATGTCTAGGTTCAGCATCCCTAGAGCATTCATATCCTACAACGGAACACATTTCATCGATAAAAATGTTAAAGATTTGTTGGAGCAACTAAAGATTGAGTTTTACAACTCGACACTAAGTTACCCCCAATGCAATGGGTAGGTTGAAGCCTCCAATAAGACAATCATGAATGAGATCAAGAAGAGGCTTGAGAAAGCCAAAGGAAAATGGGTCAAAGAATTTCCAAACGTATTATAGGCAT
>CM018911.1:10243613-10254317 GCA_009663005.1 Actinidia chinensis | reverse complement strand
TCTCCTCCCACGGCAACGGACAATTACGGGATTACTCTCCATTATGCAATCTTCCCATTATATTCCTTCTTCTCCGAGATATCATTCAATATAAATCTTTCCGAGATCTTGCCGTGTGATCCATGGGGCGGCCACATTACTCCGTCTATCAAAAGGGGCCGCTCCCCCTGAACAAAGGTACGCTCTTACAAGCCCAACCACTCCACAATTCTCTTCAGAGCCATTTATCTGTGTCAAGCAACTTGGTCTGATCCCACGCGGAGGAGTTTTGAGCGGCATACGCCCCGGCCGTTTCTTTGTTTGTCTGTGCAGGTCGCCCCAAAGATCCGAGGTCCAGTGCCGGGAGAGCCGAGCAATAATTGACTGTTGGTTGTTCGCCCCAAGGTTTTACCACAACGTTGCGCAGTCTGTGGGAAAGAAGTTCTCTATGCACCTACGCAGCCGCAATCTACCCAGACCAAGTGCCAGTAGCCCCCCGGGGACAGATCCCATCCTATGGCCAACCCAGCCCAAGCTAGATCTAGAAGGTCTCCACGGGAGATACACGATATGGCTGAAGCAGATGAGGATACATGAACGAGAATAATTTGTTTTTTTGGTGCCCTAATGCAAGTCCTAGCTGTGGCCAACGCCCCCACTTCCAGCTGCCCCACTCATCCCTGATGTAGAGCGATCTCGCCACTCGATCGTTCAGGGAAAATCGTCCAGGAATATTAGTGCCGACAAGTAGGGTAGGGTCGGGGGGAGACGCAAGCACTAAGCATCCTCCTTGCGTGAAAAGAGTTCTCTGAATCTAGTATAAAACTCCAACCAGATCGAGAAGGGGGGAGGAGCCCTCGCAGAAGGGACACACGTCAGGCACGAGAATAAGTCCACCCACAAAGATTCGAGAGTTGGACGCCCGGCTCGACGTCATCAACACCGGGGTAGGTGCCCCAGTAACTGTGGACACACTAATTAAGCCAGAAAGGAACCGCCGTCACAGAGGGGATATTGAGGGTTCGGATTTCATCAAAGTTCAAGCCCCGCCCAGCCGGTATTTATGAGAAAAAAAAAAACAGATCCGATGAACCACCTGGACTCGTTACAAGAAAAAAATGAGTACTGATGTCGATCCAACGGTGCTCGGACGAGGTTAGGTGCAAAGCGTTCTCCGCCACTTTGAAGGGACCCGCCAGGTCATGGGTTTCGAAAACTGTCGCCATGGGACCATTGATTCCTTGGCGATCTCAGGCGACTCTTTCGCCAATTTTCATGAGTTGCAAAAAATCGCCAAAAGAATTGCTTCTAACCTTTCACATTCATCAAAAAGAGACGGAGAGCTTGAAGACTTCGTTGAAACGATAGTCCAAATCAGGCTATTTTAGAAGTCGAGGATCCCAGCAACATAGTAATAATCATGACTATATGAAAAGAGACTCCGACCTGGCCCTCGTGTTCGACTCCCTTCCACAACCGTTCCTGAAATGAACTTTATCGCCACTCAGAGCAAAGCTGATAAGAATCGCCGCAGAGGAGTTGGCCGGGCCAAACGAAGGCACGAGGGAAGATGATTCAAAAGAGGAAGGGACCTGTAGAGGCGAATGATACAGGGAAAGAAACGGGTAAAGAGGACCTGACCGAGATCCCAAACGATCAATGATATGAGTCTCGCACCCCCCTCCGCCCGACCTGAGTTTACTTTCCAACACTCAACGCCCAGTTGCCCAAGTACTCTCGAACAATTAAGGCCACGAGAGTTTGTCAAATGGCACAGAAAAGATCAAACTGAACCCCAGAAGAGGAACAGGAACAAATATTGTGAATTTCACCGGGACCACGGACACAATACTGAGGACTGTTTTCACTGAAAGAACAAATTACCGACCTCATTCAAGAGGGGTTACTGGAAGTATGTATAGGCCGCTGCCCACCACCCAACTCCTCCGAAAGAAGATAAGGCGACAAAGACCAACGCGGGGATGGGGATAACAAACAATCCATGGAGTTTAGGATCGGCCGACGGCGTTATTCGACTTCATACCAGGAAAAGACATTGCCAGGAAGTGCCACCCCATGGGACCGGGCCCGGTAGGAAAAAAGATGTTTTACAAACTCTCATCTTGTTGCTGATCAAACACCTATCACCTTCAGCAATGATGACTTTGAGGGGCGCAGCTACCCCATGACGATGCCTTGGTCGTCT
Source organism: Actinidia chinensis (assembly GCA_009663005.1). Classification (NCBI taxonomy): domain Eukaryota; kingdom Viridiplantae; phylum Streptophyta; class Magnoliopsida; order Ericales; family Actinidiaceae; genus Actinidia; species Actinidia chinensis. The sequence continues at coordinate 10,252,132 of CM018911.1, read as the reverse complement.
CGGCAGTCATTGCCAATTCAACGCCAGAGGATTTTGATCGACAATGGTGAGTTCGACAGATTCTTGGTCATCTCGGCATCGAAAAAAATAAAAATTGGGCTGGACCAAGCTGCACCCTTTTTCACTACCCCCCTGTCGGATTGGAGGAATACGACGCACCCCTTGGGATGGATCAATTGCCAAATAACCTCGTAGGCAACCAAACCAGACCACGTGTGGCAGGATTTATTGTGGTAGACTGCCCCTCGCCTTTTTTTTATAATGCCATTCCGGGGCGGGCCACTTTGGGAGGAATCAGGCGATCACCTCGATTTATTACCTGAAGCTTAAAGTATTCCCACACTCCCACAGGAATGGCGAGATAAAGGGGCGATCGAAAGGGCCGGCAATTGCTTCATCCGGCCATGAGGGGTCGAAACCTCTGTAGTTCCGCCCACCCAAATAGCCAATTACAGACATGGGTGAAGACACAGAGGTACTTCGAGATGAAATGGAACAACTCACCCTAGCAGACCCAGGGAAACAAAACACCAAGGCTATTGAAAGATGTCCCCATCTCCATACATCCAGAGATTATCCTGATCGCCATATAATGGATGGTACGGGAACTTACCATGAGCTTCATTTCACCGTGATAATTCTTGAACGAAAACTCGACGTATTTGCCTGGTCGCAAAGAGACGTCCTGGATAGATCCTGAGTCGCCATGCACAAATGTTCACCCATGAAAGCATTCATCAGTCGCCAAAAGCGAAGGAAAGTTCGACCCTAAACGCCTAAAAGTCATTGAAGACGAAGTCGTAAAAAATCACAGAGCTAACGTCGTCCGGAAGAGGCCAATATCCGGATTGGCTCGCCTGTCGTAGTCGGCCCCCAAAAAAAGGGGGAAGGGGGGAAAGTGTGAGGGTGTGTGTAGATTTCACCGACCTCAACAAGGCTTTGCCCAAAGGACCGTTTTCCCTGCCAAAACTAGACCTAAAGTCGACGCCACTCCAAGAAAGAGCTCCGAAGTTGGTATGAACGCGCTTCTCGGGATATCCACCGATCCAAGATTGGACCCTCTGACATTGAAAAGACCTCTTTTATCAAGAACGGGGGTTATATGGCACAAAGTCTGCCCTTCGGATTTTGAAAAACGCTGGGCGACGTACCAGAGGTAGTCAAAAGATGTTCAAGGAACAATCTGGAAGACCATGAAAAGTATATATAGATGATATGCTAGTACAATCCCTCCGATCATCCGACAAACATCGCCACCGTGCAAGAAAGATTCAACATCCTTGCGTCGCCCATCGGCTGATGTTAAATTCCCTCCAATGCTATTTGGAGGTGTCAGAAAAAATTTTTTAGGATTTATGGTCATAAACGTGGAATCGAAGTAAAACCCGGATCAGACATCAAAGCCATAATTCACGTGAGTTCGCCTAGAAGTATCTGGAAGTTACAACAGCTGACTGGGTGTGGGATGAGTTGCCGCCCTCAACAGAATTTGTCTCCAAGATGCGGGACAAATGCTCCCCTTATTCAACATCATAAGGGAAAAGCAGGGCTTTCAATGGAAGAGGAATTGAAAATGCGTTCCAACAGCTGAAAGGTTACCTCGGGTCCCCGCCTATCACAGTCCCCGCCACCGGCCGACCTTTAGTATATTTGTCATTTCCTGCCCACCGCGTGAGGTGCCGTGCTCATTCGAGAGAAGATCAGGTCCAAAGGCCAATGTACTACGTTTCTAAAGTTCTTATTGGAGAGAGACCAGATATCCAAAGATCGAAAAACGCGCCTATGCCCTAATGATCGCCGCAGGGAAAATTAGTCATTACTTTCAAAGCCCACCCCTCATAGTGCTGACGGATCAGCATTGAAAGCATTATTATTCAGCGACCAGATGTGTAGGGCGGTCGCCTCCTCATGGGCCGTCGGAGAGCTAAGTGAATTCCACTGAATCCAGTCTAAGGACGGGACAATAAAGGCCCAGGCCCTTGGATGATTTCATTGTCGAATCCACCCATGAGGACACTCCAAAACCTGAAAACGGCGTCCCTCCTGAAAGCGAGATTCCTAAAGAACCAAACCTCAGAAAAAAAACCTCGCCACTGGATATTGTTCGTTGATGGCTCTTCTAACCAGCCCGGCTGGTGGGGCAGGGTAGTCCTCCGAGGCTCGTCAGGCGAACAAAATGGAATTACGGCATAAAGAATGGGTTAAAGACACTAACAATGAACCGAATACGAAAGCCCTCTCGCGGAATTAAGGGTAGCAAACAGAGTTGGGAGCACAATCTTTGAAAGTTTTCAGTGACTTGCAGCTGGTTGGTAAACCAAGTCCAAGGAGGACTACATCGCCAAGGACGCAAGAATGATAGCCTATTTAGGCGAAGGAAGGATGTATCGCCAAGATCAAGGAAGTTCAAAGATTCATCAGATTCCCCGAGAAGATAATAAAAAAGGCAGACGCCTTAGAAATCTGGCGTCAAACTTTTGAGTTTATTTATGACAGGTGCATTTACCTCTTTGGGATTTTTAAACCAGCCCAAAGCATTGGAAGGCGACCAACAAGTCTCCAATGGAAGAAATCCAAACATGGATCGACGAGATTATAGACTATCTCCAAGAGGGATCTGCCAGAAAGATAAGCACCAAGCTCGCCGTCCCAATACAGATCCGCTAGTTCCTGATTTTAATGGCGTGCTGTACAAGAGGGTCTTTTTCAGGACCACTCTGAATGAAATGTCTGAACAAGAAGACGGCAGAGTACAATTCTACGAGAAATACACGAAGGCATATGCGGAAATCCTCCCGAAAGCAAGGTCACTGGCGAAGAAACTATTCGCAAGGATATTTTTGGCCGACAATAGAACGAGATGCGACAGGCATATATCAAGAGATGCGACAAATGCCAGAGGTTTGCCCCCGTTAGCCGTCTCCCTCACATCGAGACTGGTACCGATGTCAAGCCCTGGCCAGTAGCGACAGGGGGGATAGACATTCGGGGTCCCCTCCGCAAAACTCCTCTAAAAAGAAGTTTTTAATCGTGCCATAGCTTATTGCACTAAATGGATAGAAGATCAGCCCCTCGCCAAGATTACTGAGAAAAATACCTGGGCTCGTAGGGACAGCACCTCGTTTGCAGATTTGAGTCCCAAAGCGTGATCATCTCGGACACAGCAGAAGTTCGACAACGACGGTTAGATTATTCTATTGGATTCGCCAATCCCATCATTTCTCCTCGCCCGGGTCATCCTCAAGCTAATGGGCAGGTTTGAGATAAACCAATAGTATATCCTCTAGGAATTTAAAGGCGAGTTGGACCGATCAAAAAGCGGAGTGGGCGGAAAACTTCCCAAGCATACGTTGGGCTATCATACTATATCCGGATTCCTACGGGCGAAAAAACTCCATATTCCCTGGTCTCGGAACCGAATAGTCATACGGTGGAAATAGGTATGCCGAGCTCCGGGTTTGCGAATTTAGACAGAGAAAATAATGAGGACGAGCTCAGAGGTCAACCTGACCTCCTTGAAGAGGAAAAGAGAGAGCGCCGAGGCTACGTCAAGCGGCCCTCAATATAACCAAGTCGCCAAATACTACAATCAAAGAGGTTAGGCACCGTTCATTCCTTCGGGCGATCTGGTTCTGCGGAAGTAACACTATCAACTAAAGAAACCAAAATCAGGAAAGCTCGGCCCATGGGAAGGTCCTTACAAGGTCATCAAAGTTTCCCGACGGGGACTTATTGGTTAGGAAGACCCGGACGGAAAAAAGCACTTTCACATCCCGAGAAGGCGAGCATTTGAAAAAGTCCTATCAAGTGAAGGTCAGAGAACCCATTCGCATTCGCGCCCTAAAAAAGTTTATTATTAGGAAGATTTATTACGATTCGCAATGTTAGATCATCGTTTATAGAAAGATTACTATCGCCATTGTTTATGCGCCTATCTATGATCGCCCGTCTATATGTCGCCATTCTTATGAATAGATATAAAATGTGCCAATATTGAGATCGCCATTTTTAAAGAAAACTCCCAATCGTTGAGATCGCCATTTAAAGAAAACCACTCGCCAATATTGATGATCGCCATTTAAAGAAAAATGATATCACCAATTCAGAACAAAATGAGATCGTCCATTGTTGAATTGACAGTATTATTTTTTTTTTTTCCCCCCCCCCCGTTATTGAGATTTCGCCCAGTACTGATGGGTCGCATAACATCCAAACAGAAACGAACAGGACACAAAGATATTTTCATTCATATGGACAAAAATTACCTATTTTAAAAAAAAAAAATTTACATTGGTGAGCAAACTCTGAAAACAGGCTCTTCTCCTTCTTCATCGCCTCATATTCCTCATGCGAAACTTGGGGGGTTTTTCCATCCCCGGGCCCATATTCGCCACGTCAAACGCCGAGGTTGGGGAATAGGGAATTGGATGGTGAGCTTGAATCATTGCAAAAACTCAAAGCCCTCGCTGAAGTGAGTTCGCAGCCGAATTGTAACCGCTTGCCTTGAATTCTCCCGAGGCTGTTGAAGTCTCAAATAGCTATCTCTGGCCTTCGCCAGTTTATTGTAGTTCCGCCACGGTGGCTTCAGATCGGTCCACCTCGTTGCTGGGCTTTGATCCTTCCTCGCCTAAGCTCGGCCAGAGTATTCTACGCTTTACGGCTTCGATTTTGAAACTTTTACCAATTCCAGCTCGGCGGATCTGCGAGAGCCAATTTGGAGGGTTTTACGTCGTGGAGATACTCCTGGCTGCGGAGGGCAAGAGAAGAAGCAAACACAAACCACTGCAAGCTAGCATCTCAGTATTATCAAACGAAGCAACGCCAGGATTATACAAGTTACATGGCCCAACCCCAAGGCATTGAAAGATTTGGCGACCAATTCATTCTCGGATAATTGGTCAACCTCGTCTTGTCAGAAGCGGAATCACCCTCGTGAGCAGACCTACGAGACCACTGAAGAATCCGACATAGACTCGGATCAATGTCGCCACCAGGGAGAGGTCCCCGCCTCAGCTAGCGCACGCCTTTCTAGCATGATCGCCCTCGCGGTTAGATTGAATTTTTTAGACGGCGGGGCGGCACTGCTTCTTCCCTTCGACGCGGCCAGCTCGCTATTTCGATTATAAAAAGTCGCCGTCCCGGCTTTTTACGTTTCTCGCGGATAGTCACTCCTTGGTGGGAGGGTGGGCCGTCTTCTCCTTCGTAGCCTTCGCGCCTTGCCTTGCCCTCGGTTTTTTGGACCATCGCGGGGGCACCAGCTCGAGCCGACATAGCTGCCACATGAGAGATGTCAGATAGGAAAGAAAAACCGTAAATAGTTGTTTTAGAATATACCATCAGATTGAGTCGGGGGTAGCTCGGAATCAATGGAAACCGACCCTGAATCCGAAATGGAGCCGGACGCCCAGATAGGGATTCGTAAAACGGGCCCTTACCTCCCCCGAGCCACCTTAGAAGGGTTAATCAGGGATACCAGGATGGGCTCTCTAAACGCCTCTCCGATATCCCGTCTGATAACTCCCAGGTATTCAACGAGTCTTGCGCGGTAATGGAACTACCCTCGCTCACCCGACGTCGTGTTGTCGCCGCATGGTGGAGAGTGCCGTTGCAACCAGCCGCCAAAGTGTTTCTGGAAGGTCTCGCGAACCAGTACCTCAACACATCGAAGTAGTAACTCCGGGGCTCTATCTTCCCGAGGACCGTTCCGTCCTCTGGCGTCCACCTCGGAAGAGCTTGGCAAACTTGTTGCAGCTCTCCCTGAACATCGCATGTCAGGACGGACCGATAAGTGGACTTGCGAAACAACAAACAAATAGGAATAAACATGGTGTCAAACCAAGATCTGGCGAAATCGTTATTAGTATCGCTGGCGGCCAGTGCCCGAAGGGAATCCCATCATCCCCGAGGCAAAAAAAACGAACCTATTTCCACCCCTGTACATGCTCGGAGATCCTCGGGAGCAAGTTCTTCTAAGGCCTCGCCTTGAAGTAATACCACCCGAATCGGGTGGTAGGGGCTTGAGGCGGTATAAGCACCTGAATGAGTCACAGGACATGTTGACGTTGAAGAGACGCCAGATCACCAACGAGCCAAGCGCTGATCGCCATGCGTTGGGGGACAATTGTGCAGGCAGATCTTGTAATGAATCAAGGATTTCCTACTGTCGGAGGGGGAAAGTCTTAAGCCGGACAGAAAAAGCGTGGCTTGGAAAATGCCACCTCGCCTTGGCGAAGCTGCTACAATGTCTCGCCTTCCCCAGGAATTCGAAAGCCGTATTCCAGAGGGGAATGAATAGGGTGGATCCGAGCTGCAGTTCGGCTTGCGACATGACATTACCTCCTTGGTAAGACTCGCGGGGATCCATCTTGGGAGTTTGTTGGTGGAGACGACGAGAGATTGGCTCGTTTCGTCGATTATAAGGACTTCGCCCCTAGATGATCGGATATCCAAGGAAGGCAGGGATTGCTCAGTTTTCGCCTCGAGGTTGGTCTTGAAAGAACATACACGGGACAGCCGACCTGTTTCTGGAGAGATACAATTTAAAAACGGAAAAGCAGGGACCAGCAGAACTTCGACAGCAACGGAAATGTTGCCGAAGAACAGTTACCCCATTTATATAAACAAGGGGAGGCTATGATTCGATCGGGCCAACGGCCAGATCACACGAAGTTCCGATTTCCTGAGCTATGAAAACCGCAGTTCACGCCCAGTAAACATTTTCCGCCGACCCAAACCATATCTGCATTTACGTTCACATCCACGTGGCTCTGGAGTGCGTCCGTCGACGCAGCACCTGTCCGGACCATCCTTGACAAACACGTCAGCATTGGTGTGCGAACAGGCTATGATTTGTGATTTGAGATCACCTATGATTGGATGACTACGTCGCCTACTAGCTAGCCAAAATTTTCTAAACTGAATACCAAGTCAAATAATGCCGCCCCCAAATATAATACAAATAGGAAAAGATCTAAATCGCCAGTTCATTGCAAAACGGCTTGAGGATCCTTGATCACCATCACAGACGTTCGCCATTGATACGAACGCCATCACCATCTTTCATGCCAGTCGACGATCTCACGTAATATCTCGTCACCAAGAGCTTATGTCGTTAAGATGTGGAAAGTGTGACAGCCCGTTTTCACCATGAATATTCATTAAGATGAACACATCCATGCGAGGTAATCAAGTCCAAAAAGAAAAACGACCAGTGAAGCGAATCAGCTTTATTATTCATCGAAGATCACGGTTACAAAAAAGAAAAGATACAAAAGGGTCAGAAGCAAGGTCGGCCAACCCCCTATGCCCGGCTGCCCCTTCTTCTTCGACGTTCTTGCTCGGCTTTGGCCTCCTCTTTAGCGAGGCGGAATTCTTGGTCCTCTCAACGTCCTCAGATCGATGCCGAGATCAGGATATAGTGCGCGAGCTTGGCCTCTTGCAGAAGTCAAAGCCATCGCCGAAGTAAGACGAAGATGCGATCCCCTCACGGCTTCTAAAAGTTCATCTGATCTTTGGACGCGGACGAGGATCCTACATTGCGCGACAGATGGCTCTTTTTCAGCTCGGGATCCTCGCCTCTAACTTCTGCGATGCCTTGTCTCTGGAATCAGCATACTCGGTGAGCCTCTTCCCCTTCGCCTTTCTCCTCAGCAAGGGCACCCTTCTAAAGTAAAGGCCCGATTCTGCGCTCGTTCGAACCATTTCAATCTCGGCCAGATTTCAGTGATAGCCTTTTGTTAAGGGCGCCTCGGCGAAAGTCTTACTGCGTACGGTGAGAGAGACCCTAAGATAACACCCCGGCGACAACAGAATCAAAATTCCGCACTGAATAGGAATTGACAAACGCTTGAGGGAAAGACAAATACCTGGCAGAGCACATGGAGAAAACTTGGTCACCACCTGATCGAAGGTGAGCCTATCCACCTTCTCCTTGTCCGCCGGAAGTATCACCGGCCAGGAATCTTTTCTGCTGTGGCCGCCACTGGCATCACTGAAGCCTGTGGGCCCAGGCATTCACCAAGAGTTCGCCGGAGCCCGAATGCCCTTCTCCTGAAGAATGGAGGACTCGTGGGAGCTCCAGACGCTCGGTGTCAATTTTAGCATTCTTTGCCTCCGGCAATAATTTGGGCGACCTGCTTCCCTTGGACCCAGCGTCCCAAAGGCCTCGAACCGGAAGTAGTCTCGGATCTTCCGAGATAACGACACCCTTCGAAAGCAGAATGGCGGCCTTTGAGCCACCACCTTGCGCAGGTCACTGAGCTGAGTTCTCTTAGACATAGCCGATCACTAATTTATGAGGCGTCTAGAAGGTGCACGTCGGAGCCGGTCCAATAGTGCAAATAGTGAGGTCGAAAGTAACGAAGGACAAGGGGCCCCCTATATATAGAGATTAATCAACAGTCCAGATCTAACTCATTAACAACGATTGGAGGTGGGACGCTCGAACAAAGTTCGCATCTTAAGACTTCCTTGCCCCGTGGGCTTCGTCGGAGTAGTTGCCACCATCATTAAGGCACGCA
>CM018911.1:10141113-10146113 GCA_009663005.1 Actinidia chinensis | reverse complement strand
TCTCTCTCTCTCTCTGATACCAATTTAGTGCAGCCCTAGGTTTAGAGACATGCATTGTGATTGAAAAAAATGGAGAACTTTATAGATTCAACCCAAACTCCAAAAATCTACCCTTTGTGAGGTATTCAATCTCAAAGATAACAAAATTAACTACCCTTTGTGAGGAATTCTCTCCAGGTTCAATAACAAAAAGGAAATTTTACATGCCAAAGTTCATATTCAACCAAACGTGAGACAACATTAGAAACAAGGGAGGGACAACAGTTTAGAAGTGAAGTGGCAATAGCAGTAGAAGAAGAAACATGAGCAGTAGCAAGAAGAAAAAGAAGCAACAGCAGCAATAGAAAGCAGAAGCACGAGCAGCAACAATAGAGAAAAGTAGGAGCAGCAGCAGCAGTACAAAAAGGCAAGGCAGGAGCAGTATAGAGAGACAGAAATCCAGAGGGAGAGGGGAAGGAAAAGGGAGGGGGAAGGATAGAGGAACCAACAACTGTTAGTTTCTTTTCTATTCATCCACCCAACCAGTTGGGTTTATATAGGAAACAAAAGGAAACCTTAGTTCCATTTGCTAGGTGTCACACTCCTCCTATTGGCCCAAGTCAAAATCCACAAAATAACTCTAATATGTGGATCCCCCACATTATGGGTCCAAGAATGTAATAAAAAAAATTATCCAACTAAAATAAATAAAGCAAGACACTAAATGACGGAAATATCCCTAAAAAAATAACTAAATTTTCAAAAATACCGTACTACTAAAATATAATGACAAAACAACTACAATCCTTCTTGTAGTGCAGCACTTGTTGCATCAAACCCTTCTTGTTGGAGAAGCTTCGCCCTCGCGTTTTAAGAGGTTTCAAATCTTCAAAACTTATTCTTTGCTTCATTCTTTAATCTTCATTGTACATCAAATCCTCTTCAAAGATTTGGGTGTTCGCAAGTTCAACTAGGATATCAGTATATTCCCAATCAAATGGCTATTTTTCTCACAAGCATTTTGTCGAACACCTAATGTGCAAAATTGTGAGAAGCTATCTTCTCATAGGAATTTTATCGAACACTTGTAGGGCACTAAGCAAAGGGGAAATAAGTGAATGGAGAAGAAAAGAAGCAACAACGACAGAAAAGGAAGATAGGATTCAATATCAGCAGCCAAAGAACAACAATCCTATGGGCTTTGGCACTGATGTAACCTCAAATACACACAAAATCAAACAAACTGCAGTTCATATATTATATTGAAACATGAATATATTAGAGTGCATTGCATAGAAAATTGAGAGATAGGAAGAAACGAGAGAGGGGAGAAACCCTAGAATATACTATGGGACTTAAACTCACAAGGAGAAGAGGGAGAGAGAAATGGGAAAACCCTAGAACTTCTTGGGGGACTTGATTCCACGAAGAGAGGAATAGAGGAAGGGGGAAAGGGGGGGAGAGAAACATGGCCGCAGCCTTAACAAACCACAAGGTTTTCACATCTTAGCCTTTTTTCAAATAATAGTCTAAAGCAATGTTGTTAGAGGCGTGCGCCTCAGAGCCTTGAGGTGCGAGGTGCAGTGAGGCGCGCACACGGCGCCTCGCCATGGGTGAGGCACAAGCCGCACAACCACTTTGATGAGGCGCGCGCCTCGCACGCCTCATGCTCCGTGTGCTCATCGCGCGCCTCGCGCGATTCTAATATATGCTTCGTCTCAAAATTCGATTGATCGACGTGGGACACTAATTCTAAGGTCGTCGCTATCCCACAAAGTTAAGCACCCCTCCTTTCTCTCTCTCTCTATTCTCCCACAGAAGAATTATTGCACAATACTTTTTTATTTTCTATTTTTTAATCTTTTTTTCCTATTTTTCTCTACTATTATTTGTATGATAATCAAATGATTTGCTACTTTATTTTATTTGTGGATATTTGTAAGGACATTTGTGAGTGTACTGTAATGAATTGCACCTATCTCATCTATTAAAGTATTTATATTATATTTTTTATGTCAAAAGTGCGCCTTACTCGATAAAGTCGCGCGCCTCGCGCCTGAGCGTTCCACAGGGCTTTTTGAGCCTCGATGCGCTCTCGCCTTAATAACTCTGGTCTAAAGCCCTTTATTTATACTCTTTAAACCCAAACATAAAGTGTTACAAAAATAACCCTACTTACTAAATATAATGACAAAACAACCAAAATCCTTCTAGTGCAGCACTTGTTGCTTCAGATACTTCCTAAATTTTAAATGTAAACTTTACTTTTGTATACTACGGTCAGCTTTCTTATTCAAGACATAATCCAAACGGCCTCAAAAGCTTTTTGCCCTCCTTCTGTCAAAGAGTATCATGATGCGGTGTTGGTGATCTTGTTAGCTAGGTGAATGTTTAGTGGATGACCATTTATTTAGCAAGTTTTATTTCCACACTTGGGTGGTTGCTTGTCAAGCCTTTGCTTTGTGTTTGACTGAGGAGAGTAATTGTAAAAAAATTGATTGATTTGGTGGCTCGAGAGGGAGATTTGTGGAGTTATTTACTTTCATTCGTCATAGTTTGTGGGTGTATAATTTTTTCTAAATCTAAGAAGCACGGGCACTTCTAAGACTGGGGTGTCGTGTTGGACGCCGTGTCAGATACCGACATGCACAACTGTCGTCGGACTCGACATGTGTAGGACACTTGTTAGTACGTGTCAGTTGTTATTTTTTTAGAACCGACTCGCTTCGAGACTGGAGACACTCATATTCATCACTTAGACATTTTAAGTTCAATTCCATAGCTTGTGTTACAATGATAAAATAACACCAACGTAGATTTAAAACTACTGATCCCTCACCATTTAGACTTATTACGAATGTTGTGTTTGATGTATAAATGGATGATATAATTTCTTACATGATGTTTGATTTATGTTTTTAGTTTTTCTTGAATGTGGTTATCATCTGAATAATATATTGGTGTTTTAAGTGATTGAATATATGGTATTTTTTAGTTTTAATTGGTATTATGTTGCATTTTTCATTAGCTGTGCATATTATTTTCTTGTATTATGTTGCATTTTTCATTAGCTGTGCATATTATTTTCTTACATATGTTATAAACATGTAAAAATATATATTTTAATATTCCTTGGTGTTTCATATTCCTGTGTTTTACTGAAGTTATCATGTTGCATGTCCCTGCTACTTAGTTCTATCGGATGGCAAAAATGGTTATTGATGTATCGGCGTTCAATAAAGAACCAAATTTCCTGTGCACTGCACTATGATTTTAGTTAATAGCAGTTGTGTAATTGCCACAGCATTATATTCAGCGTGTAGATTTGAGAAGCCACGTGCATTGGTGTATGTGGTGTTCTGATGTAGCTTAGTTTCTCATGGATCAATCCATGGGTGCATTCACATTCTTGAATTACTGGTCCACCTGTAATTTTTGTTGGAATGTGTATTTCATGGGATGACATGAACTTGGTATGTGACGGGTGGGTAGGACTCTATGCCCCCATTTACGGCTTGGCTTGTGACTCAAATGGTAGGACTAGTTGTTGCCTTGATTGGATTAGTAATTTCTTGGTTATGTTCTTTTTGTTAGGAATCCTTATCAAGATTATTATTATTATTTTTTTGTGATTAGTTGGTGAGGTCCTTTTTCTGTTTTAAAAAAACCCAAGTTTTTAAAAATTTCTCCTCTGCTTGTGTTTTCTCTTGCAATGGAGTTTATACTGACTCGTTGATCTTTGTCCTAATTACATCCTATAGGTGATTCCCTTAACTAATCACTTGGATTGTATTGGATGAATCTAAGTTTATAAACTACATATATGACTGCCATTATGTAGTCTGGTTCCTGGTAAGGGATCTAGATCTTGTGCTTTTTATTCATGCACCCATTTATGTGAGGCCTCCTAGTTGACTGACTATAGACAACCTAAGAAAATTCTGTGATGAAAGGTTCCATTCAAATAACTGTTACGGAAATGATAATAAATTGAGGTTAAATATGGGAACGGATAATTATTGACACAGTATGTAGCGACATTTTAAATTTGAGAATTAGATGCATAAATGGGGACAGGAGTGTATTCTGTATTTGTGTGCGGCGGAGCGCATAGGTGGAGATTAAAATATATTTAAAAGCCTTAACGTTTCCATAATTTAAAAGGGAGAAAGCAAGGCTTTGGAAGTGCATTGATTTAACTTGAGTAGAAGTGATAGTAGAGAAACGAGGGGGACCCCCCTCCATACCCACCCCAGGCGCCAGAAGACTCCCATCCGATCCCCAACCCCTCCCCCCACACCTCCGCACTCCACATTCTCTCAGACAATTAACCCCCCTCGCCTCTCCTCCCCCCCCCCCCCCCGCCACCCAGACCGATACCATAAAAATTTGTTGTTTAATAAGAGAATGGTGGCAAATGCTAGAAAATAAAGATCCTGTTCTACCCCCACCAAATGCGTGTAAACTTGGATTCTGTTGGTGTAAAAAAAAAAAAAAAAAGAACACAGCGAAAATGCCAGCTAGTTATTATCTATAATTTCGAATTTTAAATATTTCCATCTTTGATTTTCAATTATTCCCTTGGCAAGTTATTTTGTTTAAAATGAGTGTAATAATGTAAGAGAATCCAAAAGTTCCAAATGCGGGCTAGAATATAAATTTTCACTTCTTTATTTTCTTTTCTTTCACTTCACTTTCTACTATTCACACTTCCAAGAAGTGTTTCAAAAGTTCTACGGAACTTAACAAAAGTATAGGATTCTGTTAATTCTCAAGGATATCTATGGTTGTGACTTATTTTTTTTCTTATGTTAATTCAAGGTGATTGCATGGGGGAAGTGGTCAGTTGATTGGGGAACCAAGGGATTAGTTTTGGGCCTTTGGGATTGAAACTAAGATCGAAAGTAGAGGTGTGTGAAAGTATTCCCTAGTGCAAGTCGTGGGAATGGTGACTTCATTCATTAGGATGGTAATATTGGTGGTGGTCGATTTGGTTGGCACATAGGTTTGGTTTGGTTTGG
>CM018911.1:10083613-10091113 GCA_009663005.1 Actinidia chinensis | reverse complement strand
GTGTGGGTAAGGCTTCCGATGAAGGGGAGACGCATAATCTCTGTTCCGCGACCAGGCGAGGTAGCCTTTTACGAGTCTGCATTTCCCGCAGGCCCCGTCATTTTTCATTCACCCTCAACCATTAGGTTAATCCTGCAATTTTATAATATATTCCTCTCCCCGGCCCAGCTGTCCCCAATGCTTGGAGAGAATCGCTTGTTCTATGATGGCGATGTTGGCGGTATTCTCAAGTAATAATACCCTCTCCCTTTTCCGAGTTCAGGAACCTGTTTCATCCTTAACAGTAATCCCAAACCAGAGCAAGGCTGCTATATTTTAAGGCGAGGAAGAAGGACCGACGCGGAGGATACCCAGCAATGTCAAGGGGTGGAAGAGTAAGTTTTTTCCTTTTCTTGGGGCGAGCGAACGAATGGGTAGTTTCCTACAGATCATCTCGGTAGGGCGCCCCAAGAGGTTTGAAGACAAATGGGGGGTTTCCAAGGTCGGGTTGATCCTCTAATAACTGTTTTTGGTTGTCTTTACATCAAGGTTGCTAATTAGGGCTAATATTATCTTGGCTTTCAGTTCAGCACTGCAATAATCTGTCCTCTGCTATACGGCGACGAGCCAAAAGTTTTTGAGGGAATTTTTAGATCGGGTTGAGAAGACAGGGGCAACTTCTCAATACTAGTGCTATTGGTGAAATCGAAATCCTTTTGGTTGGGTATTTGTTTTCCCGGGGGTCCATGACATCAGGGACTTCGGGCGAGGACTTCAGGCGGTGAAGCGCCCGAGCTCGTCAGCTACGTGGGTTAGTCCCCCCCTTCCCATTAACACGTTTGCAACAAATCCTTCCCGGATGATTCAATAAATGTCTAGGAGTCTATTAGGACAAAACTGAGGAGATCTTGCCTCACATCCCTGACCTGACCCTTTGAGGTGGTCTGGGGGAAGGTTCTTGATCCTATTTTAAAATCAATTGTATGAACGCTTCGAGCTTAAGTCGAATACACATCGGAATCGATGCGGGATTTGAGCCAACCCTTTAAGCTTGAATCGGATGGTATTGCCGCCTTTCTTTTTCTGGGTATTTATTATGTTCCTTGTTGACCCGCGCATTGTTTTGCAGTTATGTCGAAAAGGATTAGCTTCAAAAACCTCGGCGAAAGCTTGGAAAGTTGGCGAATGTAAGTTCGGGAACTCCTGCTCCTGTCAAGGGGGTGGTAATTGTCGAGAAGCGCGTCGAAGAGAGTCTCGCCAGCTCGCCCAGCAAAAAAGGTCGATGATGGCTCAAAAGGGAAAGGAGTCGATCGCGAGCCTGAAAGCAAGAAGAAGGTGACCTCTTCGAGCAAAGCTCCGACCACTCTAGCCACGGCTTCGTCATGCCCCGAGGAAGGTACTTCAGCCAACCTCAGCACCGTTTTGGGCCCCATGACCTCTATTTTGGGCGCCCGTCCGTTGCTAAAAACTGTTGCGTGGTGTGATTCCCCCGGCTGACAAGGAAAAGGTTGTAGAACGGACCCCTGATCAAACGGCAACGAACTTTTTCATGTGATCGGCCAGGTAACAACTTGGAGTGTTTGCAATTTCTTTACAAACTTATTTGCCTTTGCTTGCTAAAGAATGTTTTTTCTGGATAGCAGGCATTGGGCTTAGCTTCGTCTTTAAGTTGTCCGAGCAAGGGAGGCTGGGGAGCAATGCTCTCTCCCGAAGGTCGAGCTCTTCAATTGGAAAATGAAGTTGCTCGCCTTTCAGAATTGTCTGCCAAGCTTGAATAGCAATTGGTTTGAGCGCAAGTTCGCAGCAGCAGGCAACGATGAGCTTGCCAAGACGAAGATGATCGAGACTTGCTGACGACGTTCAAGAGGTCAGTGGGTCCTGGGGTTGGTTGAGGGATCCTTGGACAAAGCTAAGGAGTCTAACTGGTATGAGTTAAATCCCTCCCCCTCGTGGAGTTTGTGGTGGCTGTCGAAGATTCTGCTTCCAAGTATTTCCGAGGGGTTTGACTTCTGCAAGGTGTGCTTCGCACGACATCACCCCGAACCTCGCCATCGATCTTTTAAGGCACCTGTTCGCCCAAGATCTGCTGGCGGAACAAAGACGAGACTGCTAAGGAAAAAGAAAAGTAAAAGGTGAGCGAGAACGAGAGGGGTGTGAAAAAGATACCGTCCCCCTTTGAATTTCTTTATTTATTTTTTTGGCGAGATGTAATTCTTTGTTTAAATAATAAAAAATCTTCGTTCCTCGTTCCCTCTTTATTGCATCTTTTTATATCACGTTGATGTCCTTGATATTAAAGGCGATCATAATTTTGGCGATGAAAACTTATAAGCTAAGTAACATTGCGACCATCGAATCTCACGCGTTCAGATGCCTTGCATCATATCGTAATGAATGGCGTTCATTGATAATGACGATTATTCATAGTGGCACTCACAGCCTTATCATGTCAAATGAATGGGCATTCTTGATATGCGATAAAACGGCGCAATTGGTCGAGATAAATTATTGGCGAATTATAATAATGTAATTCGAACTATGAATAAATTTGTATATTATCTGAAAGACTAAGCAATCATAAAATTATCGCCAGTACAACGTAGTATTTTATGGCGACGCTAAGCAACTAGTGGGGCGATCGAGTCAAACTGCGATCAGGCATATCACGGTAATGATATCTTTCAAATGCTCAGCTTTCCACGGATGTGAAAGTAGTGCTTTTTTCGCCGTGGTCTTCCACCAGTAAGTCCCTGTTCTGGACACCTGTTATTACTTTATAAGGGTCTTTTCCCCATGTAGGCCGAGCTTCCCTTACGTGGTTCCTTAGTGATAGGGTTACCCTTCCAAGTCTATGGTTTGCCAGTAAGGACTGATCGGTGTTTAACCCGTCGCTTTATAGTATTTGACGACCTGGCATTTGTAAGCCACTTGACTAGTTCGTCCATCTTCTTTTCTCATCGAAGGAGTCAGGTTGAGTCTCATTCTCGAGCTCTGTTGCTTTCTTTGTCAAATTTTGGGCTCTGAGCCCGGCATCCTATTTCTACTAGTATAATCGATTCAATTCCGAAAACCATGGAGTATGGAGTATTTGCCTGTAGTGATCCGGCGCACACACGAGCGGCGATCACAAATACATGGGCGAGGTGATAATTTAGTGCGACGTGGTTCAAACTTGGATATTTTCCCCACATCAGTAGCCCCCTACTCAAATGCCGAGACAATTGAGGGATTTTATGATTATTGGTGATGTTAAAAATGAAATTTTTTGACAGTCACGCGTGTCCTCCATAATTGAACGCGTGGACAAAAGCATTGAATGTTAAAACGGAGGCGCGAACAAAACGTTCCTGCATTAAACTGGTGTCTTTAGCGGGAACCACATTTGGCGCCACTTAATGTCATGGTAGGGGATGCGCGCATTAATACGCGTTTTGGCGGGAAATAATGCGGTTACTACTCGGGACCAAACATGCGCAGCGATCTTAGGCACGAATTGGCTTGGATCTTGCCCTTGGGTGTTCCTTATTATAGGGGGTCTTATCTTCATTTGTAACTTTTCTTCTAGTACCAACAAATTGCAGCTGCTCTCGTTCCAATTTCTTTCTTGCCCAATTCGTGGTCCCGAGTATTACTTATCTGCTCGTAAGTGTTCATTGCCTTTAGCTTTCATTTTCATTCGTAGTTATTCCCACCATCCGACGTAGGTAATCTCGGGGACCGTTTCCACGCTTTCCTGGGAAATTAAATTCGACCACTGGGGCGAAGGATCTACTATAGACTGACGAGTAAATCAGTCGCCGGCATCGCCTATGGAGGGTTCTCCAGTACTCGACCCGAACCCTCTGGCCCCCATTCCTCCCTCAGTGGAAGGAAAAAAATTAACATTATGACCTTAGAGGAGGGGAAATGCTCCCAGTAGACCGAGATCTCCCTCCTAGGGTGTGGGTAAGCCTTACCCGACGGAAGGGGAAGACATATAATCTCTGTTCGGCCCAGGCGAGGTAGCCTTTACGAGGCTGCATTTCCCGCAGGCCTTCATTGTTTCATTCACCCTCACAATTAGGATTAATCCTGCCAATTTTATTAATATCTTCCCGGCCCCCAGAGGGGGGCTTGTCCCCCAATGCTTGGAGAGCATCGAGTGTTCTATGGCGATGTGTGGCGGGTATTCAAGGTATACCCTCTCCCGTTTCCGAGTTCAGGAACCTGTTCAGCCTTAACAGTAATCCCAAACCAGATCAGGCTAGCTATATTTAGGCGAGGAAAAGAAGACTATACTCGGAGGAGACCCAGCAATGTCAAGGGGTTGGATGAAGAGTAAGTATTTCTTGTTCGAGCGACGAGATGGGAGTTTCTGAAGGATATCCGGGAGGGCGCCCCAAGAGTTTTGAAGACATGGGGAGGTTCCAGGTCGGTTGATCTCTCTAACTTGTTTGTCTTTACATCAGGTGATAGGAGGGCTGGCTAAGCTTTATTCATTGTCATCAGTTAAGCACTGCAATAATCCGCCTCGACTATACGGCGACGAGCCAAAAGTTTTTGAGGAGATGTTAGATCGGTTGAGAGACAGGGCACTCTCATACTATGCTATTGGAATCGACAATGAAAAGCTTTTTTGTAGTATGATGGCCCAAAGTATGCTTGGTAGCTTTTCCGCCACTCGCTTTTCGACTTTTCCAAACCTGGCCTTTAATATTCCTGAGGATAGTACGTGGTTACTCACTTGCCCCATGGTGGGGCCCTGAGGATGCCTGGGCGAGAAGAAATGATGGGAGATGTGGATCCTAGCAGATTAGTTTAAATTGGTCATTGTCGAACTACCGTTGCATTGTCTGATATGATAACCTTGGGATTCGATATCTGCAAACAAGGTGCTTCATATGAAAATCGCGGGTATTTCCTCGATATTTTGGCGAGAGGCTATATTCTAATTCATTTGGTAAATAGGCTATGGCGACGCATTAAGACTCTCCTTTGCAGGGAGCTCGTGTAGGGTGGGCCGAGTATGTCTATCCTCTCTAGGCACAGGGCAAAGGGGCTTGTTATTTGGCACCATCTCGGTATGGGGGAGACGTCTACGGGGGCTACATTGACCATTTTGTCACATCTCTTTATATATGGAGCGGAGCTGCATCTATTTCACAGCTGGCCAAAATATCCCTGGCGAATTGCTTTCCTCCGCCAATGACCTCGCCCCAGATGGTTCCCACACAAATGCATTCGTGTATCTCTTTTAAGATATATTCCCCTTCTTCTGGTCGAAGACATTTCAATGAGTGGTCCTGAAAAATATCCTTTGTATAATTCTCCTTGAAGATGCAAAATCTTCGGACCTTACTGGCTATACGGCGAGCTTGGAGTTTCTCTCTGCAGTGTACCCCTCTTTTAGGGGGTAGTAGCGTGTATGCAATAATTTTGTCCTCCACGCTGAGGTTTTCTCCTACCTGAAGGATTATGATTAGCGCTCCCTCAATGCTTGGGCTAGCTAGGAATTCCAGAGTATATATGCGTCTATCTAAAATAAACTCAAAAGTTGAGCGATCATTAGCTAAGGCATTTGCCTTTTATTCTCTTCCTGGGGATTTGTCACGAATCCCCTAAATCCTTGATTTTTTCGGAACGCGTTTTACCCTCGTCCAAATAAGCCATCATCCTTTGCATCTTTGGCGAGGTAGCCCCTTGAACTTGGTTTTACACTAACTAGTTGTAGTCAACTAAAATGTCCAAGGATTGTCTACCCAATTCCTAATCTACCAAAACCTCTTCCTATCAACCCTACCCGCCAACTCTGAGACAGTATCAGCGAGAAGAGCTCATACTCAGCTTCAATATTAGTGGCTTTAACCTATCCTTAGGCTTACTCCTCTACTCACCTGATGGGGTCGTATGACGACCCTGCCCCACAACCGTGCGGTTGGAGAGCCTTCCACAAATAATATCCAACGGGCGAGACCCCTTTTCTAGCTCTGTTCTTGGGGGTTCCCATTTTGGAAGGGTTATTCTGGTTCTAGAGTGCCTTCATGTGTAGATTCGATGATGAAATCAGCATCGGACCTGGGCCTATTTATTCCATCCTCGGCCTATTTTAAGTGAAATTCACTTAGCGCAATGGACCCTTTAAGAGTCTACCTGAATGTGTTTGGGCTCGTTGGAGAATTGCTTCAGTGGTTGATCAGTTCGTTACTATAATGGATGGAGTTGAGATAATTGTGAGTTTCCTGGCTGCGATAATTAAGGCGTAGGCGAGCTTTTTGATTTTTGGAATCCTGGCCATCGGCCTCCATTAGACTTTGCTAAATAATATACTGGTTTTTTGAAGGACTCCGGTCCTCTTCTCGGATAAGCATGGCACTTACTACTGTGGGCGTGGGCGAGAGATAAATATACGTAGAGATCTTCGCTGGTGGTAGGACAGTGAGTAATGGCGGTGATCCGAGAATACTTCTTGAGTTTAGAACGTCGTTTTCACGAATTCCTCCATTCCACTGGAAGGTCTGGTTTTTTCTCAGAATTCTAAATAATGGGAGCACTTGTCCGCAGACTTGGAGATGAATCTGTTTGAGGGGTTGTTATTCGCACCAGTTAAATGTTGCACTTCTCGACATTTTTAGCCAAACTCAATTGCGATAAGGCTTGGATCCTGATTCAAGTTTGCTCAATTCCCCGTTGGTGACGCAAAATCTAAATTTGTTTTCAGATGTCCTCCAAAAATGCACTTAGAAGGATTCAACATCATTCCGGTGTTGTCGCAGGATGCCAAATGCTCTTCTTCGAGGTGGGCGATGTGGTCACTACTTGGAGACTCTTAACTAGCATATCATCTATGGTACACCTCTATGGTCTTCCCATTTGTTCCTTGAACATCTATTGACTAGTTTTTGATACGTCGCCTTATCGTTCTTAACCCCAATGGCATACGTTTTAGCAATTAGTCCCTCGCTCCGTGATAAAGAATTTTTTCTACGGCGGGAGGATATAGTTTTGATCTGATGATATCCTGAGAAGGCGTTCCATAAAATTCGGAGTCTCATGCTTGGAGTGGCGTCGCTATCAGATCGATTTTGGGCAAAAGCAAATTGTCTTTGGGGCCAGCCTTGTTGAGGTCGGTGAAATCCCCCGCACAAGGCCCTCCAGTTTCGCTCCCTTCTTTTGAGGGGGCTACTAACTACGACATTTGGCGAGCCCAATCTGATAAGTGGGTTTCTTTCTCGGACGACCTTGGCTTGATGAGTGCTTGTTACACTATCGTTTTCAATGACCTTTGGCATTCAGGGGCGAACGTTTTTTATTTTGGCAAACTTGAGAGTGCTTCAGGCATTGGTGAACCGCTTGTGCATGGCGACTTCGGATCAATGCCATGGACATCGCCCTGTGACCATGCAATCAGAGTCCTTTTCAAGAAGGTTTATTAGGCGAAACGCAACTCATTTGGTAAGTTTCGTTCCGATCGTGCTATGGCGACCAGGGTAGTCTGGGTGTATGGAGATGGGGTCGACTCTGCGAGGGGTTTGGTGTTCTCTG
>CM018911.1:9968613-9973613 GCA_009663005.1 Actinidia chinensis | reverse complement strand
TAACTCCATACCTGATTTTCTATTGGAAGTCACGACAACCATCGGTATATGAAACAATTCGGACTGGAACAAATCAACCATCTCTTGCATTTTTGAAAGTAGGAAAGGAACACCTTTTTTTTTTGTTTGCTTGTCTGATATTTCAATGGTATGATCCTCCATGAATATGACATCTCGACTACGGATAGTGTAAATCCCGAACCGCGAAACAAAATTACACTTAATTTTAAATATAATAATATTTGTGTTAAAGTTTAAATGTGGGGAGAAAATGGAACACGGATATTAGACACGTTGTGGGACACGGGTGCGTGATGGAAACACGTCGGTGACACGTGTCACCATGCATGAGTTGGACTTGGCAGCAGGCGTGTGTGTGTGCATGTGAGGGGAGGAAATGTGCCATTGTGTGTGTGTTGTCTCATTAGCCTAACAAGGCCAAAACACAAGTATAACCTAAACTTATTAAAAAGGATGGTGCTGACCCCAGAGCCCTTCCATCCCAATTTAAACACACGAAAAAGAGAGAACTATTGAAAGAAAGGAAAAGAAAGAAAAGAGAAAGAGAGAAAAGGAAGGAATAGCGATTATTTCTATACGAGGGAAAATTTTAAATTTCCTCTTCTTTATTTCTTTAAGCCTTATTAAGAACCACCGACAGTTTAATTTAAACTCGCTAAATACCCCGAAAAAATTATTTACAATTATAGTATTTTTTTTAAATCAAAAGTTGAATTCCGAGTTCAAAACATTCACTGAAAACAGTTCCGTATTTTGGCCCCTTAACTTTCTCATTACGATGTCCGAATTATTGATTGAAATTGCGTGAAATATATCAAAAATTACTTAAACTTCTATTTAGAATATATTTTGTAAAATTAAGACTCTAGTGATTCGGAAATTGACGTTTACAGTGAGATCGAAAAAAACTGGAAAATTTTAGGTGCGAACAGGAAAACTTTGGAAATTTTGTAAAAATAGTTATTACTTTTGTTAGAAAAATTCTTAAACTTTATATGTTGTAAAATTTATATGTCTATTATTACGATAGTTTAATTTCTCTGAATTTTCGGATTATGGTTTCAATATGAAAATAATTTGTAACCGAAGCTACTGTCCATAAAAACCAAGAACAGGAAATGAAAGTTTGGCGGAATTTTTAAAATAGTATTTAACTTAAAATTTTATACCAATTTTTACTGTGAATAAATAAATATGTCTAGTCTATTAGGTATTATTTCAGAGTCAAATTAATTTTTACGAATTTTATAAAAAAAAATATATACGAAGTGGGGTTTATTTAAATACAAAATATGCTGCAGAGAAAATATTCGAAATTATTGAATTTAAATTGAGATTAAATTTATAGAATTTATTTTATTCATAGCCACGAGAAAAATGAATGAAAATCTAATGATTCGATTCGAATATTACACGTTTAGGGACCCGAATTCCCAGGGAAAAAGAGTGTAGCTCGAACGTTAGACCACGGTGAGTGTGTGTAGGAAGACTTTGGCATATTTAGGTGAGTCTGTTATGTATTACCATAGCATAAAACAGTAAACTGTTTATGTTTGTGAAGCATGGCTTGTGTTTAAAACTGATATGTTTTATGTAAAAAAGCAGCTTTGTGGTGATATACCATGAAATTATGAAAATGATATTTGTGAATGTATGTTTTAAGTCGGAAACATAGGGGAATGGAAGAGAAAAGGAGATAGGGGGGAGAATATATTTATTTTTTTTTTTGTGTGGTTTTGAATGTAAAAGGAGATCATACCAGATGATTTGTGGGATGAATTCATACCAAGGTTTCTAGGGTCGCTCTCATATGTTATGGTGGGGGAGTTGAACGGTTAGGTGTGTCGCAAAATTGTCAATCGTATATGGATATAAAATATTGATGTAAGTGGCGTACCTGAGCCATGACGTCCCGTGGAAAAGGGTTGATTTTCTATGGTATCTTGACTGATAGTCAAGGGATTGGGCCTAGTTGAAGCCATGGATTGACAGGGAAGTGTTTCATTTACTGTTTTTAAGATGAACGGATTTTTTCATATATTTTTATGGGTGCAGTATGTTAATAACCTGGACCACACTAGCCTAGTGCTTAAGACGGTCGTTCGAACGAACCCATTTCAGGTGATGAAATGGAGATGACACGATTGAGGGCGGGTGGCCCTCAGCATACTTGAGTTTGATTAGTCCTGTACTGTGCGATATAGTTATAGGAACTTTTATGTTTTGAACTCTGTTATAGTTGTAACTTGTATAGTAAACTGATCAGTAGTTGTTGACGGTTGGGCCGCGTTTTTGGGGCCAGGGGACCGTGTTGGTTTTTGTTATCGAAAAAAACCATGGATTAGTTGTATAATGACACATTCAGCTCTGTTTTTATTTGGATGCTTCCGCAGGTATTTTATCAAACAATGTGTAGGTTGAATGATGTTAGTAAATCCCTAAACGGAATTGGTTGAAAGGCCTTAGTGAGAGGAGGAGGGAAAAGGGAAGGGAAAGAAAGGGAAATTTGGATTATGGTGAGGACACAGTGGATAAAGGGTCGGGGTCGTGACAAAAGCTTCCTAATTAATTGGATCAACAGAAGCGATATCCAAACTCATCAAGTCCATACTCAACAACACAACACTTCTTGGTCTGTTAATATAACTTAGACCTTTGTCTTTGGGAACAAGCACATAAGGCCATACATCCAAATACTGAAGATGGTCATAAGAGACATCTCTTACCACCACTCCAAACACGGTTGGCACATCAAAATTCAAAAAAGGCAAACACAGCCGGTTGTGAGATTTTTAGCACATGTACGAACCATACCTCAATGCTGTCACCCCCAAAGTATCTTGGCAACTTTGCTTGTGAAGAGCAAACACCCTCACCCTTTTCACCAAGTCCTATTCATTCTTTTCGGTCAACCATTTCAATTGTGGTAATTTTTGGAGCGACTTTTTGGTTACGATGCCTTGCTCCGACAATACCATCAAAGAGACCCCAATGTATTCTCCCCCATTATCTTGTTCGGTCGGATACACTTTTAACGTTTTTCCATTTTTTTCCCTTTTTCCTTTCACCGCTGCTTGAAACAACTTGAAGGTATCTCGCACTTGATCTTTTGTCTTCAAGTATAAGCCCAATTCTTTTCGAGAATGATATCAAATGAAAGTCATAAAATATATCACCCACCAGTTGACCTAGTCCTTCCTTCATTGGCCCACCTACATCAGAATGTATTAACTCAAGTATTTTTGACTTCTCGTTGGTGCGGATGATTTAAAAAAATGATACCCGCACTTTGTTGCCGGCCAACAATGCGGACACCTTTCAATGTACATTTGAAAATTCCGGATAAGACATTCTTCTTAAGCCAAAATAGCCAAACATTCTCATTCATATGACGCATCGCTTGTCCATAACTCGAGGCACTATCATCTTCACAAGATGATGAAATCTTGGAAATCCCGCATTCGAACAATATACAAAGTTTGAATATCTTCTTCCCTTTGCAATAACCATTGACCACCTTTTTTGAGCTTTCCATTCATCACCTAAAGGAACTGTACATAGCCATCATCATCCAACTTCCAACTGATAAAAGATTAAAGCGAAGATCTGGAATGTGTTTTACACCATTTGAGAGCTAGTATATTGGGCCATTAACTAGTCTCCAATTACAAACATTTCCCTTCCACAACTTTTGCTTGATCACTATGCCCTACGAACAATGCCAAAATCACCACAGCCTCATAAGTAAAAAAAAAGGTCTCGTATGAGTTAGCATGTGTGAAGCAACCACTATCCACAACCAACCCACCTCATCACAAGATAAATTAACATTTTCATCAAACACTAATCCACAAACAACCCAAGGAAATCATCAACATAGTCACATTTAATCAATTATTGTACCTTCTTCTCTTGTCATGTTGTCGTTTTGTTCTTGTACTCTTTCTTCTTGTTCTCCTTTTTTTAAACATTTCGGCAATACTTCTTATATGACCCTATAAAACCCGCAATGGTGACACTCACATTTTTTCCACTTATTAGAAAACTCCACGTCGATGTACCACGATTACTTGACCGCGGCTTTACTTCCTCCCCCTCGATTCAGTAACCAAACTTTCAGACTGTGAAGAAGAACCTTGTGACTTGCGCCTCATCTCTTCATCAATCAATACACTACTCTTGGCCAAATCCATCGAGAATAATACCATTTGGAGCAGAGTTAGATGATGACTTTCTAAATGTCCTCGTCACGTGTTTGGCAAAGAACCCCGAGAAGCAGAACCCTTGTATCTCATCCTCAAAGCTAAGGTTCATTTGAGGACCAACTGATTTAGGATTCCTTGAAAAATATTCAAGGTGATCGGTAATAGGTGAACCATCTTGATACCTCAAAGACATCATTTGCTTGATTAGAAATAATTTGTTATTTTCCCGTCTTCCGTGCATATAATTTCTTCAGTTTGACTCAAAAGGGTTAACGAGCATGGTCTCTCTTAGTCAAATGATTTAAAACATTTTCATCCACCCATTGGACGAATGTACCACAATACTTGTCCATCGCAAAACAAAATCCTTCCCTCTCACTCTTTTTGCCTTCCGTCGGGTTTTTAGTAGCGAACACCGGTACATGAAAACTTTTTGACATAAAGTAAGTCCCCATTTTTAACCATAAAACCCTCCAATTTTGATAATTTGAACTCATGTCAATTCAACCATTCTAGCCTGTTAACCTCCATATTTGCACCAAATCAAACTTTGCTCTGATAAACCACTTTGTGGGAGAGTAGCACAGCGGAAATTAGAGCAAACACTCTCCCAATAATCAATGCAATCACAAGACTAATAACACCCACAATATTTAACGTGGGGAAAACCTCCTCCAATGAAAGATTAACAAACCCACGAGGCAATACGCCCCAAAATCTTCCAACTATAATCAATATGGGAACAATCAGTTCTCTCTAGATACATCTAGAGGT
>CM018911.1:9921113-9933613 GCA_009663005.1 Actinidia chinensis | reverse complement strand
TAGATAAGGATCTGTACTTAGATGAATTTGCTTGGGTCTCGGGGCACTAGGAATTCCAAAACGATGATCTCGAGCATATTTCATTTTCGAGATTCAGGGGCTTTATCCCCGTTGGTGAGAATCCATCTTGTATTTCTATTTTATTATTTACCTTGATTTATGCATAAATTTGCACTTGTCTTTTTTGGAGATTTGACATTATTTCTCATCTCGATTTTGTAGGATTTAGTGTTTGTCATTAGCGCAGGTCTGACCATTGTGCTACCACAATCGAGAGAGCGAACAACTGTCGTGAGAGACGAAAAGTTGTCAAGCTACTGAACTATGACCCAATTTATCGCCATGTTATCCCTCATCGAGCCGACCGTTAAAGACAACCAAGGCTTCCACCTCTACGCATTCATGAGCGGGCCCCGAGGTGTTCCCTTTCAATCAAGGTCAGTAACTTGATTGGAGTGCTCTTGTCGAGTTTCTACGACTTAGGGAAAAGGCAAAAAGGTTTAGCACAGGTTCCAGTGGATCGAGCTCTTCCGATTCGTTTAGTCTTAGTGACGAAGAGGTAGGTGAGGGGGCAATGGGCATAGTTAGTGACGAGGAAGAAGAAACCATAGTTGAAGAGGGGAAAAGGTCAAGCAGGGTGAAGACCAAGTCCTAGTCATCGCTCTTTCGGCTTAGATTTCGACCACTGAGTCAATGCTTATGCTTAGTTTGGACTCTAAAGCTGCGGATGGCCTTGAGTTTCCAAAAGTTGCACTCGCTGTCGAGGATCTAATCGAGCATTCTTTCAACCAAGGAGGTAGCTTGGGTTCTAGATTGGAAGAAGAAGAAGAGATAGCTCCCCAAATCAGAGCCCTAGGAAAGAAGAAGCATGTGGAGGCCAAGATCGATCATCCAACCCCCGACCTTATTTTGGCTCTCCCCAACCCAATGGCGGAGGTTCAGTTAAGCGCCCCGTCCTCTCAGTGAGCTAGCAAGAGGAAGGGGAAGCTTCCCGTAGAAGGGCCTTCCAACCAAAAGAGGGGAAGGGGGTAGGCAGCTCGGTTTCCCTTTTAAGGATCTATGGATTCACTAAGCTCTAGGCCCCCAAGTATGCTGCTGTTGAGTTTGGGAAGCAAGTCACCAATGCTGATACCTCTAGGGATCACGAAACCTGTTTGGCCTTGTGGAATGCCATTATACTCCCCTAGGATGTTGCTAACCTAGTTGTGGAGGGCTCAGAGGAGTTCAAAGACAAGTTAATCATGCAGGGCGTTCACATATGTTAGCTAGTTTGGTCAATCCTTGCTTTATTCCTTCATTTTACTTAGTAAATTTTTGTGTTTGTTTTGCAAATCCTTTAGTGGGCTATGGCAAACTCTGAATGCTTGAAGAAGTGTTCCACCAATCTGAAGAAGGCCAATTAAGGGGCCCACATTTTTTAGAATGAGCTAAAACAAGCCAGGCGTGATCTGGACAGCAGCGGAGCTGATTGCCCCTCAAGCTCACAATGAGTCCGAAGCCTCTCTTGCACAATTGCACCCGGCCCTGCAGGAGTTGGCTGAGCTCAGGAAGGAAGTTTTAGGGAGTGTTCCAAAAAAGATTTTGATCGCGACTTCAACCTAGCTAGAGATTCCTATGAGAAACAAGTAACCAAGCTTTGTCCAAGCATTTTCAAAAAGGTTGGCTTGCCTGTCTTAAAGAGCTCGGAACTCCCCCAGATCATCCAGCTTAGAATGCTGTAGTCCCTCCAATCGAGCCCTCAGATTCACCCACAATTTACTCGCCACTCATCCTTCCAGGCTTCAATGAAAAGGAATATACGATTAGCCAGCGGATGAGGAAGGAGTCACTGCTGTGGAGATTGACACAATTCAAGGCAACGAACTCCTAGGAGAATGAGAGATTGCTGGTGAAGGTGAAGGAAAGAAGTATGGGGTAGCCGAACACACCATCGGTGGAGTAGTTTGACTTTGCACTGCTTTTGATTTTTGCTCCCAACTGTAATATTCTTATTTTTAAACATTTATCATTTTGCTATAAATATGCTTGCGGTTTGCACACTGTTCTTATTTCTCAGTTTGTTTCTTGCTTGGATGTCAGTAGCGTAGTTGCAATTTTTAATTTCATGTTCCTCGTAGGACAGAGCTCGAAACTCGCATAGAGCTCGGCTAGCACTTCCCTACAATTTTTCCCGGTATACTTAGCCATCCTTGTAGGACAGAGTTCGAAACTCGCATAGAGCTTGGCTAACTCCTCTCCAATTTTTTGCTAAGTATACTTGGAAAACACTTGTGGGACAAAGCTTGGAGCTCGGCTAGCACTTCTCTAAAATTTTGCCAAGTATACTTAGCCATCCTTGTGGGACAGAGTTCGGAACTCGCATAGAGCTCAACTAACTTTTTCACAAATTTTTACTAAGTATACTTGAGAAACACCCGTGGGGCAGAGCTCGGCTAGCACTTCCTTAAAATTTTTCCAAGTATATTTAGTCATTCTCATGGGACAGAGCTCGAAACTCGCATAGAGCTCGGCTAACTCCTCCCTAATTTTTGCCAAGTGTATTTATGTGCAAACATGATAAGACACATGGCGTGGGAGTTACCACGTGTCTGCCTAATGTTGGCTAGTGGATGATGGTTAGCCCGTGAAATGTCGTGCTCCAGGTGCATGCTCCACCACTTCAGATGCCTTCTTTTTTCAATGGCGGTTTACCTTCCTCATTAAATGGTGGTCCGTTGGCCTTCCTCATTGATGGCGGTCCGTTCACCTTAAGCATTAATGGCGGTCCGTTTACCTTCCTTCCACCACTATAAATTCAACAGTCCCCTTGTTGTTTTTTGCATATCAAAACTTTCAAAGTCTTCCTCTGTCCTCTAGGAGTTAGTGATCTTAGAGTTTTGTCCCCTAGGTCTTTCTACTGCCGAGATGGGTTCGAGATAGTGGGAGGGTCTATAGCTATCCCTTGGAAAATAATGAGTAGTCTTAATAGGACAGAGCTCAATGTGCGTTGCTGGCTCGTTCACCTATGTCCCCAAAAGTTCTGTAATATGAAACTTCTACTCAGTCGGATCGAATTTCTGTTCAAGGCAACAAACTCTCTTGTAGCTAATAAGCAATCTACTGTGAGCAATGAGTGCTTTGTGAGTATAGTATTGCCAGTGTCGGATATTGCAGACTTCTACCTTCTCGGAAGCCATCTAATGGACATCTACTTGATGACTGGGTCCCCAGTTAATCATAATGCATATCTGCTTGATGACTGTTGTATACATTATCTCGAGGCAACTATCCACAAGGACTACCTAACTGAGCTTGGATGTCTTTGATGGCTGGACGGAGCTCGACATTACTTTAGGACACCTAGTTTAGGCAATTTTGTATCTGAATAACTTTGTAATCGAATAGCTCTGTGCTTGAATATCTTTGTAACTTGAACAACTCTGTGCATGAATATCTTTGTACTTGAACGGTTTTATGCTTGAATAAAATTTTTTTGTATCTCGTTTGCATTCTACTCTTTGTTTGAGAATTTACATTTATGTATATTATTTGATTCGTGGGATAGAATTTGGTGCTCGCATAGAGCTCGGCTAACTCTCCCTAAAACAATTTTGCCAATAATAATAGGCAACCTTCGTGGGTCTGAGTTCAGAGTTTGCATAGAGCTTGGCTAACTTTTTCCAAAAATTGTTTTACAAAGTATACTTATCAAACCAAATGAGACAGAGTTTGGAGTTCTTGTAAAACTTGGCTAACTCTTCCCAAATTTTTACTAAGTATATTTGGACAAGACTCATGGGACAAAGCTCAGAGCTCGCCCATCACTTCTCTAAAATTTTGTCAAGTATACTTAGCCATCCTCATGGGATAGAGCTCGGAGCTCGCATAGAGTTCGGCTAACTCTTCCCTAAAATTTTGCCAAGTATACTTAGCAAACCACGTGAGATAGAGTTCTGAGTTCTCGTAGAGCTTGGCTAACTTTTCTCTTATAACAACTCGTTTTTATAGTTTAGGTCATGCCTTCGCAAGTAAAAGTTTTTACAAATGTGTTTGATATAACTTCTAGCTTGGTAGAAAAAATTACATTTCAATAGTAATATCTACTCAAGTTGTTAGAATTCCAAGGTCTTGAAATTTCTTTGGCCTCAGAATCTTCAAGGTAGTAAGCGCCCTTGCTGACAAGCTTGATTATCTTGTAGGGTCCTTCTCAGTTCGAGCTGAGCTTTTTGTCCGTCGGGTCCTTAGTGTTCCCAATAACTTTTCTCAAAAAAAGATCTCTCACTAAAAATTGTCTATGATGGACCTTCTGATTGTATGTTTTTTGCTAAATGTTTCTGATAGTCGGCCATTCAAATCAGTGCATTCTTCCTTCGTTCTTTAGCGAGGTCGAGATCCCGAGCTAAGACTTCCTCACTATGACTAGCGCCATACACTTCGATCCTTATTGTGGGCAAACCGACCTCCAGTGAAATTATAGTTTCTAATCAGAAAGCCAAAGAGAAAGGCGTTTTGTTCGTTACTTTTCGCGGTATGGTCTGATAGGCCCACAAAATGCTTGGTAGTTCTTCTACCCATTTTTCTTTGACTTTTTCAGGCCTCTTCTTGTTCCCGTTCATGATTATTTTGTTGTTGGCTTTAGCTTGCCCATTGCATTGAGGGTAGCTCGGTGTTGAGTTGTAAAACTCGATCTTCAATTGCCCCAACAAGTTTTAAATTTTTTGCCTATGAACTGAGTTTTGTTATCTGATACAAAGGCCCTGAGTATACTGAACCTGGACAAAATATTTTTGCGGATGAATCTGATCACATTCGTCTCCTTAATTTGGGCTAGTGGTTCGGCCTCCACCAACTTTGTAAAGTAGTCCTTCGTTGTTAATAAAAACTTCTTATTCCCTGGAGCTTGGGGCAGGACTCCCACGATGTCCATCACCCATTGGGCAAAGGGCCATGGACTGGTGAGAGGAGTCAAGTCCCTTATTGGATGATGAATTAGGGGAGGAAAAAGTTAGCACTTGGAACATGTGCGAATATACACCTGGGTATCTTTATGCATGTAAGGCCACCAATATCCCTGAATGAGGGCTCAATGAGCCAGTGACCTTCCCTCTGAGTGTAGTTTGCACATGCCTTTGTAGATATTAAAAAGTACGTCTTTTGTCTAAGCTCGGGTGTATGCACAGCAGGTATGATCCCAGGTATGATCTTTTATACAAGTTCCCAGTGGAGGAGATCCAAAATCATGCTACCTTTATTCGAAGTTTTTGATCTCTCTTATCTTTTAACAGCTTGTCATGTCATATGAAATCCACGATTAGATCCATCCAGCTTGGCCCTAGTTCAGTGTTGACTAAAACAGATTTCTAAGACACTTCATGAATGGGGGTTGATATCAAATCAATAGTGATGGTCCATCCCGTCTCTCTTTTAAAAACTGAAGCTAAGCCTGCCAGTACATCTGCATGTGAGTTTAAGTCCCTCCTCACTTGCTCAATTTTTACTGCTCTAAATCCAGTGATGATGTTTTTAGCCACTGCTAATTACTTAGCCATCTTAGCCCGCCGAGCTTCAAATTTTCCTGTGACTGGTTGACCACTAGTTTTGAGTTATTAAATATATGGAGCTCTGGAACCTTTAGCTTGCTAATAGACCGGGGTACTGCTATGAAGGTCTCGTACTCGGCTTCATTGTTTGTTGTAGGAAAATCCAGCCTGAGGCAATGTTCAAAAATTGCTCCTTTGGGGCTTTTTAATATTATTCCTGCCCCTGCGCCTAGGCTATTTCTCGCCCCATTAACAAACATCTTCCAAGCCGTGGTGGGATTAATTTGAGGTAGATCTGCAATAACCTCTGGAACCTCAGAGATCTCATTAGGGGCAGTTGTTTTTGCACTCTAGGGTGGTTCTTGAATAACCTCTTGACCTCCATGTATTGGTTGAATTCCGGATGATCCTACCTCAAAACTTTTCTCCCTTTTGTGTGCAGACACAAGGCAACCTTATTCTGGACTAACAACTAGGAATAAGAACTCTACCACAAAATCGACCAAGACTTGTCCTTTTATTGTTACCTTGGCATAAATTTTATATCTGATTGTTTGAACTCGACAGCCCATTTAGAAAGTCAATTGGAAAAAGTCTACTTTTGACAAAATATCTTTCAACGGAAACTTGGTATACGCCAAGGCCAAAATGAAAGCATGAGTTTCTGCGAAGTTAAGACCATGGCCAAAATGAGTTTTTCCAGCGGCAGGTACATTATTTGGCAATCCGTAAATATTTTGCTATCAAAGTATGTTGGTCGTTACTCTCCATCTACCTCTCTTATGAGTACCGAGATAGCGGCATGTTTAAAGATAGCTAGGTAGACTTAGAGCAGCTCTCCCTTATTTGGAGTGAAAAGAAGTGGTGGCTTAGTTAAATATTTTTTGAATTGTTAGAGTGCAAGCTTGCACTCCTCATTCCATGAAAATTTTGTATTATTGCGAAGGAGTTTGAAAAATAGATGACATATGTTTGAGGACTTACTGATAAATCTATTTAGTGTTGCTGCCATTTCGGCCAGGTTTTGAACATCCTTCATAGTTTTTGGGTTGACAAGGTTGTTGATTGCTTTGATTTGTTTAGGATTTGCCTCAATTCCACGCTTCATCACCAGGTGTCCCAAGAATTTTCTCGAGCTCATCCCAAAAGCACATTTTGCTGCATTCAGTCTCAGCTTGTGCCTTTTCAGTATTGTGAACACTTCAGTCAAGTCTTTAACATGGTTTGGCTCTCTTTTGCTTTTGACCACCATATCGTCTATGTATGCGTCCACAGTTTTACCCAAGAATGGCCCAAACATTTTTGTGGCACCTGTGTTTTTTAGTCCAAATGGCATGACCTTGTAGCAAAATACGCCTCGAGGGGTGATGAATGTAGTCTTCTCTTGGTCGGTATCCACTAGGATCCTTTTCACGTCATAATTGTTCATCATGAGTTCAATGACCAGTGGGTTATTTTGAGGATGGTATACCCTCTCCAAGTTGGCTTGGTGAAAGTGATGCTTCCTAGTTAGGACGTTGTCTGCCTCAACTTCTTAGCCGATGGTCAGACTGAGAGAACCTCATTCATTTATCTGATCATTTGAATCTCTCCCAGGGAAAGATCCTCCTCCTCTTCCACAGTTTTATCTATTTTATCATCGCCTTGGTCGAACCTCAGATTTTGTTTGACTTCGGCCTCTCCTGCTCGAGTCTTTTCCTAGTCAACGAATTCTTTCAAGTGTCCATCTCAGACCAGCTAATCTAGGAAGACCTTTAGGGCCTAACAGTTCTTTATTATGTGTCCTCTTTCTTCGTGGTACGAGCATTTTCAATATTGGTTGCACTTCTTAAGGTCTTTTTTCATGGGTTTAGGCTTCCTAAAGTAATGTTTGTCTCAAATCCAAACGAGGTATTTATAGATTAGTTCCTTAAAAACCACATTGATCCCATGCCTCGCCTAGTTCTCGTAATTGACCAAGCTCTCTTTACTCTTTTTGAACAGCCCCTCGCCCTAGGTAGTTGTCCCTATAACTTTGTTTGCCTGTCTGATATCATCCTCTAATTGAGCGAATATTTTGAAATGTGACATGAGGTCACGGAGGTTGGTCAGAGGGTTGAGTATCAAGTTCTCCCAAAGTCTATCCCCAAGAGTCAGCCCGAGCTTGTAGCTCGCCACTACCAACTCCTCGGAGCACTCCTCAACCTTATTGTAGGTTTCCTAATAGCTTTTGTTGTAATTTTGGATTGATTCATTCTTGCACTTTCTGAGCATCAAAAGAGAGCCAACGCCTTTTAGTGCCTTTGTGTTAATCACAAACCAAGCCACGAAGGACTCAGTAAGCTGATGGAATTTCTCAATTGACCTCGCGGGCAGTTTGTCGAACCATTTCAACTTGAGATCTCCCAAGTTGGAAGGGAACACTCATCACATTAAGACATCCATATGGTTCCAGAGGGCCATCATTTGTCTAACGTGAATCACGTGAGACTTGGGTCGGACTTTCCATCATACAACGTGAACCTCAGTGGTGTGAACTTCTTTAGTGGGCCCATTCTCTCAATTTCTCAAAAGAACAAAGTTTGGTATTTTGGGTCTGTCTCCCTCTATTCAGGTCTGATAGTGTAGGCTAGCGACCTAGAAGGAGCGACAATCTTGCTAGAGGTCGTCGCCCTCTGGTCATTAAGTTTAGTGTGCATGTTGCAGTCTCGGTTTCATTTGGCATGAGTGTCTTGCAGAGATCCCTGATCAAATCAACTCAGTCAGGTGACCCTCTCCGCTTGTTCAATGTTATTGATTTGCTATTTATCCGGTTATCCAGGCTAACATAGGATTGACGTTGTCTTTTGTCTCGACCTTCTTGAGGCGGGAGGGTTGGTTCTTTAACTTTGTCTTCAGAACGTCCTGCTTCTACTCCTGGGACTGATTTCACCAATCTATTGTCAGCCAAAATTTGTGCCATTTTGGCTAGTTGAGTCTGCAAGCATTAAATCGTTATGTCCTGGCTATCTGCCCCTCTAGGGAGTAACCAACTTAGATTCTACCGAGAGGTGGCCTTGACCATCCTGTGGGCATCATCCAGTAGTTTAACTCCTCTGACCCCAGGAGTTTTAGGTGCATGAGGAGTCTCCCTACAATTTTCTCGACTAATAGAATGGTTGCTACTTTGTGATGCCATCAAAACCAACTTTGCGAATGTTTATGATTGATTTCTCACAGATGACGCCAGTTATGGAGTGTTGATCTTGAGAGGTGAGAAGAAGAAAATTGAGGATAGATACACGCGGTGGTTCTACAGCGACGTAGGTAGCTTTAATTAGTTAATCAGCGATGTCATAGCTGTAGTACAAAAACAATGAGTTTGGTCGCCAAAGCTATTTCTAGAAAATGGCTTTCCGATAGTCAAGTTGGAAGACCGGAGAATGTAGAAAGAGAAAGTGTATATTTAGATAGCAAATTGTGTGTACTTGTTGGAGAATAAGAGTCCTCCTTATATAGCGTAGCTCGATGCATACCTCAACGTGCAAACTACTGTGTCAGTAGGTAGGTGGCTGACCCAACCAAGCCTCTGCGGGTTAGTTGGTAGCACGTCTCCATACCGTAGATGTCGTGTTCCAAATATGGGAGCTGTCAGAGATAACTTCGACGTGCAAGTCATCCTTTGTTCCCTAACATACCTCGGGATCGTTGTGCAATCTTTGGTCACAGCTTCCTTATTTGGTTGCCAGATAATTACGCCGTGATCTTCTCACACAATTATAACCATCCACCAAAAGGGGGTAACTATATTCTCACTCTTTGAGTTATATCTATATAGTCTCTCTATTGAACTTTGTCTAGCAATTCATCTCGGTCTCATTTTCATGCCAAAGGTATTTTTGAGCGGCCTCACCCCAACCAATAATGTTTGTTTCCTTGTGCAGGTCACTGAGTTTAGCATTGAGCTTCTTGAGCAATTCTAATTATTGGTTGCTTATCCCATATTTCTACCACAACAATTTGGCGCCATTTGTGGGACAACAATTCTCAATATTCTATGCACATGCGTAGCCGTTTATTACCTAGACAGAGTCCTAGTAGCCTTCTGGATAATAGAGCACATCCTATGGTGAACGCTGGTCAAGCTTTAGATCTCGAGGGCATTCATCATGGGATACATGGTATCGCCAAGCAAATTAGACTCATGAACGAGATAAATGATCGCTTGGTACAATACCTTGCCACAAACAATCCACCTTCTGCCACCACACCCATCCCAAAAGATGCTGATCGATCTCGCCATTCTCACCAATCGGCGATCAGGATTCATAAAATTGTCATAGTGCTAGTCAGGGACGTCACTTGAACTCATACAAAAACTTGATGATGCTCCCAGGGTGCTCTGACAAGGGATGTGTAAGGCCTTTTCAGCAACTTTAAAGGGGTTGGCAAGATCATGGTTCAATAAGTTTTTTTCCATAACTATTGATTCGTTTGGTGACCTGAGTAGGCTTTTTGTCTCCAATTTCATGAGTTGCAGAGTTAGGCAGAAGAACGCCTTCCATCTTTTCACAATTCACTAGAAAAATGGGGAGAGCTTAAAAGATTATGTCAGGCAGTTTAATCAGGCCATCTTGGAGGTGCAAGATCTTAGTGACAAGGCGGTGATCACGTCAATGATGGAAGGTCTTTGTCCACGCCTATTGGTTGATTCCTGAAACCTTGTCAGTACTCTAGAGTAAGGCCGACAAGTACATTGAGGCTTAAGAGTTGGCAGAAGCCAAACGTAGGACGCGAGGGAAGGATGATTTAAAGAGGAGGGAATCCGATACTCAATGAACGAACTATAGAGGTAAGCTAAAAATTAAAAGGTCCGAGTGAGATGTTAGAAAACGAATTAATGAATGACATCCTTACACTTCTCCTCACCTACTCGATATGATGCTGACTCCTCTTAACACCCCAATAGCCCAGGTACTCATGGAAATCAAGAATGAAGACTTAGTGAAGTGGCATGGGAAGATTAAGACAAATCTTCTCCGAAGGAATAAAAACAAGTATTATAAGTTTTACCAGGATCATGGGCACAATATAAAGGAGTGTTTTCAATTAAAGGAATAGATAGCTGATCTGATTAAGAGGGGATAATTAAGAAATTTTGTAGTTAATCGTCCTCGGCCTGACTCGCCTAACAGAGGATATGCTGATAATAGATCAACTACGGGGGATATCCAAACTATCCATGGAGGGTTTGGATTGGGAGGATGTTCGAGCTCATCCCAAAAAAGGCATACTAGAGAGGCAAGGGGGCGAGCATCAGAGGAGGTTTATAACCTCTCCATACCTAAGTCTAAAACTCTCCCTTCCATCACCTTCACCAATGAGGATTTGAGAGGTTTGCACCTCCCCCATGACAATGCACTGGTGATATCCGCTACAATCACCATTTCAATATTCAAAGGATCTTACTTGACAAAGAGAGCTCCGTCGATATCCTGTTCATCTCGGCATTTGACAAAATAAGGATTGGGCATGATAGGCTCCACCCATTTCACACCCTTCTAGTCAGATTTGAAGGAGGATCAATACAACCCTTGGGTAGATCAAGCTGCCCTTGACTTTGGGGATGGAACCCCATCAGACTACAGTATGAAAAGACTTCATTGTCGTGGATTGTCCTTCACCCTACAACACAATTTTAGGTCACCCCACGTTGGGTAAAATCAAAGCCATTACTTCTACCTATCACTTGATAATGAAGTTTCCTACTTCAACTAGGACATGCAAGATAAGGGGCAATAAAAAAGTTTCAAGGCAGTGCTTCATAACAGCGATGAAGACCAGTCCCACTCTAGAATCAAGCACCAAATAGCAATTAAAGATAGGCGACACCAAGATGGATGTGATGAGGGACGAGATTGAGGATACACCCCTTGTTGATCCTCGAGAAACAGATAACACCAAGCCTCTAGAAGAAGTGACCCCAATTTCTATACACCCCAACTACCTAGATCGCCATGTAATGATCGAGACTGAATTGACTGAGGAGTTACAAAATGCTTTGGTGGAATTTTTGAAGAAAAATGACATATTTGCATGGTCACAAGGCGATGTCCCAGGAATAAATCTCATCTCGTCGTTCATAAGTTTTTTTTAACCATGATCATCCTCCAGTCTGCCAAAAAAGAAAGAAGTTAAATGTTTGAAGGTCATAAAGGAAGAGGTATCTAAACTCATCAAGGCTGGTGTTATCAGAGAAACCAAATTGGTTAGCCAACGTCGTTGTCGCCACTAAAAAGGGTGGAAAATGAAGGTTGTGCATTGATTTCACCAACCTGAACAAAGCTTGCACTAAAGACAGTTTTTCTTTATCAAAGATTGATCTAATAGTTGATGCAACCTCTAAGTATGAACTCCTTAGTTTCATGGATGACTTCTCAGGATACCATCAGATCAAAATGCATCATCCCCACATAGAGAAAACTTTTTATCATAGAAAGAGGATTGTATTTCTATAAAGTCATGCCTTTGGGGATGAAGAATGTAGGGGTTGCATACCAAAGACTGGTCAACAGGATGTTCAAGGAGATGGTTGAAAAAATAATGGAAGTCTACATTGATGACATGCTAGTCAAGGGCCTCAAAGCAACTGATCACGTCGCCCACTTGGAGGAAACATTTGGTATCTTTTAGAAACATCGCATAATGCTAAACCCTTCCAAGTGCATCTTTGGCGTATTGTCGGGAAAATTCCTCGGTTTCCTAAAGACTAAATGAAGGATTGAGGCAAATCCCAACCAAATTCAAGCTCTGCTCATAATGAGGTCGC
The DNA here is from genome assembly GCA_009663005.1 of Actinidia chinensis. NCBI lineage: Eukaryota > Viridiplantae > Streptophyta > Magnoliopsida > Ericales > Actinidiaceae > Actinidia > Actinidia chinensis. The sequence continues at coordinate 9,921,307 of CM018911.1, read as the reverse complement.
CCAGGAACATACATGAATAAGAACAAGCTCTGGAACAATAGATTGGGCGAGTAGTGGCTCTTAACAGATTTTTTTTAAAATTGGCGGATAAATATTTGCCATTCCTCAAGATTCTGAGGAAGAACAAGGTCTTCTGGACAAGTGAGTCCAAAATGGCGTTCCAACAGCTAAAAGAATATTTGGGATTGTCCCAT
>CM018911.1:9866113-9868613 GCA_009663005.1 Actinidia chinensis | reverse complement strand
TCATCCGAATCCTATTACTAGATATTATAAGTATATTTATAATTAAATTTTATTATTTTATTATTTTATTATTTTATTATTTATATTTTTCTTTTTTCTTTTCTTTTCTTTTTTCTTTTCTTTCTCTTTCCTTTTGGCGCCGACATTTCGCTCAAAGATTCAATTCTAATTATTTTAAAAAATTACCCACTTCAGCCCCTCCAACTTCTATTACATTATATCATCTCAATTTAAATGTCTCTTAATTTTATCCAACAAGTTATGAATATTTCAATTAAAACCAAACTAAAAGTCGGGTTATTTACATGTTTCCCCTCTTAAAAAATTTCGTCCTCGAAATTTAAGAAAGTCTTTTTTGGATCACATCAAAAATAACACGCTTCACTGCGCACTCTGTACCTTTTATATCTCCCACACAATCTCATATACGATCTAACTATAAACCTCCACACGATCCCCATGTAAGCCTAAAGCCTAAGTCTGATACCATTTTGTGACGACCCACCCTCCGGGCCTTTAATTAATACCTAAATTCTCCCGTATTTTTCCTCAAATACAAATCAGAGCACTATTGCTTTCAAATATTCAATAGTCTCCAAATGTTTATTTTTGACAATGTCTCCAATGTAATTAATACAAAAAATCAAAAATCTTCAAGTATTTCACTCGACCCATCTCGTACTAATCCGAACGCTCCCACTCCGCCTGAAAAATCATGTAAACAGGGAAGTATAACAATACGACAGAATAGGCTCACCGAATCATAATGACTCACAACAAATGTCAGAGTAGCACACAAATCATATTTCATTCATCAAAGCCTCATACTAGGTCTTTCCTGATCATTACTAGTGATCGGCCTCATCCACGTCTCCTAACTCTCGCTTTTCCCGTCCTATTTGAACTATTGGCGAATCCACTCGTCATGTATCATTCCATTCCATCGCATTTAGCCATCAACAATAACATCATACATGGTTTCACAACAAAGATACCATGGATTTCACATATACACACATCTCAAGATGAATACAACATCAGACTTTTTAGAAAAATACTCCGGAGTTTAGAAAGCAGATTGTAACCTCCTGCTTACCTCAAAATTGAAATTAACACCATTAGATATGAAGATCTGACTCCCATGATCTCATACTAAAATTTCACATGAATTCTGACATCCATCTCACCGTTGATCGCACTCCTATCTTTTTATATCAAAACTAACCACACCATATAATTTCTCTCATTTTCTCTCTCTCTCTCTTTCTTTCTTTCCCTCTTCTCTCATTCATCCGAATCCTATTTATAGATATTATAAGTATATTTTATTATACAAATTTTTTATTTATATTTTCTTTTTTTCCTTTTCTTTTCCTTTTTCCTTTCATTTCTCTTTCCTTTTGGCGCCGACACTTTCGGCTCAAATAATTCAATTCTAATTATTTTTATAAAATTACACTTCATCACTCCTCCCCAACTTCTACTCACATTATATTCTCAATTTAAATGTCATCGTTAATTTTATCCCACAAGTTATGAATATTTCAATTAAACCCAAACTTAAAAGTCCGGGTTAGTACATTCTTTTCCCTCTTAAAAAATTTCTCCTCGAAAGTTAAAAAGTCTTATTTTGTTATCACTATCAAAAATACAACAAACGCTTCCACTGCGCACTCTGAACCATTTTTATATCTCCCACACATCTCCTATACGATCTAACATCTAAACCTCCCACACGATCATGTAGACCTAAGCCTAAGCTCTAATACCATTTGTGACGACCCGAACCCTCCCGGGCCGTTAATTAATTACCTAAATTTCTCATTCTCTCTCGTATTTTTTCCTTTTCTCTCAAATACAAATCAGAGCACTATTTGCTTCAAATATTCAATAGTCCTCCAATATTTATTTTTACAATGTCCCAATATAATTAATTACAAAAAGAATCAAAAATCTAGTCTCTGTCACTCGACCCATCTCGTGTACTATCCAACTCTCACAACGTCCTCCCGAAAAATCATTTAACAGGGAAGTATCAATACGACGGAATATGCTCCACTAATCATAAAATGGCCAATAAAAATGTCAGAGTAGCCCACGAATCCATATTTCATCAAAGACCTCATACAGGTCCTTTTCCTGATACATTCTAGTGATCGGCCTCATCCACTCCTCCTACCTCTCGGCTTTTTCCCGGTCCATAGTGGAACTGTTTGCGGATCCACTCAGTACATGTTATCATTCCATTCCATAACAATTTAGCCATCAAACAATAACAGCATACATATCACGATGCCAACAAATACCATGGATTTCAACAATAGGCACACATTGCCTCAAGAGGAATACAAAATCGATATTTTTAGAACATAAACTCCGAAATTTAGAAAGCATATTGTATAAACCTCCTGCTTACCTCAATTGAAATTAACACCATTAGATAGAAGATCTGATCCTGATCATCAGCTAAAATTTCACATTGATCTGACATCATCCACGT
>CM018911.1:9858613-9861113 GCA_009663005.1 Actinidia chinensis | reverse complement strand
CGGTCCCCCTCTCTTCCTTTCCTTTTCTTTCCCCTTTGCCCCTCCTAATTAAATTTTTCAATATTAATTATGTATGAAATCATTAAATTACTTTTGATTATAGTTTTTTATTATTTAACACAATTGTAGAAATCCAATTTATAAATGGTCACCCTTAGAAAAAGGAAAAGGGTGAAATGCCCCCACTGAGATACACTTGCCAAAGGGTAACAACTTGTCAATGTAGTAACCTGAGGATCACAAAAGATACAGATATCCCAAAAAAAAAAAAAATTAATTTGTCTATTGTTGCATTTAAACAGCTTAAAGGAATTATTTTTTTTGCGCTGGGCCATTTTCTTTAAGGCTACTATTGTATGGCATGATTTGATTCTAGAGCATAATAATAAAGGAATAAAATCTTCAAAACCATTATAATATTGCAAAAAACCAAACTGTCATCCCCCTGTCCCACCAAACCCAATATCCAACCCCCCTCCCTCTAAAAATTCCCCATAAAAGCATACTCATTGGGACTAAGTTCGGATGAAGGTAGAAAAAGCATACTAATTTGCATACTATTGAGACCTAAAGGAAAAGCATACTAATTTGTGAAGAATTTATAAAAGAAAGACACAGAACAAAAGGAAACAAAAAAACAAACCAAGCTAGCGATCACCAATAAAAACAGCATAAAATGGAAACAAAGCCAAGCAAATGAAACCAAGTAAACCAAATTACAACAAGAATAAACAAAAACCAATGATCCACACTCATGACCTCACTGACTCTCAAAAAGAAGTGGCCAAGTCAAGAGCTTAGGCCCTCTATGAAGTCTGGAGACTGATATCAAGACAGGCTGGCTACAAGGACACCACCTAACAAGCTCTAAACCCATTTATTTGAGAAGCGCCTGGAAAAAACCAAGCCATTCGTAGACCAACAGCCCACCTAAGCATAACAAACAGCAACACCACATCTCTGAATCAAACTGGGCTGATCTTTGGCAGCATAAAACCCAGACATGTATGATAAACAACTTCAGCAGCATGACTAGAAAAAAACACCAGAATCAATATCAAACTTGTAAAGAACCTGACTACCACCCGCAGGGGCAAACAATAGACCACACCAGAAGGGGCAAACAATACAACAACAAGTAGGAATCCCACTATGATTCTGTCCTTTCCAGATCCCATGGTTCCCAGTCTTGTACAAGCACTGTTCTTGCATTTAGATCCAATGAAACCAATTTAATTGGGGTGGCAGGTGGAGTGGTTTTGTAACTGCTTCGATCAGTCCCCAAATGTCATAAAAATCACAAACATAAGCTGCATAAATGCTCTACTAATCAATGGGACACATATTACATTAAGGAGTTTCAATTCAGTATCAGAAATGATTAAGGAGCAGCAAAATGACACTTCCATCTACATTCTGTCTGTTGTGCCATGTAGCTAGATACTATAAATTTTAGTCTTCATCTTTACAAATCAACAATACATACTATGAGAGTATATCCACAGGTGAACTTTTCATTATCTAGCTGAGTTATTGAACTATTTGTTTTTATACCCTTTCCCTAAGTATTGGGGAACATGAGAAATCATATCTAGGACATGCTCTGCTCAATTCAACCATTGATTACATGTTTGATAAAAAGATCTTGTATCTTTCCTCAAGGATGCGCATCCCCTTGCAGGGGTGGGAAGTTCATAAACTAAGCAGTGTTGTGTGTACTATTTTGCAAGATTCAAACTCCAATCTACACCACATCTATGTGATAGGAAGAATTCAAAAAAAATATAAATTTGGCAGCATATAGGACAGCGAATCTAAGCACGGAGATGGGTAAACATACAATATACTTTTGCATTACAAAATTAATTTGGTCATTCCACACCAGCATTGCCAAACCCACTCTGCATAGTCGTCACATAATCCAATCCAACCATATCCAGGTTAGATCACATCTCAAACACTGATAAAAATTGATGAATCATAACTTTGGAACTATTCACAAATCCTTCCGTCCATTGTGGCCAATCATAACACAACCCCACAATCGGAATAATCAAAAAACACAACACCAACCCCCAAATCAACACTAACTCAAATCAGCACTGTCTAAAACCTTCGCCACTCCTCCTTGTCGTATCCTACCCGCCAGCAAAAACCGGTACACTCCAGTGTTAGTTCCGTTCGGTGTTACCACCATGCAGATCTTGTACTTGTTTCCGACTAATCGCAAGCCTCCATGCCCTGAAAAGCTGAGTCCTCCGCACTCCACAAAAAAAGGGTACCGAGGGCAACAAACGATCATTTCATCACCCCACGGGCGGATGACCGCGTTACTACGGACGGGGTACCCCCCCTTTCCTAGACCATATCGTTTGTGGGTGGATTTGGAAGGCGTCCGATAAGAAATCAGTGCAGAATAACACAATGCCAAACCCGAGAGAGAGGATAGAAAGGGAGAGCTAATCAGGTTGATGCCAACTCCGGACTAACTTCCGGACGA
>CM018911.1:9766113-9771113 GCA_009663005.1 Actinidia chinensis | reverse complement strand
TATCAAGAGGGTTGGTGTGACCTTGAGAGGTTGGTGGACCCTTGTGAGGTGTGAAGGGGATTTTCCACCTTGTGAAGAAATGTGGTGTGCTCTTGGAGTGTCAAGGTTTGATTCGACCCGCAAGGGTTTGGATTAGTGGATTGAATCTAAAGTGGTGTGCTTGGGGAGATGGACGTAGGTTAGTAGACCGAACTACTATATCGCCGAGTTGAATCTCGTAGGACCGAAACACTATAAATCGTCGGTTTGAATCTTTCCCCTCTCTTTAATATTGTGTCATTTATAGTTTTTCATTATACGGCTTCTTAAATGATTCTAAACTCGTAATTCAGATATTTTTATTTTTAAAAAAAAGTTTACCAACAAACCCATTCACCCCCCCTCTAGGGGTGGATTATCTGGGAACAATGGGATCAAAAGCTAACATTCTATATTTGCTTAACAATCCAAAGAGGTACACATTGGCCAAAACACAAATGGGAATGATCTTCGACGAAGGGCACTCTCAAAAAGGCCTCCTTTATTAATGAGAATCGTGCTAACATATGAAGAATAGGATGAGAATTTACATTAAAGTCTTGGATTATGAGGCTTAGAAAATTAAGGGATGGTCCCTATATTCCAGAAAATAGTTGAAAGACAAAGTCTTAAAACTGAGAAAGAATAGGATAAAGATGATTCACGCTTAATCATTTTCAATGCTAAAGCAAATTAATATATTATATTGTGCTTTAGATACAAATGAGTTTAACCGAATTTCTACCTGCGGAACCGCCCAAAGGAAATATGGGATAAACTTGAAGTGACTTTATGAAGGTACAAATAAAGTAAAAAACATCTAAAACACGGAGGTTTTCATGAGTATGAATTAATTTGTATGTATGAAATGCTGAAGAATTTATTTCGAAATGTGACTAAAATTTTACTATATTATAAATTTATTAAATCTCTTGAAAAAGATTATACTATGTGGAAAATGTGAAAAATTTTAGGTACATGCCAAACATTGGGATGCAAAAGTCACAGCCTATTGAGAAGTAACAAATCTCATACGATGGAGTCTTGATGACTGTTGGGTCACTCCTGACCCTGAGATTTACCCCAAAATGGGTTTGGGGAAGGACGAGAAGAGAAACAAAGCCAAAAAGAAGTCTCGCACTCAAATCCTCTCATCAGAACGTAGGAAGAAGAAGAGAAGAGTGACGAGATAAAGAAATGGACAACTTCTCACAAAACGATTCAAAAAGCTTATGAGAAGGAGAAAACATTCAATAAGAAGCATAATATGAAAGAGACTCGGTACGGCGAACAAAGCAAAAAGGGAATTCTCCAATTATTTTTGAGTGCCACAACCTGGACACGATAAATCAGATTGCCCTCACCTAAGAAGGAAGGAAAGATAAATTTAAAAGAAAAACACCTTAAAGTAACTTGTGAGATTCAGAAGGAAGCGATCAGAATAAGAGGAGGAGCGAAAATGAGATGGCTAATTTTTGCCTCATGGCAAAAGGAGATGAGGTAAGCTGTTAAAATCACTGATGCTGAATTACTTTTGTTGTTTTTCCTTATGGGGAAAAATTTCAAGATATCTATGATGAATTATGTGAAAATAATATAAAACTCCATTGCAAATATATACTCTTAAAAGAAGAAACTGAATTTGTGAATGGATAGATACTTGAAAATAAAAATAAAAATTTATTCAAAAATAACAATAATCTCACATCCAAAATCAAGTATCAAGGTTCTAGAAGAAGAAAATCTAGGTTAAAAGAAATAATTAAAGACTTAACCAAAACCTTAGCCAAATTTATAAATGACAAAGAAAAACTTAGATATGCTACTTGGAGACAAATGTGTTGTCTTCAACAGGAAGATTTAGGAGATAACCCTAAGAATAAACAAATATTTTATAAATCTTATTGATAAAGAATCTGCTTAAATTCTTCATTCACTAATTGCAAGTCATTCCTACCTTTTTGGACAAACTAATGTACTTACGCTGCCATCACGGACCAAAAAATTTGGGTACCAAAAAAGAGTTATTTGAGTATTTTGTAGGATGCCTAAGTCATATGGGAGCTCAAACGAAGGGTTCATGGATAGCTGCTGTTAAGACATATGACAGGAGACCAATCAAAACTTTTATCTTCACACCTAAGGATGGAGATTTGTCCCATTTGGTGATAACTCAAAAGGTAAATGTATTGAAGTAGGAAATATTGACAATTCCTCTTCATCTTGCTTGAAAATGTTATCTTAGTTGATAGCCTTAAGCATAATATAATAAGTATAGCCAATATGTGATAAAGACAGAAGGTATATTTGATACACAAGAACTACATCCTACGCATATCTTCATGATTAAAATATTATTTAATTGCATCTAGACATGAAAATGTATACACCTTTTGACTGTGATAGTCTAATAGTCAAGATGTTAACGGTCGTAGCTATAAATGAAAATGTTGGTTTGTCGGCATCGAAGTCACCTTGCTAGCATGGATTTAATTCATAAATTTAACAAGAATGATTTAGTTAAAGGTTTACCTAAATCAAGTTTGTAAAGATAAAAATTTGTGATGCCTGTCAACTCGGGAAGCAACATACAACATCTTTCCCAAAGAAGAAATATATTTATACTCTAGACCACTTCAACTGCGGCATATGGATTATTGGTCCCAATAGAGTTGCTAGTTTTGTGAAAAACTATACGCATTTGTGATTGTTGATGATTTTCACGTTTTAATTGTGTATTTTCCTTACTCACAAAAATGAAGCATACTTTTGCATTTGCAAAATTTTAGAAAAAGGGACCAAAAATTAAAATAGGTGCCTTTATCACCAATATTCGCAGTGACAGAGAGAGGAGTTCGTAATCAAGAATTAAAACATATTGTGATGATCATGGATTTCACATAACTCTCTGTAACACGAGATCCGTAAATTTCATAAAAATCGTAAGGAGCACGACGTGTACGCAATTAAGTCAGTATTGCGACCTTAAGAGTCAAAAAGGACCAAAAATAGTAGAGTAAATTAAAGACTTTAAGACTTTAAAGTTTTCGCCAGTTTTCCTCTTGGCGTTTGAACGTCAATATGGGAGTTCGAAAGCTAAGGCCAAAATGCAAGATATTCAAGTCTCGCATGTTTCGAATGTAAGCAGAGGAGTTTCGAACGCAGATTCAAAAATCCTTCTTAGAGTTCGAACGCCTAAAAGGGACGTTCGAACTCAGAGTCGAACGCCTCTAAAGGAGCGTTCGAACGCCAATAGTAAATGGACAAGAAAAAGGAAAACCGGAGCCTACAAATGGGGAAGCCAAATGGGATGATTTCCCATGTGTCTCAGCACATTATATAACATCCTTCACATCCACCAACACACACCTACGGAGATAGAGAGAAGAAGAAAAAGAAGAGAAGAAGAAGAGAAAAGAGAACTTGAGAAGTTTCAATTCTTGTCATTTGAAGCTCACGCCCTCGGAATTAAGCAAGGTATAACACGCTCAAAATACGAAATAATTAATGAAGGCATATGTAAAATTTAAGGTTTTAAACTTAGCTTCCAATTTAGATCTAGGAATGTTAGGGTTCAAATTTATGGGTTGAAATTTAGTATATAACTCTTTTGAGTTGTTATTTAGTATTCTATGATTTTTCGAAAGATTGGAGTTGAATTGGTATATTTGGTAAAAACTTCGAGCTCAGTTACTATTCACACTATCAAATCCAGTGAGCGTCCGAACACCCAATGATAGCGGCGAACACCCAGCGTGGCGAAAGCCTGACTTAAAGCCTTGAACCAGAGAGTTCGGAAATGCCTAAGCTAACTCAGACGATTTGCTTTTTCCTTATAAATTTAAAAATGTTGCCCAATTATAAAGGGGTCTTTAATAGATATAATAGGAGACTTAGGCCAGGTTTTAAGGAGTCTTTGACCTAAACTAGAATACCTAAGAGTTAGCAAGACTTTTATTAGTTATTCGTCTAATTCGAACTCAGTGACGATTCCCTTACCCTCGATTGTAGGGATACGCGGGTTAGCACCAACCAATGAACCCAGGTGAGTAGGTCATGATGCAATACATAAACCCTGTAATCCTTTCAAAAAAATGTTTTTGCAATCTATATGATGCATAAGCAATGTTTTCCATGTTTTAATTGCATCAAATGATTATGTTATGCTAAAAATGCATGTCCTTGTTTCTGCAGAGTAAAAATTACTATTATGTTATGTAAGAAACCATGGATACATGTTTTAACGATTAAATGTCTAGCATGAAATTACATGAAAAGCATGTAATGTTCAAGATGTATGTCATGGTGATACTCGGTCCTTTCGGCGGGACCTTTAATCAAGCCAGATGTCCTCAGACGGTACGATAGAGATCTCTGCTGGCCTAAAGAGCCACCATACCTATACGGCTAGTATGTCATGCCGATTATTTACAACCCTACGATATGTGCAGATTTTCAAGATGATATAAAATGTTTATGCTCACGGTATGTTTTAATGATTGTCAAGCTTATGTTTACGTGAGCTTCAATTAAAGCAAGGAAATTTACATGTTTTATTGCTAACTCAGGATATGTATGATATGAAAACAATCCATGGTATTTTTACGTTCAATAGCATTTATGTTATTCACAAACTTTAGCTTACGTTTTTGAAAACCTTTTCAGGAAGCCAAAGTGAAGAACCATATGACGAGGTTCGAGCATAGATTGTAGTTTTGAAATAGCCGAGGGCTTGTTATGTATTTTGAGTGCTAGACCCTAATTATGTCTTGAAAACTATGTATGATTCCCTGTTTAGCCTTGGAATGTATGTAAAGTTAATATTAGACACAACTCTGTATGTACGTATGAAAGTGACACTTCTCTATTTAGTTATGAATTACGTTTCGCAAAAGAAAAAAATAATTATTCATTATTTATACTATTTTGATTAATATGCACATGATTAAAGTAGTTGGCCTTGGCGGGCGAGCCGTCGGCCC
>CM018911.1:9751113-9756113 GCA_009663005.1 Actinidia chinensis | reverse complement strand
ACTTTTTTATTCCTACCCTTTTTGCATTCACCATTATTCATCAAAGAACATCTTGCATTCAATTGAAAGTAATAGAGAGAGGTTTAGAATTGGATACCCCATCTTCATCCTCGTGTGCCATGAGACAAAAATTAGCCACTTCTTTAGGTTTGGATTTATTTTTGGAGCTGGATTCCTCATCGTCAATCCATGTCATGGCAGCCATTGCTTTTTTTCATTTTTCTTTCTTCTTTTTCTTTTTGAGCATAAGACATTCAACTTTTATATGCCTTGGCTTCTTGCACTTGTAGCATATAATTTTTGATTTTTTGCTGGTTTCTCCTTTGCCTCCATTTCTTTTATCACCTCTCTATTTCTTTTTCATGAATCGTTTGAATTTACGAGTGATAAGGGCCATTTCTTCATTGTCCTCGTCGCTCGCCGATTCTTCTTCTTCCTTGATGGATTTGAATGCCACTATCTTTTTTTTTCTTTCCTCATCATCTTGGGCATATTTGTAACATCCCGAATCCGTAAATTCCATAATCATATGGATTATGATGTGAACATTAATTAAAATGAGTTTTCAGAGATTTAAGAGTAAAGGAGACCAAACTAAGTTAGAATAAATTCAAAACTTAAGACTTTAAGTTTTTGGCCTCAGTTTTTTCCTCTTGGCTTCCGAACGCCCATATGAGTTCGAACCCTAAGGCCAAAAATACAAATTTCAAGCCCTCACATGTTTCGACTGTAGGCCGAGAGTTCGAATCCTCCAGTGTCTAAAATCCTTCTTAGAGCGTCCGAACGCGTCCAGGGAACGTTCGAACCGCCAGTAGTTTAAAAATAAAAAATCGAAAAAGAAAACACTAGGTTTAAAAGGGGGAGTCCACAATGTGATAATTTTTCATGTGTCTGCAAGCAATTATACATACATATCACCTTTCTCCACCCAACTCTCAACCACACGCCAAGAGAGAGAGATAAGAAGAAAAGGAGAGGGAAAGCTGGGAAAGCTTCATTCGCTAGGAGGAAGCCATATTGGGCTTGAAAAACATTGGTGATTACAACCCCATTATCTATGTATTTGTATATTTAGGGTTTTAACTTGGTTTCCAAAATTAGATCTAGTATGTTAGGGTTCGATTACTGTAGAAATTTTAAGTATATGTCTCCTAAGTTGTGTTTTGAGTATTATATAAGTCTAAAAAAGATTGGAGTTGATTTGGTTTAGTTTTGGTCGAAATTGTAAGTTCAGTTACTATTTATCGCTGTAAAACGCAGGGAGCGTTCGAACGCTTAAGACAGCGTCCAAACGTCAGCGTCCGAACGCCAAGACTTAGCTTGAACTTGGAGTTCGAACGCCTAGGCCATTTTTCAGGCAAATTTGGCCTTTTTTCATTCGAACATTTAAATTTGTCCAATTAGGTAGAGTTCTGTGATCGACCTTTGAGACTTAGGCCATGTTTAAGAAGTCTTGACCAAACAATTTATACCTAAAATTGTCAAGAGTGTTATTAGTTAATTTTTGGTATAGTTTGACTTTTTCTTACCTTCTTGTAGGGAGCACGCAGTTTAGCACAGGCACCAGCATGATGCTTACGACCATAATCCCCAACCGTCATGATAGAAATTGTAAACAAAGACAACCAGAAGAGCTGTACTTGTGAAAGTTTATGAGGAATGTTAGTAATCCAAAGCCTTATTTCATATTAACAAGATGGAGCACTTAGTTTTAAGGTCGCTGTGTTTTCCCAATGTACCAGAGTCAAATACAAGTTTTGGAGGAAGCCCACAATACGAGTTCATGATACATCTAGGAGGAACGAATGTAAGTGAGATTATCATGAGATGTTGTTGGTGGCTTGGAATGAAGAAGGAAATAGGCGGTAATTTAATGTCAAAAAACAATATTTTACCTGTCACATTTAAGGCATAGGCATCAACGGCCACAGAATTATTGCAATCGCTACCAATACTGGATAAAATGGGAACTATCACTATGGTATTTTGGTATCAGACTACCGAACTCACCAAGAATGTGTTAATGCCATTTGGGTTATTGTGGACCGCCTCACTAAATTAATCGCATTTCTTACCATTGAAGGCTACGTATTCATTGTCGAAGTACGCTAACCTTTACATAGCAGAAATTTAGTTGACTTTTTCAAACGGTATACTATTTTTCTATAGTGTCGAATCGAATCCGAGATTAATCTCTAAGGTTATGAGGTGACAACGAGTTCTGGGCACTGAGCTAAACTTGTACAACTTTTCATCCACAAATAGACCAGACAGTTGGAGAGGAACCATCAAGACTTTAGAAGAGAGTGCTATGGCCTGTGTGTACTCGATTTCCAAGGGAATGGGAGACGCACCTTGCTACTCTGTAGGAGTTCGCTTACAACATAGTTTCATGCAAGTATTGGAATGCACCGTACGAAGCACTTTACGGGAGAATGTAGGTCGCTTGTTTGTTGGACGGAAGGTTGGAGTACGCAAATGTTGGACCCAGATCTGTTCATCTAACGACCGATAAGATCAAGGTAATTCAACAGCGACTCAAACCGCAAAGTCGCCAAAAGAGTACGCAGATATTCGGATTCGAGATTGAACGTTTGAGGAATGGGACCACGTGTTTTTGAAAGTATCTCCCTCTAAGGGAATAATCGTTTGGTAAAAAGGAAGTTAAAGCCGAGGATATATCATGACCATTTGAAGTTCTTTAATGGATTGGAGCCGTTGATTATAGTATTGCTCTTCCCTAGAACTGTCAAATATTCATGATGTCTTCCACGTTTCAATGTTAGAAAGATGTTCCATGACCCGGCGCATGTGATCAATCATATTCTTTGGATTGAGGGAAGATTTAAGCTATGTTGAAATCCCAATGAGATTGTGGATCGTCGTGACCAAGTTCTTAGAAATAAAGTTATTCGTTAGTGCGAGTCGTATGGACAGAATACTCGTGGGAAGAATCCCTTTTTTGTTTGAGCGAGAAGATGAGATTAGAGAACCATATCCATTCTATTTTAATGAATATTCGCAATGAATTGAGGTTATGTTTTGTCCCTCTTTCACGTTATCAGCATTACCTTTAGTGATTTACGTACCATTTTGGTAGTTCTTCTATCCAAGCATCTCGGGGAGGCGATTTTGTGTTGGATATATTACTGGGAATTACCATGTTGTAAGGTGCCTAAATGAGGGCCGTAGAGGCAGCGAAACGGATTTGTATCCCAAATAGATACGCTATCTATTGTTAAATTCGGCCGAATTAGACATTCAATGATACGAAGAATCTGATAAAGTATCATGACGGAGATATGGACATTAACAAGTTTGAAGAAAAAACTTTTATAAAGGGGGGAGAATGTAACACCCGAAGCCGGAAAAAATTCCATAGAATCATATGGATTATGATGGTGTATGTTAATTAAGTGGACTGTAGAGATTAGGAGTAAAGGAGACCAAACCGAGGTTAGAATAAATTGAAAACTTGAAGATTTTAAGTTTTGCAATTTTCTTTTTGCCGTCTGAACGCCCATATGGGAGTTAGAAACGCTAAGGCCAAAAATACAATTCAAGCCTCTCATATTTCGAACTGTTAGGCAAGAGATTCGAACCCTCCGTGTCTAAAAATCCTTCTCAGCGTTACGAACACTTAAAGACGTTCGAACCAAGCAGTTAAAAAATGAAAAATAAAAAGGAAACACTAGGTTTAAAATGGGGAGTCACATGGATAATTTCCCATGTGGTCTCGCAATTATACATACATCTCACACTTTCTCCACCACACTCTCAACCACACACGCGCAAGAGAGAGAGGAGAGAGAAAGAAGAGGAAATGAGAGGGAAAGCTGGAAAGCTTATTAAGCTAGGAGGAAGCCATTATTGGGCTTAACAAAAATATTGGTGAGTACAAAACCCCAGATATCTATGTATTTGTATAGTTTATTGTTTTAACTTGGTTCCAAATTAGATCTGTAATGTTAGGACGTTCGATTAATGGTAGAAATTTAATTAATGATAGTTCTCCTAGTTGTTTTGAGTTTAATATAGTCTAAAAAAGAAGTGGAGTTGATTTGGTTTAGTGTTGGAGAATTTAGTTCAGTTACTATTTCATGCTGTAAAAGCGCAGGGAGCGTTCGAACGCTTAAGAACTCTCCAAACGGTTCTAGCGTTCCGAACGCCAGACTTAAGCCTTGCACTTGGAGTTCGAACGCCTAGCCCCTTTTCAGCAAAGTTTTTTTTTTTTGGCCTTTTTCGTTAGAACATTTAAATGTGTCCAAATTATGTAGAGTTCTTTGATCGACCTATTAGAGACTTGGCCATGTTTAAGAAGTCTTGGACCTAAAATTTAATACCTCAAATTAGTCAGAGTTTTATTAGTTACTTTGAGTATAGTTGATGTTTTCTTACCTTACTTTAGGGACACTAAACAAACAGCAGTTTAACACCTAGCCAGAGAACCAGGTGAGTAACACGATGCCATGACCACAATTATGTATTTTTTTCAAATGGTTTTTCAACACATATTATGTATCTTCAAAGGTTTTCCTGTTTTTTCATACATTAACGATATGTTATCATACAAAATGCCATGTCTTCAATGTATGCTTGTTATTAATGTCCGAAGAAAACCCATGATGTTTGCTTCATTGAAACGTAATATGTTCAAATATCATGCATGTGACACCGGGGTTCCCTCTGTGGTGGGACCTTAATCTACCTAAATGGTCCTAGAAGTAAATGATGGACGTGAATAAATTATTTACAGGATATCTCGGCCTAAAGTTGCCATCGACCTATATGGTCCCATGTTATGTTAATGTTAATCCAAGTGGTACGTTTTCATGATATGCTGTACCCCCCCCGAATCCGTAAATTCCATAAATCGTAAGGAGCAACGATGTGTACGCCATTAAGTACGTATTAGAGACTAAGAGTGAAAAAGGACGCAAAAACATAAGTTAGAAATAATTCAAGACTTTAAGACTTTATAAGTTTGCGCCCAGTTTTTT
>CM018911.1:9736113-9738613 GCA_009663005.1 Actinidia chinensis | reverse complement strand
TCATCACATACCTCTAGGACGGATCACTGCCATTAAATAAGCTCCAAGCGCGTTGGGTCCAATATCGAGCTACCAGATTTTGCATCATCTAAGGAATCTTGTACAAAAAGATCATTCTACGGACCACTACTAAGATGTCTCCAACCTGAAGAAGCAGAGTATGTACTCAGAGAAATTCACGAGGGAGTCTATGGAAATCATTTGGGGGCGAGATCGCTGGTCAAAAAAGTTGTTCGCTAAAGGTATTTTTAGCCTCAGATGGAACGAGATGCAGTGACATACACAAGAAAATGTGACAAATGCCAGACATTTGCTCCATTGAGTCATCTCTATCATGCCGAGATGGTTCCAATAACTAGCCCATGGCGATATTTGCCCAATGGTGAGTTGATATACTCAGACCTTTACCTTAAGCGCCACTACAAAGAAAGTTCCTAATTGTCGCCAGACTATTTCACCATATGGTTTGAGGCATAACCTCTTGCCAAAGTCATAGAGAAAAATACCAGAAAAATTTTTATGGAAAAGCATCGTTTGCCATTTTGGAATTCCTAAGGTTCTCATCTCAGACAACGTGAAGTAATTCAACAATGACAAATTCAAGCTTTTTTGCTCGGCCCTTTCCATCTCCCACTATTTCTCCTTGCCTGGCCATCCTCAGAGAAATGGTCACGTAGAAGTCACCAACAGAACGATCTTGAGGAATTTGAAGGCGAGGTTGAAAAAATCCAAGAGCGAACAGGTAGAGGACCTTTCGAGCGTACTCTAGGCTTACCACATGACAAGCAGAATCCTAACGGGTGAGACGCCATATTTGATGGTCTAGGGAACAGAATCGGTCATACCAGTGGAGATAGGAATGCCAAGCTTTAGAACCTCAAATTTTAACGAGGGGAACAATGAAGCCGAGCTGAGGCTTAACATTGATCTCC
This sequence comes from Actinidia chinensis, assembly GCA_009663005.1. NCBI lineage: Eukaryota > Viridiplantae > Streptophyta > Magnoliopsida > Ericales > Actinidiaceae > Actinidia > Actinidia chinensis. The sequence continues at coordinate 9,737,681 of CM018911.1, read as the reverse complement.
TTGACAAAAAGAGGGAACAAGCTGAGATACGCCAAGCAACCTATAAATACCAGGTCGCCAAGTATTATAACCAAAGAGTTAAGCACATATCTTTCTTACTGACGACCTTGTCCTGAGGAAGGTCACCCTGTCTACAAAGGAGCACAATGCAGGAAAGCTCGACCCAACTTGGGAAAACCCCTACAAAGTTGTTAAAATTTCCAAGCCGGGGGACCTATTGGCTGGAAGATCTGAGTGGAAGGACATTACCTCACCTTTGGAATGCCGAGCACTTGTAAAACTATTACCATAAATCCTCTTAGTCAAAATGAGAAAGAGATTGCCTATGCAGAGTGGTATTGCCAATCTTGCAATCGCCAGTCTCCATTTGTACGATTTTGATCACCAAATTTTCATGAGTAATAAAATTTCTCTAATTTGATTTTATCGCCAGTATTCTTCGATGACTCGTTTACCAACATTGTTATCACCGATATCGAGGTTGCCATTCATTAAAAATGACCAGGCGTCTTGATCGCCAAAGTGGATTGCTTGATTGTTTATTTTTCCATTTTTAAGATCGCCCATTCATTGATACGATATCGCCAGTTATTTGTTTCTCGCTAAAAGCTTTTCTTGCCAAAAGAATATTATGATCTTGCTAAAGGATTATTAAGTTATAACCACCAAATTTATGTTGTCAGATTGTTGAATATTATGGTCTGACCAAACTCGCTAGGTTAATTATATCGCCATAATTAAGTTTGAAATTTTAGGATGAAGTTGCCAAAGTTATCCCTTTATCGCCAAGATAGTACAACCAGAGTAAGAGTCTTCAGAGTTTAACACGGGCTATAAATTGTTAAAATTATCTAAAATTTTTATTTATAATGTTATTTTAAATTCAGACTATAAATGGTCCAAAATTGATCTTCAACATAAATTCTAAAACTGAAAAACATATTTTGAATAGAAAGTTTAAATTTTTTATAAAAATAGTTACATATGTTAAAAAAATCTAAAACTTTTCTATGTCATATATTTATATATCTAGGTATTAGGTATTTAATTTTATAAATTTTGAAAATATTTTATATGTTCAAAATAATTTATAACCGAGCTGCTATCAGCAAGATTTTTGTGCAAAATTGCTAATGTGATGAATTTTTTAAAAATAGTTAGGTAACTTACAAATTTACAATAATTTTACTGTAAATAACTATATGTGTCTAGTTTGTTGTGTGAAATTCTCGAAGTCAAATTAGCTCTGAATAAGTTTATAAAATTATATACAAAGTTGCTGTTTTTGAAAATTACATGCAGAAAACTCTATAGAAAATTAATCCAAAATTATTAATTTTAAATTATTTTCTAACTTAGAAAATTATGAAATTTAGTATATTCAAGCCGCCTAACGATTTGAATATCAAACGTAGGACCTGAATTCAAAGAATGTTAGCTCACGGTATGTAGAAAGATTTGGACATAATCTCGGTGAGTCTTGTTATGTATTACATAGCATAAAAATAACATATTTTTTGTTTTAAAATCATGACTTGTGTTTAAAACTGATATTAAAGAGGAGATAA
>CM018911.1:9718613-9721113 GCA_009663005.1 Actinidia chinensis | reverse complement strand
CCCTGGAATTGATCCAAGTTTCATTACGCACGAGCTCAATGTCATGCCTGAAGCTTGGTTTGTGAAGCAGTGGGGAAGAAGATTGTCGATGAAACATGTGAACGCTTTGAAAGAGGAGGTCGAGAAGCTAAATGAGGCGAGCGCAATAACTGAGATTATTTACCCAAGTTGGTTATCCAATACAGTGGTGGTAAAGAAGAAAAAAAGCAATGGAGAGTGTGTGTTGATTTCACAAGTCTCAACAAGGCTTGTTCAAAAGACTACTTTTGTTAGCCCTATGGCGTCAATCCGATTAATTTTGCAAATATTTTGAGATAACAAATTCTATCTTATTGCCTCTAATGTATTTAATTCAAGTATGATCGTTGCAGAAATATTCAAGCACATATTCTCAGGAGCAAAAATAATCGAAGATATATTTGGACTGCAAGCAGAAGACTTCAGCACTGAAGATCTTCAAAATGAAGAACTTTCATTAGGGTATTTTTGTAAGCTCTTGTTGGTTAAATTCCTTGAGCTCTAAATGCCTAATATCCTCATGATTTTAAAAAATACAAAAAATGCATTAAAATTTAAATCTTAAAAATGTGCTAGCAATAATTCTTATCTCTTTGAAATTAATTACAATTTTAAAAATGGCTAGTAATAATTTTTGTTTTAAAAAAATTTGATTTTAAGTTTGAAAATTGGCTAGCAACAATTTCTGACTTTAATTGATTCCAAATTTAAAACATAGCTAGCAACAATTTCTGACTTTGAAAATTTGATTCCAAGTTTAAAAATTGTTAGCAACAATTTCTGACTTTGAAAATATGGTGCAACTATTGAAAAAATTGGAAGAAACAATTTCTTTCTGATTTGAAAGAATGTAGTTTTGGCAACTTTTAAAAATTTGGATAACAACACTTTCTGACTTTGAAAAATTTGTTGTTGAAACTTTTGAAAAATTGGTAAAAATAACTTAATGACTTTGAAAATGTAGTTTGCAGACTTTGAAATTTGGATGATCAACAATTCTGACTTTGAAATAATGATTTCAAATTTGAAAATTGGCTAGCAATTTCAAATTCCCTCCAACGGTTTTTATTGTTCTAAGGCCTATAAAACATATCCTAGCTCCGCTCTCATTTTAACTAAGTAACCAAGTGAGAAAAACAAGCCTTAGAACTCAAAGCATACATTCTTTCATTTCCTCCTTTGAGCCTTTCCAGTTTAATTCATACCAGAAGTTCTTAAGTGAGAGATATCATTTAAAAGCTTCATTTGTTATATCCTTCTCAAAAAGGAGAATTGTTATTGTGATAGAATCCTCAAATCTTATTCACATCCTATGTATCAAGAGGGTTTAGTGTGACCCTTGAGGGTTGGTGTGACCCTTGTGAGGTAGAAGAGGTTTTTCCACCCTTGTTGAAGAAGAGTGGTGTGCTCTTGACGTGTAACGGTTTGAACTCCATCCCGTAATGAGTTTGGTTTAGTGGATTGAAATCTCAAGTGGTGTGCTTGAGGAGTGGACGTAGGTCCAGGAAAGACCGTATACACTATAAAATCCGCCGAGTTGAATCTCTCTCCTATCTCTTTATTATTGGTCATTTATATCTTTGTGCATTATATTTGCTTTTAAATGTTCTAAAACTCTTATTTGGTATAATTTTTAATAAAGAAAAGTTTTGCAACAACCTATTCACCCCCCTCTAGGGTGATAATCTGGGCAACAACATACTTCCCTTGCCAAGATTGATCGCAGCTGGTGGAGTTCAACCTAGGTCACACCCGCATGAGCTTTCTAGATGCTTATTGAGGTTACCACTAGATATCAATGCATGAGCTGGATCAAGAGAATACCGTCTTCATCATCTCTCGATGAATTTTTTGTTACAAGATCATGCCCTTCAGGATGAAGAATGCTGGGGCCATCTACCAAAGAATGATCACCAAGATATTTGGGCTTTTGATGGGAAGAACCATGGACGCCTACCTCAACGATATAGTGGTCAAAAGCAAAGAAGAACGGGACCATCTAAAGGACCTCGTCGAGGTATTCGAGATCTTAAAGAAGCACAAGCTAGCACTGAACGCGGCTAAGTGTGCCTTCGGAATCATCTCAAGCAAATTCTTAGGGCACTTAGTAACTCGACGGGAATTGATGCGAACCTGAAACAGATTGCGGTCATCAAGGACCTTGAGATCTCGAGAACAACGAAGGAGGTTCAAAAGTTAACTGGAATGGCGGCAGCGCTTAACCGCTTTATCAGTAAGTCTTCTTTGCAACTTCATAATACATGTCCTTATCGGTAGAGAGACTGTACCTGTCATATCATTCATACATAATTATATATATTACAATTCAAAAGGCTTTGAACATCCTAGTTCGGGCTAGATAACATCAAATCTATTGTTCTTGCTACATGGCGTGACGTAATTTATCTTAAAGTTTACATTGTCAAAATGAACTTTAAAATGTGGGGCTCTATCGATTTACTCTTGCTTGCTTGTCTTTGTT
>CM018911.1:9713613-9716113 GCA_009663005.1 Actinidia chinensis | reverse complement strand
ACAGAGTTCTTACCTTGAACTGTGAGTCTAGAACTGGGTTATCCCACATTTGTACACAACCGGGAGGAGAGCTCAGCAGGAACATAAGCAGCGGCCAAAATAATACTTGTGGTTGAGGACACCCCCGAGATTCCTGAGGTTTGAGGAACCACCTCAGATTGATCAATCCACGGACTAGAGAATGTACGTCGATTGGGCCAAAAATAGCCTAGGTGCAGGAGTAGGAATGATACTGAAAAGCTCCAAGGGGCAGTCTTTGAGCATTGCCTTAGGCTAAATTTTTCTGCGGCAAATAATGAAGCAGAATACGAAGCATTCATAGCAGGATTGAGATCTGCCAAGAAGTTGTTGTTACCCGAGCTCCACATATGAGTGACTTAAAACTAGTGGTCAATCAGGTCACCAGAAAGTTTGAAGCCTAAGAAACCACAGCGGCAAAATACTTGGCAATAGCGAAACTCTCCTTAAGGGATTATGTGTTATAGAAATCGAGCAAATGGAGAGAGATCTAAATTCACACGCGAATGCACTGGCAAGCTGGGTGTCAGTTTTTGAAAGAGAAAATGGTCGAATCATTGCAGTGAATTTGGTCTCGGTCATGAGTCTTTTTTTTTGCAACACCAAGCTGAGATCAAGTTAGATGGATCCAATTGTAGGGTTTATGCGCCATGACAAGATGTCAGAGGATAAGAGAGAGGCATACAAGCTCCGAGTGAAGACGTCACTTTTTTTGATTTCTCCAGCGGGAACTTGTACAAGAAGTTTTACTCGGAGCACAATCTATTGTGCGTCCATCTGAAATTAGTGGAAGATATTTTGTTTGAGATCCAGCTCATAATGGTTCACGTTTTTGCTACTCCTTTTTTTTAACAAAATTTTTATAAGAAAGATCTAAAGCTTCAAGCTATTAACAAATTAAATTTCGTATTTTTAATTTCTTCAATTAACATCATAAACTTTTCAAAGTCTATTGATATAAAACCTTAATACATATCTATTTAACATTCTTAATACAATAAAATATGTGGGCCCTATTTTACACATATTTTTTTCAAAAAATTAAAAGAAAACCCCTAATATTTTAACTAATTTACAACTACACTCTATTTTTTATTTTTACACTCAGTAATTCATATATTTTTTCTATATCATGTAAAACCCTAATATTCCTACCATTAAAATGTGGTTGAATGTAGTCGAACATAATAAGTTGATACTATTCTTTCCCTCTTTAAAAATATCAAGGTTCTAAAAAATCGCTAGGGGCGGTATTGGGGCGGCCGGAGGGGGCCTAGCGTCTAGGCGGCTATACTGCCGCCTAGGAGGCGCGCCTAGCGTTTTTTTTTTTATTATTAATTTATTTATTTATTTTAAATTATTAATATTATTAAAAATAATAATAAATGCAAAATATCAAATCCTAACTAAAAATGATAATCAAATAGTAAAGTTCAAATGTTTATAGTGAATAATACAAAGAGGAAGATAGAAATGACAATTTAGTCTCTAAAGTACATAGAATTAAAAACTAGGTCTTTTATTAAAAAGCTCTAGTATTAGCGGGGGCGGGCGGAAGGCCCAACGCCTGGGCGGCCGGGGGGGGCCTAGCGCCTAGGCTAGGCGGCCTAGGCGGAGGACTTTTAGAACAGAAAAACATATTGCAAAAATATCATGTTATATTATTTTAAAATTATAAAATAATATTTTTTTATTTTTATTTTTTTTTTCTAAAAATTGTCTAACAATACATAGGGCCCATAGTATAATCTTGTTTCGGCCCTGATGAGAAACTAGTTGTTTTTGTTGCTTCTACGCGTTGTGTTGGCTTCTGCTATTCCTAATTTTTTCTGAAGCTTGTAGATTTTTATGCATTTATTTATTTAATAATGCTTTTTAACATAATAAGACCATGTTTGTTTTGGAGATTAAATTTAGTGGATTAGAAATTCAATCGAATTTAAGATTGGATAATAAATTCAGTTGAATTAAGTCAGATTACTAATCATGTGAAATCTCAATATGTACTTGTTTTTTTTATAATGGATATGAGTGTTGGATTAAACACTTTTGTTCATGTTCTTCATGATTGCCCTCATATCATAATTTTAACTAAATTAAAAAAAAAGACAATTTGATGGATTATAAAGTAAAATTACATATATATATATATATATATATTTTGTTATCTTCATTGTTTTCTTTTCTTTCTTTTTTCTTTTTCTTTTTTCTGTTTTCCATTGTTTTCTTTTTTTCCCTTTTTTTTTTATCTCTTTTTTTTCCTTTTTTTTATGTTTTTAATTTCTTTTTTCTCTTTTCTTCTTCTATTTTTGACTTTTGTTTTCCTGTTTTTAAATTTTAACTTTTTTTCTGTTTTTATATATATATATATATATATTGTTTGTTATATTCTTTTTTTCTCTCTATTTTTTTTTTTCCAGTTCTTATCTACTTTTTATGTTTTTTTTTCTTATTATTTTATGTTTTTTTTGCTTTTCTTTTT
>CM018911.1:9611113-9613613 GCA_009663005.1 Actinidia chinensis | reverse complement strand
ACTCTCCCTATTGGAAAGCAAAGATGAGAGCTTTCTTAAGTCACGATGACGTGTTTGACTTTGCTGTAGTTAATGGCTGGACTCCACCCACACCACAACTGAAACTGTAACGACTTTAAAACCAACCACGTTGTGGGATAAAACTGATTTTGATAGTTGTGGATGTATAGTAAAGCCCTGAATGCCATCTATACGGTGTCACAACTTAAGGAGTTTTCGACGAATCTCAAACTTGAAATCGCGCTAAAGAGGGCATGGAATTTTTAACAGATTACTCATGAGGTACCGACACTGTAAAATAGCCAAACTTCAGCGATTTGACTACTGCTTTTGAACCTTGATATGGAAGACGCTGAAAATTTTGATCAATTAATATTTTAACTTAAGTGACGCGTCAAGAACTCAAGGTTTCAACCTAGGTGAACAAATTTCTCCAATCTAAAATTTTTCAAAAATTTTGAGATTCTTTACCGGATAGATTTCACAAGCCAAGGTTACAGCAATAGAAGAAAGTAGGGATGTTTGACCTCCATAAAAGTAGAAGACCTTAGTAGGTTCCTTACAAACTTTTGAATCTAATTTTGTAAACGAAAAGAACAAAAGTATTTGCTTTGAATCTTTTAAGAAGATAAATGATGAAGCTAGTTATGCGAATATTGAAATACAGTCCCGAAGATATGGCTAGTTTATAAAATTTGTAAGAAACTTTTGAAAAAGAAAAAGAAGTCAATCTCTTCTTCTATTGATAAAATAAAAGAAAATCTTTTTGTGCACGAACAAATTTATAATGAAATCCACTAATAAGTATGGTCAAAAACAATGTTTTGAATGTCATGTCTTTGTGCATATGCTTACGGACTGTACTAATAAAAAGCAAATCAAGGAAGCAATGTTTTTTGACTGTAACCTAGAGGTGACTATGGAGAATGAAGAGGAATCACAGTGGTGTGAGACGATTGAAAATTACAAACGGCTTTCATGCTCGTTACTGTTAAGACCAACAAATATCATCAAAGGTTTCAGACACTGAAATCAGATAAATCCGGTGGTGTAGTTGGGTTTGTAGAGGAAGAATCTGATGAGGAAATATAAGTGAGTTTGCAACATCCCTATAATCCTATTGTACAAGGATCCATAAACAGTTTGCCAATTCAATGTTAAATTGGTAAGAGATTGAAAGAGGCTTTGAAGAGATGATTCTTTAAAAAATGTGACTCAATGATACTCAGTAGAAATCAGTCATTGAAAATCACCGGAACAGAACCTTGACTGACAAAGTGAGATTTTTCGAGAAAGAATGTCATTTGATAGATGCGGGTTTTAAAAAGGCACTTGAAGATAAGGTGCAAAGCTTGAAACTGAACTTTCTAATGTTCATTCTATCCTTCAAGAAATTTGATGCGGGCCACAAAGATTGATGAGATGTGGAACGCACAAGGACCTCTTTTGGACATGACAGGAATTAGATACCAAGATAAGGCAACAGCCATCTTCCCAACTAGCAATAAAGCCTTATTCACAAGGCTCAAGGTACATCTTCTTTCATGCCAAAATTGAGATCATGCTACTAAGTTTTGTTCCTAAATGTCCTCAATGTGATGTTAGGGTCATATTTCGGCCTCATTGTCCTAGATTAGAGACTAAGCTGTGCATTGCTCATTTATTACTCTCATTAACCCCAAACATCCTAAGGTTATTCAATTTCTCCAAAGCTAACCATATTTGTCATTATTGTGGATGTGTTTGGTCACATTAGGCATATTGTTTATAAACTGATATGGTCTCTACTTCTACTTTTTATTCTTATAATCGACTAGGATTACACTCACCCCTCATTAGTTTTATTGACAAATCTAAGGTGACTATTATGTGGGTTGAGAAAATCAAATTGGAATCTTGTTGAGCCCCTAGAAATTTGTGGGGTGAAAAATGACGTGTGTAGTAATATGCCTATTTGGTGACCATAACCTAGGCTATTTTGTGTTCATGATTTTTTATTCTCCTAGGGCTATGATCATGTTTGTATATAGTTTTTTTTGTTTTGTTTGAGTTATTAATTAAAAAAAAATACCAAAAGATTTTTTTGTTATTTAAAAAAAAAAAAGATTTGGTTTTGTCTTAATTTGGTTGTGCTAGTTATTGACTTAAAATATTTTTCATGTGTTAATTGATGCAATGGCTTGTTTAGATTGACTCTTGTGTATTCACATTGATTACATTCTAATGGTCAATAGTTTGGGTGATCATTATCAGACTTGTGATTTATGTTTCAAACAGATGCATTCCTCATGAGATCTCTAGAATATTAGAGTCCACATTTTATGAATCGTTTTTGGCAACTTTATAAGGATGCTCTCTCATGTAATGAAAAGCTAAATGACCGTGGACAATGTATCCCTCTCTTGAAAAAAAAAAAAAGTTTATTTTATATTGGATGGAAGGGCTACCACCTGTGAGTTATGGAGAAGCTACCCCTGTGTTATTGTGACAAAAGGAGATG
>CM018911.1:9596113-9606113 GCA_009663005.1 Actinidia chinensis | reverse complement strand
TCTTCTTTCACGATTCCGCGTTGCATCACCTAGTGCAAGAGAAAGCTAATTTTATTGAAAGCAAAGGAGAAGAAATAGAATCTATCGTATTATTGGCATATAAGGCAATGAAGGGGATAAGAACAAGAATACGTGATATCTTAAAACGGGAGCAAACAACCATGTGCGCGACAAGGCTTGTTCGTGGAGCGATGAATCATTAAGCGGCCAATGTTTCATTTGGAGATCTATCAAAATTTCGGGAGGGAGAGGTAAAATTTTGGTTCGCATCAATTTATTTCAAATATTTTTATTAGTCCCCAATATGAAAATAATATCTTGAGTATCGGGGGAAACAATCTAGAAAAAGGCTATGGATATTCACATGAAACATTGTAGTACTTTTTATAAGGAGTGATAAAGGAAATTTGATTGCCCAAGTGTCAATGGCAGTACTAAAATGTTTTTGCTAAATATTCAAAATCGATATTGAAAAATGCTTGAAAGCAGCTATACAAGACACAACTTGGCTGTGGCATTTGAGATTTGGGCATTAAATTTTGGAGGAAAAAATGGTTATACGACAAAAGAATGGTTAAAGGATCCTTCCATCAATCATCTGGATCAATTTGTGAATGATGTCTACTTGTAAGACTTTCGAAAAAAGTTTCCAAGAGAGAGAACAACAAGAGCAAGCAAGCCTTTGGAACTATTACACGATGTGTGTGGACCAATTGTCCTTTTTCTCTCGCCAAAAATAGATTTTTTCTCTTCTTTATTGATAATTTTAACCGAAAGACATGAGGTCATTTTTAAAACAAAAGTCGGAAGTGTACAATGTGTTCACAAAATTCAAGGCGCTTGTTGAGAAGCAAAATGCCTATGATATAAAAGTCATGATATCCGATAGAGGAGGCGAATTCACTTCAAATGAATTTATTGAATTTTGTGAAGAAAATGGAATTTGCCGACCTCTATTACTTCCGTACTCCACACAACAAAATGGTGTTGCCGAAAGAAAAAATAGATCCATTCTTAACACGGATCGAAGCATGTGAAAAGCCTCGAATGCCGAAAGAATTTTAGGTGCCGAAGCTGTGTATTGTACGGTTTTATTGTAAATAAGAATCGTCTCTCACCACGACAAGTGATAGGAGAAAGACTCCCCCCGGAGTCATGGAATGGAGAAAGCCGGGATCTCCACTTGCGCGTTTTCTCCTGGAGCATTGCCTATGCACAAGTGCCAGATCAAAAACGGTCCAAACTTGATATAAGTGAAAGTAGTCTTCATCGGGTAGGATCAGGTCCAAAGGCTACAAGTGTACAATCTAAGCATGGGAGTTAATCTCGACCGAGAGTGATCTTTGATGAAGAAAGCACGTGGATTAGGAGACTCAAGAAGAGGAGCAATAATGATTTCTTCCCATGTTCGAAGAGAGGTTCAAAGAAGGGAAGAGCCGGCAAGAGTCCATGACACCACCTTCATCAACCACCTCCAAATCGTGAAGATCCATCCCTTGGTGTGAAGCTCAAGTGAAAGGCGTGCCACATGAATAAACGTCAAGAGTTCGATGAGGTAACCACAAACGCAAGACAATCTCACTTTATTTTGTCTTTTTGGCCGTTGTAACCATAGGTTTGAAAGCATTGCAAATTAAGAATTGAGGATTCCATGGATGAAGAGATTCAAGCATATTGAAAAATGATACATGGTGACCTAGCCGATCTTCCAAAAGACCACAAAGTAATGGGCGTGAAGTGGGTATACAAGCTAAGAAGAATGCCAAAGGAAATGAAGCATACAAACCAGACTTGTCATCAAAGGATACAAGCACGAGCCTCATCGATTATACGGGTATTTGCTCCCATCGCTTGCGTAGAAACTATAAGATTGATTATTTCTATTCGGCAACAAATGAAATTGAACATCTATCAAATGGACTTAAATCTACTTCTTGAACTGGTCTTTTCTTGAAGAATAGTTATATAGAGCAACCTACGGGTTATGAAGTGAAAGGGCATAAAAATAAATTTTACAGCTAAACAAAGCTTTATATATAGTTGAAAAACAAGCTCCAAGGGCATGAAATACTAGAATCGACAAGTATTTTCAAGAAAAAATAATTTCAGAAAGTGGCCCTCATGGCAGGCCCTGTACAACAAAATAGAGAAATGATATATTTTGCTTGTATACTTGTTAGTAGCTGCATTTGATTTCACCAGACAAACCCAAACCAAAGAATGTTTGAAGAGTCAAGAGACAATGGCTCGAGAATTTGAGATGACAGAAAGGGCTCATGTCATACTATTGGAATCGAAGTAAAAGCAAAATAAAAATGGCCATCTTCATTATCCCAAGAAGGTTATGCAAAGGAAGTCATCAAAAGGTTCAATAGGCTCTTATAACCAATTAGCACCCCAGTGGCATACGGGAGTCAAAAATTGTCAAGGTTGTGGTGGAGAAGAGGTGGATCTAACTATTTCAAAAACTTGGTGGGAAGTTTTCGTTATTGACAGGCAAGACTGTAAATACTTTTCGGAGTTGGACTAGGAGTTATTTCATGGAGGAGCCAACCATAAACGCACTTTAAAAAAAACAAACCCCCCCCCTAGAGATTCTCCGTTACATAAAAGGACACTTGATTTCAAACTATATTATCATCATCTAACAATTTCTGACTTGATTGGATATAGTGACAGTGATGAGCGGGAGACTTAGATAAACGGAAGAGAAAACCGATTTCTATTCTAATGGTGACACAACATTTACTTAGATTTTGAAGAAGCAACCAATTGTCACCCTTTCGTCTACTTGTTGAGGCGGCCCGACCGAATATGTTAGCTGGTGGTTGCATCATTGTGTATGTCATTGAAAGTGTGACTAAAACGAGTTACTAAAATAGCTTAAATTTGCATAAGAAGAAGTAACAGAGATATTCGTGGACAATTAATCGGTAATAGCACTGGAAAAGAATCTTGTCTTCCTTGATCGAAGCAAGCACATAGATATAAGGTATCATTTTATAGAAGAGTGCATGACTAACAAGGAGGTCCGAATAACATTTACAAGATCACAAGATCAAATTGCAGATATCTTAGCCAAGCCACTCAAGCATGACATATTTTTCAAGTTAAGAGCTTTTCTTGGAGTCACTAAATCAAGTTTAAGGAGGGATGTTGAAGTATAAATTTGATTTGATCCAATAAAAATAATAGTTAAAGCCCAATACAAAGCCTAAAATAGAAGATATTTTGGAAGAAGATGTATGTAGTTTGTAGAAGAGTTCTAGAATACTTAGATTCTAGAAGATGTCTAAAAATGTCTTTAAAAATATCTTAGATATTTGTTGTATGTATTTATCACATGTGTAAAATCTAGAATCTACTTAAATATTATCTTGTAATTTCCATAAGTAGTATAAATATGGATGGGTTCTAGTCATTTTGTACTATGCCCAAAAGAAAAGGATTGTGTCCAAGTGTAATATAAAGTGTTTACTTTGCCACTCTTATCTTAGTACTTGGCCATCTTTCAAAATTCTTTCAATACAAACACCCTAATAACCCTCCTTTATCCAACAGCCTCTCACATCCCATACTTCTACTTTTGGGACCATCACATCATTCCTAAATTGTGCAGGAGCACTAGGAGTTGTCACCCCAATCCAACCACACGCTAAGGAGACACTGACCCAAATAGAGGGAGTGTCGAACTTGATAAAGCTTGGTTAGACTCTCAAGTGTCCCAGATTACCCAGGACAACAACATTCCTATAACTTCATCAACATCTAAGGGATCTATATGTCACATTCCTTCTAGCTCTACCGCATAAGATCTCACCGTCACTTCCATTCCAAAACCCACTATTTTTCTTCCTTTAGCAGAGGTGACAAGTGAATTGCCTGATTTTCCATTGTTGTCCGTGTCACGCTCAGCCTTCCCCCAACTATCATCATTGAATTTCTTATAAATACTATTGCAATAGTTGAAACTGCTTTAACTCAATTTTCTTCGCTCTTAACAATAAGCCCCATCATCATTCCATATACTCTACTTAGAACTCGCACTACTGCGAAACCAATAGCTGAGGTGAGACTTTCTGTTACCAATAGGGAACAAAATCAAGAATCTGCTGACCCTGAGCTTGAGGAACAATATCCCAGGCCAACTATTTACGTCCCTGGATACTTTGAAACGTCAAGTATATCAAGCACTTTGCAAGTATCTCTGAATTCCCTATCATTCGGTGATCTTTCACGTAAGGGGACCTTCCAAAAGAACCCCAATGAGCCCGATGTTGCCATATGCATCAATTAAGAAGTACTTCCATCACTCAGTCTAGCTGAGTTCCCTTCATAAGGTGGCGTGTTAGGTTTGATGCCTATTCTGTATCGAATTTGATAGCAAAAAGATACCTAGAGACATTTGCAAACTTTAACTTATTAGGGCAATTTGCCTTTGTGCTTCTCCTCGAGTCTCTGGCGAGGACCTTGCTTGATCTAGATGATCTAGAAGCCATTACCCAATGGTTGGTTGACTTACTGAGGACTGGGTTGCCATTTTCCATGATGGCTGGTTGGCCTATCTCAAGGAGCTCAACACTTCCTCTGATCACATAGCGTGGTCTACATCGAAGCCTCTAGTGGCTTACCCAGACACTTGCCCAGAGCCTTATTCGCCAATATTCCTCCCAAGTTTTGATGAGGAGAAATATTTCAGTCGACCTATAGATGAGGAGGAAAACATCCCAGAGGACGCAACCAAGGCTGAGGCGAAGGAGAAAAATGAGGCAACGGTAGAAGAGGAAGCTCCCCAAGTTTGGGGTGATTTACAAGACAAACCCCCTGATTTGTGAAGTTCCTTGCATCTTTGTAAGAGGGTTTGTCCTTTTTGTAACATGTAAATATGTTTCTGAATAAGTTGTGTACAGAATAGTATATATTCATCTTTCTTTTCTAGCTTTGGTCCCTTCTTTTACTTGCCTTAGAATATTTCTGCTTTACTTTGAATTGCTTATGGATACTTAAGACACCCTGAGTTCGGTGCTCAAATAGCTTGGCGAACAAGTATTGCACATGCCTTAGCATAATGTTTGCTTTATCTCGAATGTAGCTCAACGAGCAAATCTTACACAAGCCTTAGTGTAAATATGCTTTTTCCATGCCATAGCGTAATGTTTCCTTTGATCAGACTTGTCTGTGAAAGTTTAGGACACCCTGAGCTTGGTCCCCAAGTAGTTCGGTGAATAGTCTCTCATATAGATTAGGACATCTTAGTGCTCAAGCAAATGAAGATTACATCTTGATTAAATTTTATACATAGAAAAATTTTACACTTAGAAAAATTTTTAAAAGTAAAGTTTGGTATGAAAGTATGAAACCCTTCTAATTGAGGCAAATGCATTTTCCGAACTTAAACAATTGACAAACAACTTTTAATATAAGTTTGATCAGACTTTGTTTGCATAATCCAAAATGGTTACAACCTTTTTGCAAATAAGTTTAGAAAAATCAAGGAGTTTGATATAAAATAGTTACATTGTTTCTCTAAATCAAGTCAGTAAAAACAGAGAAGTTACATATTTTAATAATAAAATTTTCTCAAGTTGTTGGAGTTCCAAGGTCTTGGGCTTGCTTACCCTACAAATCCTCAAGATAGTAACCTTCTTTGCAAAGAGCTTAGATATTTTATATGGACCTTTCCAATTCAGGTTGAACTTTTCGTCTGCCGGATCTTGGGTGTTTCCAATAATTGTTTTCAAAATAAGGTCACCAACCAAAAATATGTGTTGGACCTTCTGATTGTATATTTTGGCGAGCTGCTTCTGATAGCTGACCATTCTTATGAGTGCATTTTCTCTTCTTTCTTCAACAAGGTCGAGGTCGCGAGCTAACACCTTTGCATTGTGATTGTCTTCATAACCTTCGATTCTGATTGTAGATAAACCAACCTTCAGCGAGATTACAACTTTAAAATTGAAGGCGAAAGTGTAATGCATTTTGTTCATTACCTTCTGCGGTGTGGTCTAATAGGCCCATAATATGCTCGGAAGCTTGTCGACCCATTACCTTTGGCTTTTTTAAGCCTCTTTTTTGATCCCGTTTATAATTGTCTTGTTGGTCACCTTAGCCAGACTGTTGCACTATGGGTAGCTCGACGTTGAATTGTAGAATTTGATTTTGAGCTTGTTCAACATTTTCTTAACTTTTTGGTCTATGAACTGAGTTCCTTTGTTTGACATGAAATCCTAAGGGATGCCAAACAGTGATAAAATGTTTCTGTGTATGAATTAAATCATATCGAGCTCCCTAATTTGGGTAGTGGTTCGACTTCGACCACTTGGTAAAGTAGTATGTGGCTACCAATAAGAACTTATTTTTTGAGGCTTGGGGAAGTACCCCTACGATGTCCATTTTCCAATAAGTGAAAGGCCATGGACTAGTGAGCAGGGTCAAATCCGTAGCCAACTAGTGAATGAGGAGAGAATAAAATTAACACTGCGCATTTGGAAACATACACTTGGATATTTATTTGCATGTAGGGTCACTAATACCCTTGAGTTAGAGCTCGGTGGGCCAATGATTTGCCCCTAGAGTGTAATCCGAAAACTCCCTCATGGATTTCGAACAACACATCTTCTAACAAGCTCAGGTGAATGCACAACAGATAAGGCCTTAAGTAAGATTTTTTGTACAAGTCCCCCATGGGGGAGATCCAAAAACTTGTTGCCGTTACTCTGAGTTTTTGCACCTCCTTTTTATCCTCTAGTAGTTTATCATAGCGTAGAAGTATTCAATTTGATCCATCCAGCTTGATGTTGCTTAGGACATATTATTGGTGAATTTCATAGGTGAAGACTGAGATTAGATCGACTGTGATGGTCTGTCCATTTTTTCTCATTCGAATACTGACGCCAAGCCTGCCAATGCATCTGTATGATAATTTAAATCCTTCCCTACTTGCTCAATTTTTATTGCTTAAAACTGTGGAAGGAGAATCTTTACTTTGCTAAGTACATAGCCATTCTAACTCCTTGTACTTCAAATTTATTGGTGAACTGGTTGACCACCAGCTTTGATTGAAGATGTCGAGCTCAGGAACTAACACCTTGCTAGCTGATCTCAGCCCTGCTATAAAGGCTTCATACTCAGCTTCGTTGTTTGTTGCAGGAAAATTCAGTTTAAGGCAGTATTCAAAAATTTCTCTTCAGAACTTTTCAGTATAACCCCTACCTTTACACCAAGGCTATTTTTGGCCTCATCAAATTTACATTTTCCAAGCCTTGGATTGAACGATTTGAGGTAGTTCCTTAAGAACCTTGGGACCCTCAGCGATCTCCTCAGCTAAAAGTGATCCATCAACCTAAGGTGGTTCCTTAAGAACCTTGGGAACCTTAGGTGTTGGCCCATAACTAATATCCCTACCGAGCTCTCTCCTGCCTTGCATTAGACTTGGGGTAACCGATTTTGGACTCATATTTTTGGGTGAGAACTCCGCAAAAAAATCTGCCAAACTTGACATTTGATTACTGATACAGGAAGGAATTTTATGTCAAACTGCTTGAGTTTGATAGCCTATTTGAACAATTGCCTGAACATGTCTGCTTTTATAAGCATGTTTTTTAGCTAAAATTCAATGTACACTGGGATTGGGTGTGCTTGAAAATTATGCATGAGCTTTTGCGTATTAATGACCAGAGCCAATAGAAGCTTGTCCAGCGGAAAGTACCTAGTTTGGCAATCCATAAATATTTTGTTAACGAAGTAGATTGGACTTTGCTATTCATCTACCTCCCGCAATAATATCAAGCTCGGGTAAAGAACTTTTGTTATTGCATTCATTTTTTCTCAACCTCATTTATCACAGCTTTCACATGTTTGGTCGTACCTTTTTCCCCACTATTTCATAGGTTGAGCTTCGGTCATGACGTTGACCTCGTGCCTGATGAAGCCTAGGTCAATTCTTGGCATTTCATATGGTGTCCACACAAAGACCTCGATGTTTGCTTTTAAGAACTCGATGATATTGGTTCTCTCCTGCTCCTTCATATTCAAGCTAACAAAGAAGTAGTAATTTGAGCTTGGTTTATTGAGTTCAAAATGAATCAGGTCTTCCACGACTTTGGCCTTCAGAGTCCTACCAACATCTTCCAAGACCTCCCTCTCCTCTCCCACTAGATACACCTCTTTTATGGCTACTTTGGTGCTCACCGTGGAGAGGTAGCACTGCTTATCCAAAACTTGGTCCCCAAGATTGCTTCATCACCTTTTAAGTTAGATAATTTAATGACCTGGTGCAGTGTCAAATCGACTCCATTCATCTTGTGCAATCAATTTTGACCAATAATCGTGTTATAGGGAGAGGGGATATCAATGACTATAAACTCAGTCTCCAGCTCTTGGGAACCAGCTTGGACTTTGAAAGTTATATTTCTCAAGGGCCAATGAACTTGAGCATTGAACTCGACTAACAAAGCTTGCGCCGCTTTCAGTTTTAATTGTTTGAACAAGTCATAATACATCACTTAAAGCGAACTGCCAGAGTCCACCAAGATTCATTTAATGTCATAACCATGGACTCGTAGCTGGATGACTAAGGGATCATTATGGGGATGTTAGACCCGTGCTAGATCTGCCCTGGTAAAAGTGATGCTTCTTGCTCAATCAAGCTTTGTCTGGGCTTCTTTGCCTCTGGCTGGACTAAGAAGACTTTTTTCATTTGCCTGACAATACGGATCTCCCCTCGGATCTTTTATAAAGTTCGAGGTCATATAGGTCACCAATCATGTGAATAGTCCCAATGGAGAGGTCTTTCTCCAAGGCATTGTCAGCTTGGTCCCAATCTTGGTCAAAACTCGGGTTAGGTCTGACCTCGGCTTCCTTTACCTTCATTTTCTTTTGGCCGACAAACTTTTTCAGGTACCCTGCCTAAATAAGTTGGTCCAAGAACAACTTCAAGATTCTACAATTTTTTGTCTTGTGCCCTTTTTTTCTCGTGGTAGGCACACTTCCACCGCTGGTTGTGTTTCTTTGGATCTCCTTCGATGGGGAGAGGCTTTTGTAATATGACTTATCCTAGATCTTGGTGAGAAGCTTTTAGATTGATTCTTTGAAAACCATAAGGACTCCTTGTCTCTTTTATCCTTTGCGCTCCTTCATGTACTTTTCTTTCATCGTTTAAATGTGCTTTCTCCTTGGGAAGATGTTCCTGCAACTGCTCGGCTTGTCTGACATCCTCCTCCAATCGAGAATACATTTCCACCCAAGGTCTTGAAGGTTAGTTAGGGGATTGAGCGTCAATTTGTCCCACAATTTCTTGTTTAAAGTCAGCCTGAGCTTGTAGTTGACCACGGAGAGCTCTTCTAAACACTCATTGATTTCATTATGCAACTCCCAATATCTTTTGCTTTAATTGTGGAGTGTCACATTCATTCCCTTGTAAAGTGTCAGAAGGAAACTCACGCCCTTTGGCACTTTGATATTGATGACGAACCGAGCCACGAATGACTCAAACAATTGGAAAAAGTTCCCGATTTACCCCGGTGGGAGCTTATCAAACCATTTTAGCTTGAGGTCACCCAGTCTCGAGGGAAAACCCTGCACACTAGTGCGTCAAGGTAGTTCTAGAGCACCATCATCTACCAAAAATGGCTAATGTGCGACCTCAAGCCTGAATTCCCGTCATACATGTTGAACTTTGGAGGATTGAACTTCTCTAGAGACTCCATTCCCTTAATCTTGGATACAAATGGGATTAAGTACTTTGGGAGGAGTTGTTCTTTCTGAGTGGACCTAGAGGTCCTGGCCTCAAACATCGTTGACATGTTTGTTTTTACAGCAGTTGCTACTCTAGCGACTAGCTTCGCTTGCAAGTTTTCTCCCTGACTTTGTTTAGCATTAGAAGTATGTTGAGGTCCACACTAGAATTGGTTCGGCTCAGTGGAGCACTTCATCTGCCCGATGCCATGGTCTTGCTATCGCTTTGACTTTTGGCCTCATCGTAGTACAATAGGGCTTATTG
>CM018911.1:9588613-9591113 GCA_009663005.1 Actinidia chinensis | reverse complement strand
TCCTTATTTTTTGAATAGATAAGGATATCATCAATGAAGACGATCACAAACTCATCTAAGTACTTCTTAAAAATCTGATTCATCAAATCCATGAACGCGACTAGTGCGTTAGTGACCACGAATGACATTACTAGAAATTCGTAATGTCCATATCGTGTCTTAAATGCTATTTTCTCATTGTCCTCTGACTTCACCTTCAATTAATCATAGTTAGAACGTAAATCAATCTTTCAAAAGAATTTTGCCTCTTGCAACTGATCAAAAAGATCATCTATCCTCGGTAATGGATACTTGTTCTTAATTATTACTTTATTTAATTCTCGATAATCTATACACAACCTCATTGTCCTGCTTTTCTTCTTTACAAATAAAATTGGTGCACCTTACAGCGACGAACTCTAACAACTCTTGCAATTGTGACTTTAACTCCTTTAACTCCATAGGAGCCATACGGTACGATGCCTTAGAAATTAGTTGAGTTACAGGCATACTCTCAATCAAAAACTCAATTTTCGTATCCACAAGTATCCTGGCAACTCGTTGATAAATACCTTAAGAAATTCATGGACTATAAGAATGTCCGTCACAGACAAGTCCTTTGACATGACAACAATACATTACACAAATACCCCCAACAACCCTTCCTTAAGATTCATTGGGCACGAATCATAGATACAAAATCAATAGTGATAAGTATACACCCAAAAGTGGGTGTGTACAAGACATACCCATTTTTGTCTTCTCACAAAACAAGTGGGACCCGCCCTAGTTAGGGTTTTCACGTTTTTCTAAAAAACCTAATTAGGGCGAGTCCTACTTATTTTGTAAGAGGGCAAAATGGGTATGTACCAATCATTATTCATACAAAATATGGGAGAATTACTACTCCCTTTCCCTCCAATTGGACTTCTTTTTGTTTTAAATTCTTAAAGATTATATACTTATATAGGCAATGAATCGTAGCCCTATTCCTGGACAACCAATTCATTCCAAATATGACATCAAAATATTTCATTTACAACAATATCAGATCTATAAGTATCACTATACTTATCTAGGCAATGAATCGTAGCCCTATTCCTGGACAACCAATTCATTCCAAATATGACATCAAAATATTTCATTTACAATAATATCAGATCTGTAAGTATCACTATCTCATTAATGCAAACACTACAATCTTGATCCCCGTTGAATACACAGTCCCTTTATTCATGGGCTATGACACTGCTAACTCGTAGCCTAATGGTTCAGGTTTCTATCCAACCTACTTGCAAATTATGTTGACACAAATGTGTGTGAAGACCCAGTGTCAAACAATACGTAAGCAAGTAAAGAAGATATCATCAAATTACCTGCTACCACGTCCTTATTATTCCTAGTATCCCCTGGCATCAACACTTGTCCAAGCTGTTGATTGTTCTCATTCCTACCCCTATTCCTGGGGTTCCTTGGCCTATTTCCCCTTGGCCTTGCATCCCCTGTTGGCCTCACGTTCCCTCCTACTGGACCTCATCTCGGTGCTACTGCCTCTGTCCTCAGTCTTGGATATTTTCTCTTTATATGTCCTACTTCATTGTAGTGGAAACATCGATCTCATTTTTGACTTTAATTCTATTCTTCTAACATTCACCCTAGTGGTATCTTCCACACTTCGAGCACACTTGCACTGCCCCTTTGGGGTTTTCCCAAGATTCCTTTACTTTAATTCAGGCTTTTTTGCTTTTTTTGCTCACTTGTTCCCTCAGACCCAAAAGTTTGCATCCTCTTACTATCAAAATATTTCTTCTCCTTAGTCTCATCCTGTTCCATAATAATTGCCCTATCTAGCACATTGGCAATACCAAGGGCCTGATAGCCCTCCTAATCTCGTACCTCAGCCTATCCTCAAATCTCCAAGTCCTTATTTCATATGTTGTCACCAGGTGTGGCGCATACTCAGGCAAATCAGTGAATGACCCCTTATAGTCTATAATCGTCGTTTTCATTTGTTTTAATTGCTCAAATTTTGAGCATTTAGCATTCTGTACTGCCTTTGGCACATACTTCTCCTTAAATATCACTTTAAATCAAGTCAAATTCATCCTTGGCACTCTAACTTCCTTCAGATTCCATCACCTACTAGCTTTTTTCGCCAATAGGTATGAACCAATCTAAACTCTGATGTTTCCACTTGTTGAGTTTCCATTTATCATTTCCAGTTCCTTGCCCGCTCCTTTGGATATTACCCATTTCAGTCAATCTATACTTGAAAGAAAATGGCCATTAGACATATGCCGTAAAAAATCACATAGTATGCGTTTATACTCATACTATATGCAAGTATAGGACATCTACCGTATCTGTACTTACTTAGCTCTGGTTTTACTTAACAATATCCCTAAACCTAAGATCTGATACCACCAACTGTCATGACCCGATCCATTATACACTGGATCCCACTAATAATACAAGCATAATTATCAGAATTGAACCGAACTGGCTAGTTGAACCGGTTCAA
>CM018911.1:9556113-9573613 GCA_009663005.1 Actinidia chinensis | reverse complement strand
CAAGCTTGGGAGAGATTCAAGGACCTATTGAACGCATGTCCTCATCATTTTTTTCGCCATGGCACCCCATCAATATTTTTTATCATCATTGTCTGCACAATAAAGATGTTTTCGAGTCCATGTGGCGAGAAGTTTTTTTGGGAAAAGAACCCTGAACAAGCATTTGAAGTATTTTGGACTACTGGGCTAACTTTTCAAGTGATTGGGGCCATGTACGTACCTAAAATGTGAATATCTTCTACTTTCAACACATCATGTAGGTGTTAAATATAATGGGGAAGAAGATAAAGGTCAATGTGAAACTCATTGTACTTTCGAGACAAGGGAGGCTTTGTCACTGCGAAGGCCGCCACAATTCTTGCCAACGTAATCTTCAAGTTGTGTGTTTGTGTGAGACAATGAGGGGACCTGGCACTGAATGTGTGCCACTATAGTGGGGGTAAAAGAGGCCGTAGACAGTTAATGTGGTAGGCCAATTTTCAAGGAGTGGGGGTAATTCTTTGTCACGCCCCTGCACCCCCGGCCTATGCGGATCGTGGGCGCGTGATGGCCGACTGTTGCCGTCCCAAGCCAACTTACTTGAACCTGTTCATTCCCTCATTCAAAAATGCCATAATATTTTTTTTTACGTAAGCGTCATAACTAAAACTATAAATAAAGTGTCACGTCATACCGTACATACAGAGCTGTGTCTAACTATTTAACTTTACTAACGTCCAAGGCTAACCAGATCATACATAGTCTTCCCAGACATGAATTAGGGTCTAGCCCTCAAAATCCTAACAAGGCCCTTGGCTAGTCAAATTACAATCTATGCTTCACCCACCTCGTCCTTATGGTTCTTCACTTGAGTTGCTGAAAAGGTTTCGAAAACGTAAGCTAAAACTGTGTGATAACATAAATGCATAAATATAAAATTAACATGGAATTGTTTTCATATCATACTATCAATAGTTTAGCATAAACATGTAATTTCATTTCCCTTTACTTGAAGCTACTTAAACATCTTGCATTCAGAAAACGGATCGTGAGCAAAATAGTTTCATACTTCATATCTTCTTGAAATCAATGACCCATATCGTAGGGTGTAATACTCTGCATAACATACTAGCCGATAGCTACGGGTGGCTCCTTTAGGCCCAGAGATCTCTAATCGTACCGGATGTTCTTATTGTGGGGGGGGGCGGGGGCCCCCATCCGTCTGAGGACTATCTGGCTTGATTAAAGTCCCGTCAAAAGGACCCGAGTATCACCATGCATACTACTTGAACGTACAATTGCTTTTCATGTAAAGTCTGCTAGACAATTATAAATCAATCAAAACATTCATCCATGGGTTTCAGTCCATAGCCTACACCATATAGTAATCATTTGAAGGCATGGCATTCATATTTAAACATAAGTTGATGCATTGAAAGCATGGAAAACCTTTGTAATATACATATACAGTTGGAAAACATTTTAAACATACGTCAGTTTTGTTCATAGCATTATGTTACTCACCTGGGTTCTCTTGGCTAGGTGCTACCCTGTGTTCCCAATATAAGGTAAGAGATTGTCATACTAGTTTATTGAAATCACTAACTTGCATAATATGACTTTCACTTAACTTAGGCTTAGATTATTCTTATTCTAAAGTCCACTCTTCTTTGTCATGTGTCTAAGTCTCGATAATAGATCTATAAAGAGCCCTAGATAATTGGGCAACATTTAAAAGTTCGTAGGAAAAGGCCAATTCTGCTTAAAGTTGGTCCTAAGGCGTTCGAACTCTATATCATTGGCGTTCGAACACTTGAGCGTTCATCACGCTTTCTTGGCGTTCGGACAGCTCACCTTCATGGATGGGTTTGAATAGTTAGAACGTTAACTGAACCTACGAATTTCTAAACCAAACTCCACAATTCAACTCCAACTTTAGGAGATTTTTCTAGGGATCTAATTATAGCTCAATGGGACTAATCAAACTTCCAATTTCAACCATAAATTTAGAGACTTTAAGCATGCTAGATCTAAATTTGAACTTAAGTTAAAAAACCCTACGCTATATATATACATAATTTTAAGTGTTTTAATTTAAGAGTTATATACACCCTTGCTTGATTTCGAGCTTGAGCTTGCTAAAGGAGAGAAATTTGACTTCCAAGCTCTCTCTCTCTTCCTATTTCTTTCTCTTCTTCCTTTCCTCTTCTTTCCTTCTTTTCTTCTTTTCTCTTCTTTCTCTCTCTCTCTACGATTATAGGGGGTGTGTGTGTAGTGGGAGGATGAAGTGTGTTTTTGTATAATTTGCTGGACACATGGGCAATCATTCCATAAGGGCTCCCCCATTGTAACTCCGGTGTTCTTTTTTTTCTTATCATTTTTAAATTGTTGGTGTTCGAACGTTCTTTAGCATTCGTACGCTGGAGTTCGAACGCTCCTTTAAGGCGTTCGAACTCTAGAAAGGATTTTTTTTGAATCTGGGGCGTTCGAACTCCCTGCTTACCATTAAACAGCGATACCTAAAATTTTTCATTTTTGCCTGGGCGTTCCGAACTCCTCTGTGCGTTCGGACGCCAAGAGAAAACTGGGCAGAAACCTTAAATCTTAAGTCTTGAATATTCAACTTATATTCTTGTCTTTTTGACTCTAGTCTCTAATACGTTATTATTGGCATACAACGTCGTGCTTCTTACTATTATGAATTTACGGATTCGGGGGTGTTACATTCCTTCCCTCCTTTATAAAAGTTTGTCCCCTCAAACTTATTGCTAACATCATCATGCTTCCGTGGCGGCAACTCTGATAAAACTCTTCGCATAAATCGTATGTCTAATTTTATGATAGATACATATCTAATAGGGTTTACCCGTTGGCAACTGCCTCTACTCTACTGCCCTCGTCAGTTGGGCAGCCTATACCTGGTAACCCGGATTTAAACTATCCAACGGCATTCGGCCCTCCCCGACCACTTGTGATAGTTGGAATTACTAAAATGGTGCGTGGATACAAAGGAATTATTGGTATGCAAAGAGAACTAAACTACCTCACTTCGTTGGTGACGTCATTCCAATAGAGATGGATACCGTTCTCTAATTTCAGCATCTTCTTATTCCAAGTAGATTCTTCATATGAGTGATTCCCCATACACTCGCACAACGGAATAACTTTCTTTCAGGCATTTGGTCACGACGATCAACGCTGTCCAAAATCGGCGGTTCTCCTATAGCTAATCTTCCCCTCATGCTAGAGGATAATGTGAATCACAATGAGGTCGGGGGCATGTCCATATTTTCCGTAGGATTGAAACATGAAAACAATCATGAACATGTGAAAGCTCTGTAGGAAGAGCAATGGATAAGCAACCGTTGCCAATTCGTTAAAGAATTTTCGAATGGCCCTATGTATCTTGGCTTCAACTTTCCTCTCTACCAAAATGATTTATCCCCTTGGAAGGAGATTATTTTTCAAAAATACGTGGTCCCCTTCTTCTCCAAACTCTAATCCTCGTCTCCTAACATCTGCATATCTCGTTTGGCGACTATTGCCGTTTGAAGTCGCTGTTGAATTAACCTTGATCTTATCGGTCCGTCGTTGAACATTGGGTCCTAACATTGTCGTTCTCTCTCCAATTCGGTCCAACATATAGGCGACCTACATTTTCCTCCGTAAAGTGCTTTAATTACGGTGCCATTCCAATACTTGCGTGAAAACTGTTGTTGAAGCAAATTCTACAAGTGGTAGGTGCATTTCTTCATCTCCTTGGAAATGAGTACACTATCCGTAACATTCTTCTAAATTCAATAGTTCTCTCTGACTGTCCGTCCGTCTGTGATGGAGGCGGTGCTAAACTTAGGGGTCAGTGCCTAGAGTCGTTGCAAAGTTTTTGCCAAAACTTAGAAGACGTAAACCCGTGATCTTCTCGATCCGAAACGATATAAACTGCGTTCCGTAAGTCAATAACCTTTGCGTGTAAAAGTTTGCGTACTTCGACAGGGAATATGTAGCTTCACTGGCAGAAATGTGTTGACTTAGTAGGCGATCTACAATCACCCAAATGGCTTACAACCTCTCCTCTATCCCTGGGGAGTTCGGTAATCCGATTACAAAATAAATCCATCGTGATTGCTCCCCATTTCTTTTTCCGGTTATTTGGTATAGCGATTGTCAATAATCCTGCTGACCCTTTGATGTTCTTCTGCTTAACTGTGGACATGACAAATTGCGACAAACAAATTCTGCTATTTCTTCTCATTCCAGGCCACTAAAATGTTTTCTTCAAGTCTCTATACATCTTTGTTTCCCTTGGATGCATCGTGAACTTGGTATCGTGGGCTTCCTCTAAAAAACTTGTCTTTTGACTTCGGTAATGTTGGAACACAGAAGCGGCCTTGAAACCTAAGTGCCCTGTCTTTTGTAAAAGTAAATTCGGCTTTGTGATTCACTAAACATCTCCTTCATAAACTTTCCACAAGTATGGATCTTCTGGTTGCCGTCGCTTTACAATTTCTATCAAGATCGGTTGAGCGATCATGGTAAATAAGCATTGTATTAGTGTCCCCGGTGGAACTACTTCGATCTCTGCTCTCTCTAACTCATCGAGTACGGGTACTTGGGAGGTGACTAGACAGCTAGATTGATTGTCGACTTTCCGCTTAAAGCGGTGGCTAACAAACGTGGCTTTTCCTTTTTCCTTCCGGAGTGATACTGAATAAGAAAACATTATAATCTTTTAATCACCTCCAGCCATCTTCTCTGTTTTTTTCCTCATGTTTTATTTCTTTTTTGGTAAACAAGTACTTCAAGTTCTTATGATCAGTAAAAACTTCACATGTGACTCATACAAGTAATGACCCAAATCTTCAATCAACGCGAATACGACTGCGGCTACTCTAAATCAATGATCGGATAATTCTTCTCATGCGGTCCTCATTGGTTTTGAGGCATAGGCAATCACTTCCCATGTTGCATTAAAATGCACCCAACCTTCGATGTGAATCAGATCGCTGTATATTGTAAAATCATCAGTTCCGGAAGGCAAAATAACATTGGTGCGGATAACTAAATCTTTTCCTTCAATTATCTGAAAGCTCTTCTCTCGCTTTTCCATTCCTTCGAATGGAACTTCTCCCCGCGTTAGCTGTGTCAAAGGCCGTTGTCAATTCTACAGAAATCTTTCACAAATCTCCGATAAAAAACACGCCAGCTAAAACCCATAACATTCCTAACTTCTGTCACATTCTTGGCCTCGGCCAATTCACAATGGCTTTGACTTTGTGAGATCAAACGGACACTCACTCCATCTACACTGATGATGTGTCCTAACAACGTCATACTTTGATAGACAAAACTTGCACGTTCTTCACTTGGCATACATCTTCTATTCTGCAGGTTTGCAAAACTACCCTTTAGTTGTTGCTCATGTTCTTCACACCTTTTAGAATATCTAAAATATCATCAATGAAAACAATAACGAATTCATCAAGAACCGTTTGGAATAATCGATTCATCAAGTCCATGAATGCGGTTGGCGCATGGATGACTCCGAAGGGCATAACGAGAAATTCATAATGGCAGTATTATCTGGCACGACGGAAAAAGCTGTATTCTCTAGTCGCTCGATTCTAACATTTAGTTGGTGATAACCGGATGTCAAGATCAATCTTGAGAACAACTGGGCACCTTAAAGCTGATCAAAAAATCATCCACCCTGGCAAAGGATACTTATTTTAATGGTAAACCTTATTAGCTCCCGGTAATCAATGCATAATTCATGTTCGATTTATTTCGTATTACAAAAAACGCCACTGGAGCGCCCCAACCCAAGTGAAAACGCTCGGACAAATTATAAATCATTTCTCTAACAGATCTTGAAGTTGAATCTTCCAATTCTTTCAACTCTAAAGGCGACAGCGATAGGGGCATTCGAAATAGGTGTAGTTCTCGGATTCAGATCTATATAAAACTCCATCTCTCGGTCCACCAAGGGAACCTGGTAACTCATCTAGAAAAAACAGCTGGAAATTCTGGACAACCATGATATATTTAAGGTTGGTGGAGAGACATGTGTGTCGGCGCAACTAAATAAGAACGCTTTGCACTTCCTTTTTGGATTAAGCGACGGGCTTTCATAGAAGAAAGAGGTAGGGAGGATCACAATGCCTACTCCTTCAAAGATTAGTCCTGAATGAGCAAACAAGTGGAACACTACTTGTTTAGTTCGCAATCAATGAGTGCAAGATAGGAAGAAAACCAATCCATCCCTAGGATGACGTCAAAACCATACATCTCTAAGGTATTAGATTTACGTACACGGACATATCATTGACCGGAATCTCACAAGAATTATAGGACTCTATCAATAAATAGAATCCCGGAGGGCAATGATACTCATAAAACTCATATTCAAGAGGTTTATTACGGAAGGTAGTCAAATAATACCCAAAAGAATTTGAAACGAATGAAGCGGGGACCTGAATCCATAAGAATGTGTGCAGGTGACCACAGATAGGAGGTTACCTACACAACTAATGTGGGTAGCTGAGTATTTCCTGTACAAGTTGATAAGCTCGACATTGTCGTGGCTGATTATTTCTCTTTTCAGCTGGAGGCTGCGTATTGAGGCTGATGCCGATTGTCCCAGCTCCTTGAATTTTACTTCTCATAGGACGTTGGAGGTGTTCCATAGAAAGTTGGAGTCTCAGCTGCTGGAATTGCTATTGTGTAGTGGGAATCGTCTCCGGCTCTACTGGCATTGGATTGCGGTTGTTGAGGTGTGCTTCGTCGTGGTATTGTTCTTATGAACTCATGGCCACTTGAACGAGTCCCTCTAAAATCCTCTCGATTCGATCACTCGATCTCGGGCTCTGCTGCCCCTCTACGACCTCGGCTTTTAGGCGGCCATTAACTTCTACAAAACATATCAAATGTTTAGGACATATTTCATGACAACTTAACTACATTACATTCTAATAAGCAGCGCGTAGCATGGCACATAGCGTGGATCACTAGATTAGTTTTAGATCCTATCTAGACGTTGATTATATCTCATGGTGTGGCAACCTATAGCTCTATGGACGTGTAAACCTATTACCTTGGCTCTGATACCACCCCTGTCCAACGCCCCGCAACCCGCCTATGCGATTGTGGGCTCGTGATGGCCCGACGGTTTGCCCGCCAAGCCAACTTACCTTAAACCTGTGCCTTCTCATTAAAATGCCATAATAATGTTTCTTTTTGCTGAAGCGTCCCTAACTAAAAATATAATAAAGGGTCACGTCCATAACCGTACAATTCTTACTTCCAATACATACAATCTGTTGGAGGAAACTGACTCTTGCTTGGAGTCTTATAATTTCATACAATACACGGGCGATTCCCCGCTCAACCCCAACCAACCCTAACTTGCAAACTAATTGTGAAACACATAGCAATGTACATACCATCACAACTCTAGAAGTGGAAAAGAATCGATAAAACCATAGCTCCAAATAGGTTAATCAGGGAAGAATGGTAAGTCTAATGGGGATTAAGTCAAAAAGAGTGAGGAGAAAGATCATGAGAGTAATTCTGAGCGTTTCATAAGCCATCTATAATAACCATGGAAATTTAAAACATGCCTCATTCCCACATAGGTTGACGAAAGCGGTAACGAACTTGAATGTTGCATTCTAATGATACTTTAAACAAGTTCGAATTAACATACCTTGTTAGATGCTATCAAACAAATACCTTCCTATCAAGTTCTTGAAGGACTTGTGTACGGTTAAAAGGAAAATTTCATATCAAAGAGAACGGCGATGATGAATGAGGTCAAAGTGCATTCTTTCACTTTGCAAATCTATGCCAAAAATAAGGACCCTAGTTGTCTACCGCAAAATTTCGTATATAATAGGGGGTTATAGGATCGATCGCGCACTTCTTTTCTTGCATTCTGACCTAGGGTCTAGCTTAATCTTTTGCCATTTCTGTATATAGAATTAGTCTTGGAGAACTTAATCCAACCACGTGTTACACTCGAGTTAGCCGAGATCCTTAAGGTCCCTATAGTGTCGTAGAGGATGTGCTTCTCCAAGTTGATATGGGTTTACTATCCTTTTGATTTTATATTTTAGAACCCACCTGTGGCGGCCGAATCTTCTAAGCATCATATTCCTGTTATTTAAGATGACCATTTCTAGTCAACGTCGATGCCATTACTTCATTTTTTAAAAATGGGTTACTTAAACTTTTTCGTTTGGGAATATAACCTTAGAAACTACTATCTTCACGTGGTACACAATTATTGGATTAGACATGTTTGAGAAGGTGATTTTATTGAGTGCAGTATACAAAAGCCTGTGAACATGAATCGATGGAGGATCCAATTGAGAGGGCCTAGTTTTGAGTGAGTCCCCAATACCAATTGGAAGTCTACATGTTTTAGGTTTAAGGATCAGTTTTTGAAAGGGAAGAAGTATTTTTTTATGCTGTGAGTCATTGGACTCCTACTTTGTGTTTTCACAATTAAGTTTTTGAAAATTGTTTAGGACTACCGAAAGTTAAAGAATCAAATATGAACTTGTGCATGATGAAGACCAACATACTTTGCATAAATCTTTTAAAGTTGTTCATAAGGTTCGTCTATACATTTCTTCGATTACCACTTATTTCCGTAAGATTCAAAGTAGGTGGCCCCGGACCGTTCACTTTCACTTTCAAATGTTTTCAAAGTTAATTGAGAGCCCAATCTGTTTTTGATAAGAGGAGTTGAGGCGTGATCGACATGCTCCACCTTGAATGAATTGAAACCTGAATACCTTCTATGTTTTTGTTGTATAAGATTCTTAGGTAGATTCCGATTTCGAGATAGTTTAATTCTATTCTAGTTGAGGGGAGAGGGTGTTTGTGCTCACCCTTTCCTTTTCCTCTTTCCCCTTCTTCTTGTTTTATTTTATTTTTATTTAATTTTAATTTTTTTCGCATTTCGGAGAATGCCCTCATCTCTAGTTCAGGGGAGTACTTCGTACTTTTTTGTTTTTTAGTATTTGTTTTTAGGTATTCTAATTTTTCATAAAACATTGAAATTTTTTTTTTTAAAAATTGTGAAAAAAAAAATAATTTATTGCTAACGTGTTTTGGATGTTGATAAGCAAGGTTTTATTTCTTTAATGTCATCCGAAATTGTTCGTTTTCTGGTATCTTCTTCAAATTTCATTATGATTTTGCTTCCATGTTTATAACTGATCTTTCGTATATTGTGGATGTGTTGAGAATTCTACTTTGGGACCGATAACTGATCATTGTGTTTGTTTTTCAAAGATAGTAAAGAATTACCTTTGGCATAATACGATGTTTTAAGCGGATTACATGTCAAATCAGTCTTGCATCTTGAGACGCAGGACAACATAAAATTGGTGTTCTACTACAATTTAATCGAATCAAAAAAAAGATAAATGTAACAAGAAGGTAGAATGGGAGGGAGAGGTTTGGCTTCCGCCGCAATCAATGAGAAGTGAGGAGGAATTCGCTTCCCGCAAATCAAAGGTTGGATAGAAAAACGAAGCGTCTTTCTTTATTCAAATCATCAAATCATCGTTGTTCTTTTTTCATAACAAAACTCAACTTCATTTAAATAGACAACCCTTAACCCTAAAACAAGTACAAAAATAATTGGGGCTCAATAGCAATAGGCCAAAACCATAAACCAACCAAATAAATTAAGTTCCAAAACAAATAACCCAAATAAAACAGCCCACGAGAGTACAAATACATAAATTAGCCCAATGGGCTATGCATCAGGTCCCATGAGCATTGTCGCACTCTACCATAATGAAACTGGGTCGCCTTCTTGGATCTGGGCCATAAATAGGGTAATAGGAGGTCTGGATCCGGTGTCCCACCAACTCTCCCAGGTTAAGAAAACTCGACTCTGTCATGTGTAATCGATGGATTACTCTGATAATACTCAAAGAGTCTCTGTACATCTGTGCAAATCATCTCGCTGTAATCCAAGTGTCCCCCGTCAGAAGCAGGACGGCCGCTCCACGAACCAAAAAGCGCTGACACTACCATCCCTGGTAGAAATAATTTGCTCATCTAAATAGCATCAACATGTTTCTTTAGGTGGCAGGGGAATTAGCAATGGTGCTGGTGTAATTCGGAGGTATTAGGTTATGAATGTAAGGTTCATGTATGCCTCAGAAAATGGATTCGGTAGGAAACTCAAAATGACCTTTAAACGCATCAAGTGCCCTCATATAAAAATTAGAGCTTATACCAGCTTCTGGGGGAAGGTCATAACATACGCATTAGGCCCAATTCGTTTCCAAAACTTTGAACGGTCCAACCTACGAGGCACACAATTTCGCTTGCGGTACAGCCAGAAGATACCGCTCGGGGCAATACGAACATAACATAGTCTCCTACTTGGAATCGCACGACGTCGACGTGAATCAGCTTGAATTTATATTACAAATTACTATAGTCATTAATTACTTTTCTCTCTCATCATCAATTCCTGATGTGTCTAGCAAAAGATTCGACTGACTCTGACACCCTAGTCCTGGCAACATAGGCCAGAACAAATCTACTGGTTTCCAGGCTTCAACCCTGACAACTTCAATACTCATCCAATGAGCTATTGCAGAGCTATTATAAGCAAACTGAGCATAGGAAGAAATGGAATCCCATTCCTATGCTATCACTAACCAACACCAAAGGAGCTTCCCAGCTTCGATTGACGACCTCAGTTTGGCATCAGTTTGCGGGGTGGAGAATTTACGTTTGGTGCCTACCATGTGCCGAATGGTTTTCCAAAGTAACAACTTATGAACGAGTATCGCCGATCAAAACGATGGACTTAGGCGAGCATCCAACTGACAATCTCACTAAAGTAAAGTTTGCACTTGAGAACATCCGAAGATCTTTAGTGGCGTGGGATAAAATGGGGCCATTTTAGAAAAACAGGTCTACAAACTACAAAAAATAGAGTCATAATTTCCGAAATTTACGAGGAAGACCCAACATTACGAAGGCCATGCTAACATCTTGCCACGGACAATTTGTGCACAGGAAGTGTGTATAAGACCAGTGTTTTGCTTACGATGTTTGGTCACTTGACATGTGCGATATTGAGACAAACAATTTGGCCACGTCTCGTTAAGAGTAGGCCATAAATTGACGTGCTTTCCTCATGGTTTTAATCACGCCCAAATATCCAGCAAGGCCCCCAGCATGAATCTCCCTACTAAGAAATCTCCTCATGAAGTGCTGGGGATACATAGCTTGGGAAGGCAAATAAGAATCCTCCTCGCGAATGATATAATCATCTAGAGAGATGGAAGGATTGGAGGCTCAGGGCTAATAAGATCGCGAAAATCTGGACATGATTCATAATCCTCCGTAGTTGTTCAAATCCAACAAACTCCTTTGCTCTAAGAGCAAAAGGAGAAATGCCAGACGACGACTAAGGGCATCAGCGACTTTATTCTCAAACTCCAGAACGATGCTTTAGCACAAATGTTTAATCTTTTCAGGAATTCAAGCCAGCGACCTGGCGAGAATTTAACTTCTTTTGGAGTTGAGATAACGTAATCTTCATGATCGCAATAAGGACAAATTCATGTGGAAGTAAATTAAGTCTCCAAAACGCAATGCTTGAACAAACCGCATAGAACTCCTTAATCATAAGTGGAGTATCCGTTTGTTTCGCGTCATTTATAATTTTCTCACTAAAGTAGCAAAACGGGATGTCGCTCTTTGACTCAATACCCCACCTATAACCAATACCAGACGCATCACCCTCTACTTCAAAGACTCTCGAAAATCTAAGGCGCATACAGTGCTTCCAATCCCATCATTTTTCTTTTTTAGCTCCCTAAAATGCTTTGGTCGTCTGCCTTTGTCCATTGAAAATTCACCTTTCTTTAGGCAATCATTAAATGGGAGACATGATGGTGCGAACCCCTCGAATGAATGACGATAAAAAGTAGCGAGCCTATGAAAGCTACGAACTGCATGATAGACTTTGCTCCGGGCCAATCGACATTGCCTGAATTTTGGAAGGGTCATCAAACGCCCTTGGATGAAACAACGAATCCTAATAAGACACACTATTAGTGAAAATAACATTTTTTTAGATTTGGCGTAAATTTTTTCTTTTTGATAGTGTAGCGCAAACCTGAGAAAGATGGTCAAATGTTGCTTCTCCTTCGTTTACTATTAAAATGAAAAAGGATGTCCATCAAAGGTACACTACCAAAAATTTGCCCTATGAAGTTCTGAGTACTTCAGTCATCACTCGCAAAATGAAAGTACTTGGAGGCATTAGAAAGGCCGAATGGCATGACTAACCATTCGTACAACCCATCCTTTGTCTTGAAGGCAATTTTCCATTCAATCCCCAGGACGGATTCGAATTTGATGGTATCCACTTTTCGGTCAAATCTTGGAAAAATAGTGGATACAACCATCATTGTCCAAACATATCATCATTCTAGGGTAGGAAAGGTATTATAGTGATTTTATTAGTTGCGCGACATCCCACGCACATTCTGCAGAACCTCTTTTTTAGGGGTTAAAAGTGCGGGCACGTCACATGACTCCTACTCTCCCTAACGAACCTTTGTGCAAGAGATCACCAATCTGGCGTTGCAACTCAGCAAATGTTCACTAAGGGTCATCCTATACATGAGGTAAGGTTGGGAGAGTAGGCTCCCGAAACAAGATCAATGGCGTGTTTTGATGTCAACGCTCGGGGCGGTAAAAAATTGTCGGACGATCTACGAAAAAAACCTCATGGAATCTTGCAGGATAGAATTTATTTCCTCAAGAGGCTATCCTGACTCTCGGTGGCCAGTATCATGCGCCACTACTGCAAATAAAATGGATTGATCGTTGATTCTCTCTTTCCGAATTCTGTTCGGACAATATGTTCAAGTCTTTTGCCATTTTTTGGATTTTTTTCTTTGTTTTGAAGAGCAGGCTTTGGTTGAATGCGGGTTTTTATCTTGATCGGCTTTGTTCTCGGAAAGGAAAGAAACAGAATGAGCGTCCATAAATAGTGAACTCCATAGTCAAAGAGTCAGGACGACCCCAAATTATATTTGCAACATCCATAAGAAACACATCGCACCAAAATTTTGTCGCTATCGGAAAGGATCTAAATTGGGACAAGACATCTTTCTTTTATAAAAAAATTGATGCATGTGTCAAACCCAAGAGACATGGTACGGACTAGGATGGGAACTCGTTTTAACCCAAGGCAGAGCGTGGATGAGAAACATATTGATACAACTCCTCCCCTTATCTATAATGGACCCCTTGCAATCTTTTCTAACATTTGATGTACGTGTAAAAAGATTGTCATTACGCCTCCAATCATTTGTCTTCTTTTAAGTCCTGTGTCAAAGCACACCTAACAAACGCCAAGGTGACTCTCCGCCCTCACGAATCCCTCATAGCTCGGCCGATTTTCCAATTGGGCTCATAAAGTTGGCTCTTCAATATCATCCCCTTCATACTTTGACCTTGTGAGTTGACAAAGAGATTCGTTGGCCATAATTGGGCGCTTTGTGACCAAACCTTGGCATTTATAGCATTGAAATGTGGATTTCATCCCTGGGGATTCAGCTAAATGCCCCTTTCTTTACCTCTCTAGAAGAGGGTGCAGTATTGGGTATTGGCCTAGAACGGTGGTAATGTGAGCAGGAGGCCTAGGTGTGTCGACTCTCGAAACGACGTGTCCACAGCTAGGTTTTGCTGACCAATCTCATAGTTTTGAACAAAAGTGTATGCTTGGTCCAAGGTGGTCCACTTTTCCCGTATAGTAAGTTCTTTTCTAAGGTCGTCATTTAGACCCTGTCGTGAAATGACTGTAGGTCATTCTTAATCCTCTCTGCTGTCGTACGCATAAGATCTTCTTCAACTGTGCAACATATTCGGTAGCTGGTTGGACCCTTGATGAAGATTGTTCGCACTTGTCTAGCATATCACCTTGATCGACTGGGGAAGATATTTTTTCTCTCAATATTCGTTCATCTCAACACGCATCAGTTACAGGAGGTTGTCGCGCTCTGCGCGTACTTTGTCCAAAAATTGGCTCTGCTGATTAATTTCATTCATTTTAAATGCGCACCACCGACTTCCTATCATCAAACAAATGTACGCACTCAACAAGTGGTCCACTCCGAATCCAATCGTGAAGCTTAGGATCAAGGGCGACCATCAAGGTAGGAGCGCTCAACGTTGATGTAGTATCCTAGGTTTCATTGTCGGTGAAAGTTGGAGGTCGCTCTAGTACTGTTGATTGGGTCGGGCTGGACCGGCCCCCCATTACCACCAACTTGTGGCGATCTCTCTAAATTTGTTGCCCAGAAGCAGTTAGCTGTTCGACCATAGTTCGTACCTCTCTATCTTTTGGTCTAGGGTCTCTATGGTGTGGGAATTCCTGGTAGGGAAGACTCAGAATAGGAAATGAAACGACCACTACGCAACGCATAAAACGAGCCTACTACTAGACACAATTAGGAAACTACAATAAAATCAAAGTTTTTTTGTTAATTAAAAAAAAAACGACTCAACGAATGACTGAGGCAGTAACAAAGGGAACTAAGCATGCATTCCGTTTCAACTAAATTGTGTTGCGGGTACGTACTAGGGTCCAATGTAAGGCACTGAACCTTCAGCAGTTAATGAATTCCCATGTATTGGCAAGCTCCACAATTAATAATAAGATATGGTGCAATTAGAGATCTTAAGGGTACAATTGTTTTTTGTTTTTTGTGTGTGTGGGGAACAAATATGGAAATCAAGCACCTAAGACCAATATGATACCGTATTTAGAATTTGAAAATTACACTACCAAAAGTGAGAGAGTTCAGAACTTATCTAGGTTGGGCACGGCTGAATTCGCAATTTTAAGAACTTGATTCGCCGAACTGTAATTACTGAGATTTCTGTCCACTGATCTGCAATTTCTGAACTTTTCCCCCACTGAATTGATATTTCTGAACTTTTCTTCAACTAAAATGATATTTCCGAACTTTTCTTCTATTGAACAGATATTTTTGAACTTTTTTTCTACTGAACTGATATTTCAAAATAAATTTTCCACCGAATTGCTATTTCTGAATTTTTTTACCACTAAATTGATATTTTGAACTTCAGTGCTGACGTGGTGGTGCGATGTGGCAGTGCTGACGCGGCGCTGACGCAGCGGCGCTGACGTGGTAGTGCTGACGCAGCGCTGACGTGTCGATGATGTGGTCGTGTTGCCGTGGCAGTGATGACGTGGCGCTGACGTGGCGGATGACTTGTCACTAACCTCAGATGATGCGCCGGTTGCGTGGCGCGTGGCGCATGGCAAGGGCGACTGGATCCATGCGTCGTCTTCAGCTCTTCGGCGCGTGCGTGCGAGTAGATCTCACGCGCCGACAGTTAGGTGGCACGCGAGGGCGCGTGCGGGGGTAGATCTGGACTGTTTTTGCCGAGCACGGTGGTGCTATGAAAAGTCGATTTTGACAACTTTTGTACAGGACCCGAGACTCGAACAGTTCGATTCGACCAAATCGGGGTTCGATTAAGTCAAATCATGTCTTCCAGAGTGCGATTGGTGCTATTGGGGACTCTTGCGAAGGGTGGGTGGCAGTGGTATGATGTCGATTGAGGATAGATTGTAGGTTTTGGGGACAATGGAGATCGGATTCGGCTCTGATAACAAATTTGACGCAGGACAACAATAAAATTGGTGTTCTACGATTTAATCGATATCAAAAAAAAAAATAGGTAAGTAACAGAAGGTAGAATGGGAGGGAGAGGGGGGGGATTTGGCTTCCGCCGAAATCAAGGAAGAAAGGGAGGGGGAAGTTCGGCTTCCGCCAGAATCGAAGGTTGGAGAGGAAAAACAGCGTCTTTCTTTTATTCAATCATCAGTTGTCTTTTTTCATAACAAAACCTCATTTAAATAGACAACCCTAACCCTAAAACAAGTACGAAAATAATTGGGTCCAAATACAATAGGCCCAAAACCATAAACCTAAACCTAAATAAATTAAGTTCAAAACAAATAACCCAAATAAAACAAGCCCACTAGAGTACTAAAAATTAAATTTAGCCAAATGGCTATGCATCTGGTCCAGTGAGCAGTCCA
This sequence comes from Actinidia chinensis, assembly GCA_009663005.1. Classification (NCBI taxonomy): domain Eukaryota; kingdom Viridiplantae; phylum Streptophyta; class Magnoliopsida; order Ericales; family Actinidiaceae; genus Actinidia; species Actinidia chinensis. Next base: position 9,557,508 of record CM018911.1, on the reverse strand, counting down.
CTATCTGCCTAATGAAACTGGGTATGAACTTCTTGGATATGCGGCCAAAACACGGGTATAAGAGGTTTGGATCCGGTGCCCCACACTTGATACTTACTGTTTGTGCTATTATAGAGAGAGATGAGAACTTACACTGCGCACGAAGTCGTGTTTTTCAAAGTGAAAATGTTATAAATTCCACATAACTGCAACCCAAAAGTGGAGATTTATACCTTGTGAGATTTAGAGTCATGATGTTTTTGGTGGCGATTTACTTTTACTCAAGAAAATTTGTGGAACTCATTCGGTTGAATAGCTTCACTATTTTTGAATTGGTTTACATGTGTGTGATGAGTGGTAAATTTTTGACAATTTTACATGATTTATACAATGTTTTCTGAGTTCATTCCTGCAGTAAGGTCAATTCACATATTCTTTTCTTTTGTCATTCTTTTGGTAATGTGCATAAAAGATCTCAAAAGCGAAGTGTCTTGAGTTAATTTTGAGAGAGTTGAAAAAAAAACGGAGAAATGAGGGAATGAAAAAAAAAAGAAAAGAAAAAAATGAGAAAAAAAGAGGTCAAGTTGAAACGTGTAAATAAAAAAAGAGGAGTTTGAAGTGTGACTTATAAGAGTTGGCATGGTGTGTGGCATGATAGTTGAAATGTTATTACGCTTGAGTCTCTTTAATTTCTTGACTATTCTTTCACTCATATGGCCGTAAAGATATGAAAATGCAGAAGTCTTTGAATTATGAATTGTGTTGAAAAAACTCATCAAGTCAAACTTTCACAAACTAGTGCGTAACGGTGAACATTCTTTCATCAACTATACCAAGTCGCTACACTTACATCTTTGCGATTTTGACAATTGGATTGGCTCTATATTAGAATTATTTTTACACTTACTCGTACAACGAGCAATTGCTTGAGAGGAACTTGTGTGTCTATTGTGAGAGTGTATGACTTTGTGAGTTTTGAATCGAGGGCTGTTGTAGGTGTGTTATGGGATGCGGAATGGAAAACAATTTGGAGGAATACGACTAGACCACTTTACACTTAAATTCTCTCGTTTATAGTGCCACGTGACGGGTTGCGTAGATTGCTTAGCAGTGATTGGAGTCGATTTGAATTGTTGGCATTGTATTTTTGTTGAGAAACTGTTGGTTAATTATTTTGCATTACATGCCAGATGGCTGTGTGGGATAATCACTGGAAGCCCTCACGAGCACCAAATCGTCCACTAGGGAAAACCTAAGAGTTTAAAGAATTGATGCATACGCTTAAATGCATTCGGGACTCTTACGAAATAAGAGATTATCTTTTTGTTTTTATTTAATTTTGCTAGGGACTAGCAAACGGTTAGTTGGAGGGTGTGATTGGACTGCCTATTGTGAGTCCAAGCACCGTAAACCGAC
>CM018911.1:9548613-9551113 GCA_009663005.1 Actinidia chinensis | reverse complement strand
GGAAAACTGCCTTTGGGGCATGCTTTGTTGAGGTCGATGAAATTTACACATACTTTCCACTTTTTTCCTTTGGGGGGACAAAAACATTGGCGAGCTAATTCGGGTAGTGAGTTTCTCAAACGACATTGGCTTTGATGAGCTTGTTTACTTCGTCATCGATAACTTTTAAGCCATCTGGGGCAAACTTACTTCATTTTTGGCGAACTGGGAGATGACTAGGTTTGGTGAATAGCTTGTGTGTGGCGACTTAAGGATCAATGCCAGGAACATCGCCCTATGACCAGGCAAAGACGTTAAAATTTCTTTTCAAAAAGTTTATCAATACGGAGCGTAACTCGTTGGTAAGTTCAGTCCCAATCCTGACATGGCAATTAGGATAATCTGGGTGTATGTAGACTGGAGCAACTTCTTCAAGGGGTTTGGTGTTTTTGATTTCTTTGGGGTTTGCCAAGGTAACCTTTTCAACCTCATCCCTCAATGCTTCCATCTCGTCGTTTGTAATCTGTAATTGTTATTGGGCAATAGGGGTTGTAGATGTTTTGGTTTTCATGGCCGAAATAAAAACATTGTCTGCCACATTTTGGTCTCCCCTAACCTCACCCACTCTTGTTGAAGTGGGAAATTTCATTTTTAGGTGGTAAGTTGAGGTGATGGCCCTAGTTTCTCCTAAAGTTGGTGACCTAGGATTGCGTTATAGGGCGAAGGGCAGTCTACCACGATGAAGTCTTGCCAAACAGTGACCTGATGGGGCTCCATCCCCAAGGTTATTGGAAACTTGATCCGCCCTAGTGGGTGCATCATGTTTCCTCTAAAGCCAACCAAAGGAGTGTAGAAAGGGTGTAGTTTGTCTAGGCCAATCTTAATTCTTTCAAATGCCAAGATGAATAAGATGTCCGCTGAGCTCCCATTGTCAATCAAGATCCTCTAAACATTGAAGTTGGTGATGACAGCCGAAATGACTAAGGCATTGTCGTGGGGGAAGTGCAAACCCCTAAGATCATCATTATTGAAGGTAATAAGGAGAGGAATGACCACTGCTAAGGATAGATTGTAGACTTCCTCATCAGCTCGGGTATTGGATTTCCTAGCATGCCTTTTCTTGGATGATCTTAAACATCCACCGAATCCAAATCTATTGCGAATCACCTGTATATCCCCCACAGTTGGCCTATTCGCATGATACCTCATTTCTGGCGAGTCAAATGGTGGGCGATCAATAACATATTTCCTCAGATACCCCTTCTTGATGAGGTCGGCTATTTGTTCCTTTAGTTGGAAGCAATCTTCCGTATTATGCTCGTGGTTTCGATGGAATTCATAATACTTGTTCTTATTTCTCTTCCGAGGGTCAGTCTTGATTTTTCCAGGCCATTTGACGAATTCCTCATGTTTGATTTCTTTGAGCACCTGAGCGATGGGAGCATTGAGAGGGGGCAAAATCAATTCTGGTCGGCGAGGTGGAGTACGAGGACGTCTTTCATTGGTCTGTTTTGAATCTCGATTAGACCTTTTGTTTCTCGCATCATCTCTATATTCAGATCGTCCACTGTAAGGCTCTTTTCTCTTGGGGTCATCTTTTCCTCCCCGCCTACGTTTGGCCTCAGCTAGTTCCTCTGCAGTGATGTATTTATCAGCTTTGTTTTGCAGAGCAGATAGAGTTTCGGGCACATTTTTGGATAGGGAGTCGAATAACGGGCCAGGACGAAGCCCTTCCATCATAGCCATGATCATAACTCTATCGCTGGGGTTCTTGACTTCTAATACGGCTTGATTAAACCATTTCACGTAGTCCTTCAAGCGCTTTATTTCCTTTTGGTGTACGGTAAAGAAGTGGGAGGCATTCTTCTGCTTGATTCTGCAACTCATGAAGTTGGCGACAAAGAGACGGCTTAGGTCACCAAATGAATCTATGGTTCCAGGGGGCAACTTTTTGAACCATGATCTTACCGACCCCTTCAAAGTGGCAAAAAAAGCTTTGCACATCACTTCATCCAAATAACCCTAGAGCGACATCAGGCTCTTGTATGAATCTAAATGATCCATAGGGTCTGTCTTCCCCTTGTATATCCCAAGCTGGGTGGGTAGTTTGAATTTGGAAGAAACCCTAGCCCTCAATATCCTTTCCGTGAATGGTGGTTCAATTTGTCTTACTAGGGTATCCACTGTCACTAGAACGCATGCCCCCGTGTTGATGGCGTTGAGGCGGGCATCCAGATCTCAGATTTTTTGAGAAGTAGACATATTCCGACGCCTGGCCTGATCATTTCTGAGAGGGGATCTTCCTCTCCTTACTTCTTCGCCTTTCGCTCTTGGAGTTATGCTGGATGACTTGGATTCAGATGAAGATAAGCTCATTTCACGTCGGGGAGCAGGACTTAGTGAGCGACGTCGCTCCCTTTATTCTCGGCCAGTACTATGGTTTTAGGAATGGTCTCCCGAGCGACAAAAGCGATTAGATCGGAGGTGGTGGATTGGTCATGGCGAGAAGTTGTATTAGGCG
>CM018911.1:9523613-9531113 GCA_009663005.1 Actinidia chinensis | reverse complement strand
GTCATCATGCCACGTATGTATAGGTATATATCATTGTGGGTTTTGGTATAATTGGGCCTATTTAAATTTAGTTGGGCCTAAGTATATTTTGCAATTGGGCGCTTGTGAGTGGATGTATGAGAGAGTGGGCCAAATGGATTGGACATAAGATTGGTTTTAGTTTGGGTATGTTGCTTGGGCCAAACAAAGCCCAAGACTCAAGGAGGGCATTTAGGTTATTTCCTCTTTTGACCTAAACCCATTAATGCCATATTAATTTGGCATTTTACTCCATCTTTTTCTTCCTTCTCTCTAAGGTTGTGAGCTTAGATCTAGCTGAGTGAGGTGTGATTCAAGTGGTGATCCTTTGGAGAGAAATCATCTACTCGATTAGGGCTTTGTTTTGAGCTAAAAAGATTTGGGATCGAAGCAATTCCAAATTTTGGGCATCACCATTGTTGTGGAGGTTTTCAATGCTTGGATTTAAGATAAAGGGGTTTTTCTTGTGGGGTTTAATCTTTGAGTTTGTTGTTAATAGCTTATATAAAGTCTATTGAGACATTATTTTGAGTATTGATGAATTTTATGTGACCATGAGTTAGGTGTCGACATTTTATATTAGCATTTGGCTACTAGTCTCAGGTGTAAAGCTTTTCGTATTTTGGCTATTGGTCTCAGGTGTCGACACTTTTTGCATTTTGGCTACTATTTTCAAGTGTCGACACTTTTTGTTTTCAGGTGTTGATACTTTATTTTTAGGTGTCGATACTTTATCTCAGAGGAAAAAAATATTTAGTTGGTTTCAATAATAGTTTATCATTGACGGTTTTAAATACTTGTATCGTATGTTGTTGCATTTAAATTTGAATTAGTGTAACATGGATATATGATTGAACTTGTGAAAAATGTATGGCTTATGTGTGCGTGAAAAATTTAAAAATAGTTTTGGGAATGACACGCTAGGAGATACCGGAATTAGATGGCTTAAATTAAGCATAAAATAAAAGTTTTATATGGCCAAAATACAGAGAGAATGTCATAACCCACAGTAAGAGTCCTAAAAATTGATGAAATGAAAGGCCTAGATGGCAACGATACAGAAGGAATGTCATAGCTCATGGTGAAAGTCCGAGAAATTGACGATACAGAGGGAATGTCAAAGCCCACAGTGAAAGTCCGGAAAGTTGACGGATATTGTTTCATGAGCTTAGTGCGTAATGAGATTGGTTAGGTATTAGTCTAGGTATATCATTCGAAAAAATTTATTTTTTGCTTTTTGAGAAAAGCCGAAAACATGAAAAAATTGTTGGATTTGTGAAATTACAAATTGAAATCAGTAGTATATTTTGATGTGAATGAAAAAATATTTTATTACATCATGTTTATATTGTATATGATTATGTATTATGATTTTGGCTTAAGACATCAAGCCCATTATTAAATCATTTCAAGGTAACTCACCTTTATTATAAAATGAATTTGAAATACCGAGATTTATCCTGAGTCTTGAGGCATGTGGATTGCCATTACATTCCTTTTGTCTAGAAAATATGTAAATGTATTTTTGAAAATTATAATTATTCTTTTGACCCAGTGTGGGCATTGTTCATGAGATATCATTTTATTTTGTATTTGATAGCTCAGGGAGAGCATGGTCTCACGTGGAGATTCATTTTACTGTACTCTGATGTAATGACAGTGTATTGTCATATTATTGAGTTTGACTTTTTTATATTTGAGCTGTTTGCTTATATGGCCAGGACTTGGTATGATCGGGACATGACATTATACCTCTAGGTTTTGCCAAACCCAAGTATCGAGATTACCAAACCCGTCTGTCAAATAGAAACAAGCCCGACGTGGATGAATAACATTACTGCATACCTCCGGGATGAGACACTGCCATCAGACAAGCTCCAAGCTCATCGGATCCAATACCGAGAAGCCAAATTTTGGCTCATTAATGGAACCTTGTAAAAGAGATCTTTTTCAAGGCGACTCCTAATATATCTCCCACCTGAAGAAGTAGAGTATGTACTTAGAGCAATTCATGAAAGCATCTGTGAAAATCATTCTAGGGTGAGATCATTAGTCAAGAAGGCAGTTCACCAAGGTTATTTTTGGCCTTAGATGAAACAAGATGCGACAACATACACTAGGAAATGTGACAAATATGAGAGGTTTGCCCCAATAAGTCGCATACCTCATACCAAGATGGTGTCGATGACTAGCCTGTGGTCTTTGCTTAGTTGGGTATTGACATACTTTGATCTCTGTCTCAAGCTCCATTGCAAAGAAAGTTACTAATCGTCGCCATAAACTATTTTACGAAGTGGATAGAGGCTGAGCCTCTCGCCAAAATCACAGAAAAGAATGCCAGAAACTTCATTTGGAAGAACATTGTCTATCGGTTTGGAATTCCCAAGGTTATTATCTTAGACAACGCAAGGCAATTCGACAACGATGGATTCAAATAATTCTGCTTGGACCTCGCCATCTCCTATCATTTCTCCTCGCCAAGTCATCCTTAAGCAAACGATCAAGTGAAAATCACAAACTGAACCATCCTGAGGAATCTGAAGACAAGGTTAGAGAAATCTAAAGCGAATACGCCGAGGACTTGCCGAGCATACTATGGGCTTACCACACGATGAGCAAAAAATCCCTACGGGCGAGATGCTGTACTCAATGGTATATGGCACAAAATCAGTTATACTAATGAAGATAGGAATTCTGAGCTTTAGGACCTCAAATTTCGATAAGGAGAACAACGAAGTTAAGCTAAGGCTCAACCTTAATCTCCTTAATGAAAAGAGTTAGCTAGCAAAGGTACACCAAACAGCCTATAAGCACCAGGTTACTACAACCAGAAAGTTAGGCATAGATCTTTCCTATCTGGAGATTTAGTCTTGAGGGAAGTCACCCTGTCTATAAAGGAACTGAATGCCGAGAAGCTTGGTCTTGCATGGGACGATCCTTATAAAATTGACAAAGTATCTAGGCTGGGAACATATTGGCTAGAAGCCATGAATGGAATGACACTTCCTCACCCTTAGAATGCCGAGCACTTGAAGAAGTACTACCAGTAATCCTTATGGTCGCCATGAGAAGAAGATCACCTGCCTATATGGTGTCACCAGTCTTATGATAACCAGACTCCATGTGGATATCGCCATAGTTTTGTTTCGCCCATTCTCCATGTATACGATGTCAATAGCCAAACTTCTTATTGTGATCGTCAATTTCTATGTGATGGAATAAAATTTCTCCAATTTGATTTTATCGCCATTGTTCACCAGAGTCATATCACCAATTTCGTAAGTTTCAATTCTCTAGTTCCAAGGTCGCCCATTCATTGATAAGTTTTAAGGTATCTTGATTGCCAGATGACTAATAGCTTGCTTACTTATATCGTAATAAGGTTTATTGTTTGCCCAAATTAAAACAGCAATCGGCCTTTATCGCCTATTAATCAAGCTCGCCTAGATAATTTGATCGCCATGATTAAGTTCGAAATTTTCCTTATTAAGGTGAATATAGACTTAATATATTCACTGAGTAGTTGAATTCGCCAATTGATCAGATTTTATTTATCAAAGAATTAAATGATATGCGCCAATCTCATTTCGCCAGTTTTCTAAACTTATGATCGCCATGATTTAAATTGATTACTGAAGAATATTTTACTTCAGCAAATTAATCTCACTTACACTTTCATGATATCGCCAATACAAGTAGAAGATGTACTATGAAGTAAAAAAGTGAACAAAAAATGAGAAAAATAGATTTTCATTCATTGAAAATTTGAAGGTTTACATCTCGCCAATACAAAAAAGTACAAAAATTCACAAAGATGTCCAAAGTTAAAGAGAGAAAAGAGTTGGTATTGCCTTTCTCCTCGCCCTTCTCCTTATCTTTATTCTCCTCCTCCTTGTCCTCTCGCTGCTCCTTGACTTTATCATCCTTATCCTCCTCGAGTAGGTCATGATCAAGGCCCATGCCGAGTTTAGGGTGATGGTGAGCAAGTTGCCTCTTGCAAAAGTCGAAACCTTCACCAAAGTATTTAAAAACCGTGGACTCCACAGCTTTTTGGAAATTGTCTGAGGATTTATACTCCTTGACGGCCTTTCACTTGGCAAGGGCTTCATTCTTCTTTAGCTCGGCCATCTCCGCCTCTAACCTCGTCATGGCATCGATCTTCTCCTTAAGCTCTTTAGAGGCCTTTCACTACTGAACTCAACCAGAAGTCATTCTAGCTCTATGGTCCAATTTTGAGCTTGGACCATCTCAATCTCAGTTGATTCTACCCAAGCGATTTGGAAGGTAGCCTCATTCCCTATGTCCCTACTTCGGACAGCAAGGGAAGACCCGAGCACAACCACCTACTACAAATAAGTTTCTATGAGCACCTTGAAACAACAAAAGTACAAAAACAAAAAACGAGGATGAAAATAAATAGATACCTGACCGACGATGTAGAAAAACTTGGTAATCACCTAATCCAAGAAGAGCTTGTATACTTTCTCCTTGTCGGCAGAAAGAATTACCCCTACCAGGATATTTTCTACCACGGAGGGATTCCCTATCATGGAGGCGTCGGGCCCCAGGGCAGTGCCAGGATTTGCCGAGGTGCCCTCCCTTGGAGCCATTGCTGGTTTGGCTCCTTTGATTGCCGGCGTGTTGGACGTCGTCGACGTTTTTGCTTTCTTTGCCGCGGGTGGGGGCAGGTCTTCTTTCCCTTTTGACTTCTCCCTGCTGGACAAGATGTCTGACACCTCGCCTCTTAGATGTTCTCTTGAATTATAACCCCCTTCGCAGATGGGGTTGACTTCGCTGATGAGCTTGTGCCCTTGGATTCCTCCACCTTTTAGGTGAGCTTCTTTAAGCTGATCCTTTTCAACATTACTACAAAAGAAAAGAACTGACTTCAGTCCAAGGGAAAGATAAAACACTTGAAAAGAACCGACTTCAGTTCAAGTTGATGGTTCTTATGTATTCTACTGATTCATTTCGGGAATGATCGCCAGGACGAGGTTCATCTCGGGAATGGCGGGACTCACCCTTGTCGGCCCCAACATTAGTTACTTCCTCCATAGAGTTGTACTCGGAGTTGTCTCTACCATTGGATGCCATCCCCTTACAATTAAGGACGAAGAATTTTTCAAACATTTTGGAGCTGAGAACCACTGGAACCTTGAAATATCCTCCTAGGCCTAACTTCTTAAAAACCCTCTTCAACCTCCAATCTTCGACGTCGGTCAAGATGGGCAGTTTGTTGCACCGTTTTCCTAAAGAGTGAAGGACAGTTGTTAGTTTAAGTTGAGATGATATACTTCAATAAAATGACAAAATGTGAAAACAAGACTGACCTAGGGTGCCCCATAATCTTGGGACCCGTGGAAGTAATTTGCTCCGAGCTATACTCGGAGAGAACTCTCGGTCGTCTCCAAAGATGAAAAAGAATCTCCGTTCCACCTTTTAATGTTGCTAGGGGACCCCCTGATCATGTTCCTGCCCAACCTCGTCCTGAAATATACCCACTCCAAGTCTGGCTTGGGACTTTTGAACAGGCTATAAAGGCATCTAAACTCATTAAGGGATCGAGCATGCTTGTAAAATCATCATATCACCAACACATAGAAGACACTTCGCAACACATTGGGAGAAAGTTGGGTGAGATAGATATTGTAGAAATTCAATATTCTCCTAATGGTGGGGTAAATTGGAAGTCTTAGGCCGGCAGAAAAAGCAGCTTCGTAGAAAGCAACCTCGCCCGAGCGAGTAAACAATATAGTCTCGACCTCTTTTGGGATCCTGGCCTAGATCCCAGATGGAAAGAAATACGTTTTCCTCAAGTGATCTAAGTTATCCTAAGTCAGAACATTGAACTCCTTTTCAAGAGGAGTACGAATAGCCATCTCGGGATCTTCCTCGTGATCAGAAGTGTCATCTCGAGGAGGAGAGTCCTCAAAAGGGGAAGAAGGGAGTTGGTTAACCTTGTCCATCATGTATGATTTCTCTCCAAGATGTTTAGGCACCCAAGATGGTAAAGAGTTATCTAAGTCTCATACATCGGTTCTACTGTACATGCACTATAGAAATAGAAATAAAAAAAGGAATGAAATATTGGTACTTACTGAGTTGAGGGCGAGGAGGCAAACACGAGATGACAAGGGTGAGGTGGACGTCAGAGCAACAACAACAATTCGACAGTGAAAGCAAGAAAAATATAAATGTATGGGGAGACCCACACCAAGGTCTGAGATCTGTTCGCATCAACGGCTCAGATCACACGACGCTTCGAATATCGAGGTTGAAAATCGCCGTTCCCGCTAAAAAGGTCACTCTGCCATTAATGTGCTCCCCCCCCCCCCCCCACACACACACACGCCCACCTTTGGAGGCATGTCATCATTACTTGCTGACATTAAAGGAAGAAGAAGAAGAAGAACGCCACTAGATTTGTTACTTGATGATACCAAATATTTCACCTCGGCATCTCAAGTAGGGGGCTACTGATGTAGGTAAAATCCACACCTACCAACGAATTGAGATTGGCACATCGCCTTAAGGGACCACGTCATCTACATTAGTTATGGTAACTATTTGCCTTGAGGATCATGTGTTCATGTCATCAATCTCTATGAGATCGCCATACCATCCATTTCGCCAATGGGAGAGGTAGATCACTTGCCCTCCATGAGGAATCTAACTCCATGAGATATCTTGTCCACTATCTCTCCTATAATCGCAATTTATTTTTTATATGGCATCCTCCTTGTATTACTCTGATATCTCTGGGATTTCCTTACAACTTATCTTTATAAGGATCTCGCCATGATTACCTCACATGGTACTCCATTCTCCATCTATAAAAAGGCCGCTCCCACTACTAGAAGAAGGTACGCCTAGCGTATTCACATAACCCTTGCAATTTTGAGAGCTCTGGTACTTTGTTTAATCGAGCTCTGATACTCCCACTACCAATTTTGTAGGTCATTTAGATCATTGTCGAGGTATAATTCCGAGGTTAAAGAGCAATTCTGACTATTGGTTGCTTGCTCTCAGATTTCTACCACAATAAAAATAAATATGGGTTTATTTGATTTTTGATGAATAATTTTATATACACAATTATAGCTGCAAACGAGTTGAGTACCATTTTTTTGAAACTTGATTTGAAAATTTATCGATGTTAAAGCTTGGTTTACTTATTAGCCAAGTCAATCTCCAAGTCAATCTCCGGTAGTTTGATAATTTTTTTTATATACAAAATAAGCTTCTTGAGCTCATGTGTAATAACTTGTTAAAACTTAGTTCGAAAATTTAGGGACTTTCAAAATTTATTCAAGTTTTGATTTGTATTAATAACAACTAATTTTCAAGGAGTTTTTTAACAAGTAGAACGACCGACTAGCTGATGTCCAAAATAAACAGAATAAATGGGCCCATAACCAGCCGGATGCCAGGACTGTACTGTCCAGTTTCAGTCTGTCGGCCTTATCCAGAGGAACTCTTGAC
>CM018911.1:9508613-9521113 GCA_009663005.1 Actinidia chinensis | reverse complement strand
TAGGCATGATGGAAGGACTCTGCCCAGGCCCACTATTTGAATCCCTTTCAAAGAACATCCCAAAAATCTTGTCTACACTCTAGAGTAAGGTGATCTATCTCGCCGAACCCTCCTTGGATAAGATCAGTGTGAGACTCCACCTCCTCCCGGACTCCTACATTCACGATACCACCTCCATATAGCATCCTCCTGAATTCTCCTCTAATATCCAAGGAATTCTTTTCCCCCATTTTTTTTTTTTTTGTTTGTTTTTTTTCACTTAGACGGATTTTTGCCGTGTTGCTTCTTTCTCGCCCATGACACCGTCATTCTAAATACTATAAAAAAATCGCTCCCCTCACAACTTAAAAGTACGCCCGCCCAATCACTTGCATACTCACTTTGATAGCTATGGGGCATAAATTATTGTTATAGCTGGCTCGCGCCTTGGTCTGATCCCTCCACCATCGAATGAGTTTCTCTTTCTTGTCCTTTTCCTCTTGATTTATAGCGGCCTTACCCCGGCGATCACGTTTGTTCATTGCCGCAGGTTCTCCAAGATTAATTCAAACTCAAGGAGCAATTCGGACCTATTAGTTGCTCGCCCCAGTTTTCCCATCATAATAGTTTGGGCGACGTTTGGTGTTGGGGATTACGATTAGTATCAATACACGTATGCACTGCTCAGGCACACCTATTGTCTAGACCAAGTACCAGCATTCCTCTAAATAATAGAGCTCATCTTATGGCAAATTACCAACCAAGATCTAGATCTTGAGGGCCTACACCGTGACGGTCATGGGATCGCCGACGTAAATCAAATCATCACGAGACACAAACGCCCCCCGCCTTGTACAAACATTTGTATTCCGCGAATAATAACAGCCTCTGCCTAGTACCTATCCCAAGGAAGTTGATCGATTCCCCGGTCTAATCGGTCAAGCGATCACGATCTAAAAAGTCATCATAGTACATGTCAGGCTCATGTTCGACCAGAAGTCGGACGACCCACCCGATAACTGCGCTTATGCTCCAAATGGAAAAAAGTCATGTCTTGTAAGAGTCTCATCGTCTATCTGAATGAGGATACAAATAGCAAGGAGGATCAGGCCCCTAGATGACAGGCCTCCTAGACCGCCGAGATAAGTCACCACCCCAAAAGATTAGAGACCTAGATGCTAGAATTGAAGCTATTAACGCGGGAGAAAATGCCCCATTCTTATGGATGACTGATAAGGCAAGCCGACCACTCTATTTCACAAATAAGGCTGATGAAGGTCAAAGTCTCTTACAGGTTCCAAAAATGTTCATCTCAGATCAGAGTTACAAAGGAAAAACAGATCTATGACCACCTGGATTTTGCTACAAGAATTAATGTCACCTCTTGTAGGGTTATCCGATAGTTGATGTGCAAATTATTTCTCAGCACCTGAGGGACATGCGAGTTGTCATGTTCAGAAAAGCTATTTCTAGGAACAATTGAATCGTTTGGAGATCTAGCAGGCTCTTTATCGCCATTTTATGAGATGCCCAGGTCAGGTACCTTAAGAATGTCTACCACCTTTATAGTTCACGAAAAAAGACAGGGGAGAGCTTGAAAGAATATCATCACAGCGATTCAACTAGGATATCCTAAAAGTAGAAGACCCCAGTGATACGTGGTGATTTAGGCATGTGGAAGGACTCTGCCCAGGACCTACTATTTGGAATTACCTTTCAAAGAACATCCCAAAAATCGTGTCTACACGCTAGAGTAAGGCTGACACAGTACATTTGCGCCAATGAAAAGAATTAGCCTGACAATTAGGAGGGAGGCGAGGGAGAGTTACGACCCACCAAAAGAAAAGAGCTGTGTTTGGGCCATACTACCGTGAAACAGATTATAGGAATAAGGTTGAAAGAAATAAGGGTCAAATTAGACATAGTAGGAGAAGAAGAAGAATCAATGACCGACGTCCATACATGCCACCTCGCCGACTGGACCTGGTGTTGCCTCCTCATAACACGCCTGTTGTCCAAGTACTTATGGAAATTAAGAATGAGAAATTTGACCATGAAAAATCAAAACTAACCCCTTAGAAGGAATAAGAACAAGTATTGTGAGTTTCACAAAGACCATGGGCATAATAACAAGGATTGTTTCCAGCTGAAGGAGCAAATAGTCGACCTAATTAAGAGAGAATATTGAGAAGTATGTGAGCTAAATGTGCCAGCAACCAAAACTCACCAGTAGAGATATGGCATAAACAAGCCGACGACGGGTATATCCAACGATTTCATTCATGGATGGTTTTGGATCAGAAGGGATGTTCAAGCTATCTCGAAAAAAATGCCAGGCAAGGAGGCAAATTTGGCGAGCTTAAAGAAACAGTCTAAACACACTTACGGATGGAGTCACAACCCATTAATATCTTCACCCACCGATGATGAGAGCCCCGCTTTACATCGAACTAATGCGACGAATTGGTCCCCTTCTCTCCCCCCCCCCCCCCCTCCCCTCCCCCCCCCCATCTATACTTACCATTGCCAATTTCAACATGTAGAAGATCTTGGTCGATAATGGGATCTCTGTCGACATCTTATTTATCTCGGTGTTTGACATAAAGATTAGGCGAGATAGACTTCACCCGTTTCATGCCTCTCTGGTAGCATTTAGAGAAAGCGCGACACATCCACTTGAGTGGATCAAGTTACCTTAACTTTGGGAATGGAACCTTACAAGACCACAGTGTGGCAAGACTTCATTATCGTGGACTGCCCATCGCCTTACAATTCGATCTTAGGTAGCCCAATGCTTGGAAAGATCAAAGCGATCACCTCCACCTATCACCTTATGATGAAATTTCCTACTCTAACTGGAATAGGCAAGATTAGAAGAGACCAGAAGATTGTAAGACTATGCTTCATTATGGAAATGAAAGCCAATCCCACCCTAAAGCTAAGCTCCCAATAGCAATTACAGACTGGCAACATTGAGATGGAAGTACTAAGGGACGAGGTAAAAGATACTCCCTGGTTAATCCCAGAGAGATAGAAAACACTAAGCCATTAGAAGAAGTGGCTCCCATCTCCATACATCTCGACTATCTAGATCGCCATGTAATGATCAAGACGGAATTGACTGAGGATCTGCGAACTGCCTTAGTGGAATTCTTATAGAAGAACTGTGACATCTTTGCATGGTCATAGAGCAATGTCCCAGGCATTGATCCTAAAGTCTCCATTCACAAGATGTTTACAAACCCTGATCACTCTCTAGTTTGTCAAAAATGAAGGAAGTTCACCCTTGAATGCTTGAAGGTCATAGAAAAAGAAGTAACTAAGCTCATAAGAGCCAATGTCATCAGGGAAGCTCAATACCCAGATTAGCTCGCCAATGTTATCGTCGCCCCCCAAAAGGGAAAAAAGTGGAGAGTATGTGTTGATTTTACCGACCTCAAAGGGCAAGTTTTCTCTGCCCAAAATTGATTTGATTGTTGATGCAACCTCCAAACATGAGCTCCTTAGCTTTATAGATGCCTTCTCGAGGTATCTCCAAATCAAGATGCATTTGCCCGACATGAAAAAGACTTCTTTTATCACAAAAAGAGGATTATATTGCTACAAAGTTATACTTTTGGAGTTGAAGAATGCTGGGGCAACATATCATAGACTAGTCAACGGGATGTTCAAGAAAATAATTGGAAAAACTATGGAGGTTTACATAGACAACATGCTGGTCAAAAGCTCAAACGCAGTTGAACACATCGCCTACCTAGAGGAGGCGTTTGGCATCCTGCAAAGGCATCACATGATACTAAACCCTTCTAAGTGCATTTTTGGAGTATCCTCAGCCAAATTCCTTGGCTTCCTTGTGACTAAGCATGGGATTGAGGCAAACCCAGACTAAATTTAGGCTTTGCTCATAATGAGCTTGCCTAGGAATATACACGAGGTACAACAATTGACCAGGCAAGTAGCTGCTCTTAATAGATTTCTCCAAGTTAGCAGATAAGTGCTTACTGTTTTTCAAAATTCTGAGGAGGAATAAAGCTTTTGAATGGACAGACGAGTCCAAGATGGCCTTACAACAACTAAAAGAGTACCTGGGATCACCACCTCTACTCATAGTTCATAATGTGGGCGAGGAACATATTATTTCTCTCTCTATCTCACCAATAGTAGTAAGTGCAGTTCCTAATGTGGGTAATGAACTTATTGTTTACCTCTCCATCTTCAGAGCCCAAGATGACTCTCCCCAAGGTGAAAAACCTAGAAAAGCCAAGCCAGGAAAATGATCTCGCCAGATGGAAACTCTTCATAGATAGGTCATCCAATTAGCACAGCTGTGGTACAAGACTTGTTCTCCAAACTCCTTCAAGCGAACCGATGGAATATGTTATATGTATCGGATTTAAAGCCACTAACAATGATGCTGAATATGAGGCCCTCCTCACCAAACTAAGGGTGATAATAGAATTGGGAGTAAAATCATTGGATGCCTTCAGCAATTCTCAATTGGTGGTGAACCAAGTGCAATGAAATTACCTCGCCAAAGATATCAGGATGGTGGCTTATCTGGATGAGGTAAAGACCATATCGACTAAGATTATGAATTTTAAAATTCACCAAATTCCCAAGGAAGAAAATAAAAAAGTTGACGCCCTAGCTAACTTAGCCTTCGATTTTACCTCAAATAAGAGTATCCCACTGGAATTCTTGCAAAATCTAAGTATTGATGTCGCTAAAATCGTCTGCCAAGCAACATCAAATCCAACATGGATGGATGAGATCATCACATATCTCAAGGACAAAAGCTACCATTAGAGAAGCTCCAAGCACGCCGGATCCAATACCGATCAGCCAGATTATGCCTCATCCAAGGAAAATTGTATAAGAGATCTTTCTCGGGCCTACTCTTAAGGTGTCTCTGACCTGAGGAAGAAGATTATATACTTAGAGAAATTCATAAATGGATCTGCGAAAACCATTCTGTGGCGAGATCACTGGTCAGAAAAGTTATTCGCTAAGGTAACTTCTGGGCTCAAATGGAGTGAGATACAATGATATTCACCAAGAAATGTGACAAGTGCTAGAGAATTGCTCCAGTGAGTCATCTCTCTCATACCAAAATTGTACCTATGACCAGACCATGGCCATTTGCCCAATGGAGAATTGACATACTCGGACCTCTACCTCAAACTCCATTACATAAGAAGTTCCTGATTGTCACCATAGATTATTTTACAAAATGGATAGAGGCCGAGCCTCTCACCAAAATCATTGAGAAGAATGCTAGAAACTTCGTATGGAAGAACATTGTTTGTCAGTTTGAAATTCTTAAGTTTATTATCTCGGATAAGGCAAGGCAATTCGACAACGATGGATTCAAGTTATTCTACTCGAACCTCGCCATCTCTCACCATTTGTCCTCGCTAGGTCATCCTCAAGCGAATAGTCAAGTGAAAGTCACCAACAGAACAATACTGAGAAACATAAAGGCGAGATTAGAAAAATCCAAAGGGGAGTGGGCAGAAGACCTACCAAGTATACTCTGGGCATACTACACAATGAGTAGGATTCCTACGGGTGAGACGCCATTCTCTATGGTATATGGAATATAATCAGTCATACCAATGGAGATAGGAATGCGAGCTTCAGGAACTCAAATTTTGACAAGGAGAACAATGAAGCCGAGCTAAGGCTCAACCTTGATCTCTTTAACGAAAAGAGGGAGCAAGAAGAAGTACACCAAGTAGCTTACAAGCACCAGATCGCAATATTATAATCAGAGAGTTAACCACATGTCTTTCTTGCCTAGTGACTTGGTCTTGAGGAAGGTCACTCTGTCTACAAAAGAGTTTAACGCTGAAAAGCTCGGCCTTATATGGGAAGGTCCCTACCAAGTTGTCAAGGTGTCCAAATCAAGAACTTATTAGTTAGAAGATATGAATGGGAAGGCACTACCTCATTCTTGGAATGCTAAACACCTGAAGAAATATTACCAATAGTCTCCCTAATGGCCATGTAATGAGAATCGTTTTAGCAAGAGGACGCCAAACTCTTTATTTCACCAATCCCCATGTATTTATGGTTTTGATCACCAAAATCATATGTTCGCCAAAATCTCCATGTTATGGCAATTTATTCGCCAAAAGGCATGATTGTGGTCACCAATTTCTATGTGGTAATGTAGTCTTACTAAAGTCATGATTACATCAACAATCTCCAATTTGATCCTTTTTATATCACTAGTATTCGTCAAAATGGGTTACGTTGCCGTTAAATTTCAAATGATATTCGTCATGGTGTCGCTCGTGTCACCATACAAATGAGTTAAAACAAATTTTTTGCTATCGCCAATGTCAAAATCATCTATCATCGCCAATACCAAGATCACTAATTTGCCTATTTATTGAGAAATTTATAAAATATTCGCCAAGACATCTTGATCGCCAAATAATGGATCGCTTGATGGTTTATATCGCCATGGTGAGGTTTAATGTTTGCCCAAGTTAAGGCAACTTTAACCCGCCTAGATCGCTTATTAATCAAGCTCGCCATATTAAATATATCGCCATGATTAAGTTTGATATTTGCCTGATTAAGGTAATGGAACTTAATAGACTCACTTAGCTGTTATGTTCGCCATATGATTGTGTTCGCCTGATTATATTCGCTAATCACGAGTTTGTTAAGTCTTATTCGTAAACTCATTAGAAACAATGTCACCAATCTCAACAAGTACCGTGCAACGAGATAAAAATTGCAAGAAGACAATAGTGAGGGAAAGTACTTCTCATTCATTAAAAAGTTTTACACCTCGCCTTTACAAAAAAAAAAAGTACAATTGTTTAAGGAGAAAGGGTGTTGTTTTGATCACCCTCCACCTCTTCATTTTCCTCTTCTTCCTTTTCCTCTACTTTTTCCTCCTTCTCCTCTTCCACATCTTCCTCCTCATCAAGTAGATCAAGATCAATGCCCATGCCTTAGATGTCGATGCTGAGGTCAGGATGGTGGTAACAAATTTTTCTTTTGCAGATGTCAAAGTCCTCACCAAAGTACTTGGAGGATGTAAGTTCAACAGGCTCCTGAAAATTATCTGAGAACTTAAACTCCTCAATGGCTCTTTTCTTGGCGAGTGCTTCATTCTTCTTCGGTTCGGCCGCCTCTACCTCCAACCTTGCCACGGTGACATCACAGTCCTCCATCATCTTTTCTAGCCCATCATAGCCTACTGCTCCTGAATCTTGAACTCGGCCACTTACCTTTCAAGATCTGAGGTCGTCTTATGGGCACGAGGCATCTCACTTTCCATTGAAGTAGCCTAGCCTTGTTGGGTCACCGCCTTGTCCTCATCTCCTTACCATGACCAGCGAGGAAAGAAGTAAGCACCATCACTTGCAAGAAATTAAGTCTGGAAGGAAAATTGAGAAACGAAAATATGGATTAAACTTGAAGAAAAATACTTACCTCGCTTATCCTTGGAAAAGCCTCGAGATTGCCTGGTCGAACTCCAATTTGTTCGTCGCGACCTTATTAAAAGGCGGGATCACACCCTCGATGAGCTTTTCAGCCATACCGGGATTCTTCAAAATGGAGGCTTGGGGCCCCAAAATAGCAACAGGGTTGGCCGAAGTGCTTGCCCCGGTCGCCATAACGGTTGTCGCCTTACTTGATGATGCACTGGCCTTAGGGGGATTTCTTTTTTCCCTCAGTAGGAGGCATGCTCCCCTTGCCTTTGCCATCGTATACCAACTTTCCCTTCTTGGTAGGCATGATGTTAGGAATTTTGCTCTAGGAACGCTTCTCACTAACAATAGTCCCCTTGGCCACTGAGGTCAATGTCGCTGTCGATCTTACGCCCTTGGATCCTCCCGCAAGTTGGACGAGCTTCTTTAAGATAATTTTCTTTGATATAGCTACCAAAGAAAAGCCAACATCTATAAATGGGTGAGAAAAATAGTTAGAAAAAACTAAAAATAGTACCATTTGATCTGAGCTCGAGGAGCAACCGTGGATCCGACTAGGCCTCCGAGCTTGAACTCAAGCTACCTAATTCCAGGCCAGGGAGGAGTGGTCGGACTTTTTCCCATAGTAAACTTAGTCAAGTTGATTAGGAAGGCGAGGTAAAATTTTTCTCATTTTCTTCTTGATAGTTACTATGTATTTTATTGAGCTATCTTGGGAATGGTCGCCTTGGCGAAATTCACCTTGAGAATAGTGAGACTCACCCTTGTTGTGCGCAACTAGAGCGGGGACAGGGGGGAACAGGGGGGGGGGGAGGGGGGGGGGGGAAGGGGGGGGATGAACCAACTGCTGGGTATCCTCTCTATTGTTCCCGCCGCTAGACGTCATTGGTTTGGAGCCGAGCATAAAGCACCTTCAAAAAGACTTGGATTCGAGGACGTCTTTGATCGTGAAAAAGTTCCCACTTGAGATTGAGTCCAAGATCCCGTCAAGCCTTCCCTGCTCGGTCGTGGATAAAACGGGCAGCTTATTGCAACGCTTACCTGAAGAAAAGAAAAATCCTTATCAATCGTGAAAGGGGAACTATACTTATTAAGTAAAGGGACAAATTAGTAGACGAAAACTAACCTGGGGTGCCCCATGTCCTCGGAACCCTTAGAACACCAGCGTCCCTAGATATTCCTGAGGGGAACTCCTAGTCATCTCTTAAGATAAAGAAGAATTTCTTCTTCCATCCCATTACGTTGCTGGGGTATCCCCCAAGCAGGGTCTTCTTCGACCTCGTCTTGAATTATAGCCATTCAAAATCTGGTTTCAGGTTTTTATTCAAGGCGAACAGGCTCCTGAACTCATTGAGAGAAAAGGAAAATTTGTGTGCTCACCATACGACTACCGCGCAGACAAGACTTCACCATGCGTTGGGGATGAGCTGAGTGGGGCAAATATTATAAAAGTATAGTATTCTCCTAATGATGGGGTGGAGTGGGAGACAAACTTCACCATGGAAGGCAGTCTCGTAAAAGGCCACCTCGCTTGGACGAGTGGAAGCTATAGTTTCATCATCCTCAGGTAGTCTAATTTGGACACTTGGAGGAAAGGAATGAGACTCTCTAAGATGATCCAGCTCATCCTGAGTCATGATGTTAGTCTCTCTCTCAACTGGAGCGGGAGTGGCAATTGAGGGAATACCCTCTGGGCTAGAGGGATCTTCCCCAGGTGAGGAAGGAAGTTAGGTAACCTCATCAGCCATGAACGACTTTTCATCTAGATAGTTGGATATCCAAAAGGGCAGGGAATTTTTTAAGTTTGCTATGTTGGCTTTACTAGACATGCACTAAATACTAGGAAATTGGAAGTAAGACTGAGTTGCTAATACTTATTCAATCGAGGACGAGGTAACGGCGGAGCAAACAAGGGCGAGGTACACTTTGGAGCAAAAGCAGCACTTTGTTATTACTAGAAATAGAAGAATACATGATGGTGGAGTCCTCTATTTATAAGAGGCACCAAAGATTAAGATTTGTCCCCTCCAATGGTTAGAATCACGCGACGCTTCAAGTGCTAAGGTCATAACCATCGTTCCCTCCAAAACATCATTTCGCCATTAATGCGATCCTCCACGTGTCATCCTATAAGGCCATGCCATCATTATATGCTCATGTCGCCTGAAAAATAATATGTGATCCCTTACTCGAGGTGCCAAGTGTTTCGCTTTGGCACATCAAGTAGGGGGTAACTGATGAAGGGATAACACCTTGCCTAAATAAGTCATATCTCCAACTCCTCTTATGATCCGTGTTGAGCTCGCCTATATTTCCCGAATATTCTGATCGCCTTACAACACCAAATCGTCTATGGGTGAGGTGATCTATCTCGCGAGACCCTCCATTTAAATAAGATCAACATGAGATTCTACCTCCTCTCAGACTCCGACATTCATGGTATCACCTCCATATGGCATCCTCCTGATTCTCCTCCAATATCTAAGGAATCTTCTTCCATACTTAACCACTTGAGAATTTTGTTGTGATCTTCTCGCACAACACTCCATTCTCTATCTATAAAAAAGGTTGCTCCCCCCACCACTTAAAAGGTACGATGAATCACTTGTATACTCACTTTGATAGCTCTGATAAATTATTTTTAACTTGCTCACCTTGGTCTGATCTCCACATCGGAGGAGTTTGTAGCGGCCTCACCTCGGCTTGTAACGTTTGTTCTACTGCGCAGGTTGCCGAAATCAATTTTAAACTGAAGGAGCAATTTTGACTGTTGGTTACTCGCCCTCAATTTTCCACCACAACAATATTATTTTGGTTGGTCTTATTGAAAGAATGATGATGATTTTTGAACACTATTTTTTTCAAATAAACTTTTTTTCCCTCATGATTCCTAAGTTCTACCCATCATATCAACGCACTAAGTTCTATTTCAATTTCTAAAATTTCATTACAAAATGTTACATTTGTGAGTAAAAAAAAGTTAATAAAAATTTATTGTCTTGAAAAAAATGAATTACATCATAACCCTACCTCAGATACTTTAATTAATGCAGGATGTAAGTTTGTGAGATTAATTTCTTAGTTGGAATATTACTTTCCTTTCATCAATCCTTCCCTCTACTGACTTTGATGAGACCCAAAAAGCTTATAAAACAAATTGATTTGACTAATTACATTAATTTAATATGAGTCAATTCAATAATTTCTTGTACCATAAAGTTCATGAGCAATTTAGCTAAACAGATCGTAGATTTCAAAATAGTATGTTTGATGAGACAAGTTTGAATACCTGAAAAAGGACAGCTAAGTTAGCTAACGTTGAAATGATTTAATATGGAATTTTTTTGCAATTAGACAACTTAGGAATCTTCTTAAGAAAATATGGTTTTTGTCTATTAATGGGATTGGTGAAATTATCATGAATTTTCCTATGAGAAATTCCATATAAGTGGAAAATGGAGAAAATAATACTAAATTAGTGCAAAACTGTCAAATCCATCATTTCATAAATTTTTTATTAATTTAATAATATTCTTCAATATATGGTCTAGAAAATTTGTTTTGTTTGACTTCCCATAAAAAGTATGTGTAAATAAATCATAATTAACTTAAATAAATAAGGAAAAGCATTTTGAAATAATACTTAATTATAATTTGGTTGTTTGTTTAAATAATTGGTGTTTCTTGGTAGTAGGAAAAAAATATATTTCTTGCTAATTAAGTAACATTCTATTATTCAGAACTCAATGGAATTTGTATGGATTGCTCTTAATACAAGAAACTAGATCAGAAGTGAGAAATATCTTCGAAATGATTAATTATTCAGCACTGCCAGAGTACCTCATAATTTTGTTGGAAAATATATGATTTTTGATCAACTTTAGAGCAATTAAAAAAAATAGTTTTCATAATTATTTGGTGTGAACTCAGTTTGGTACATATTCTATTACATATAGTGATTACAATTATGTAAAGAATTTGCCAAAAACATAATAAGAATTGAATGTAAATTAGTTGCAAAGTTAGTTACTTGAAGTGGTAGAATGAAAAAAAAATGTACTTAATCCTATATTGATTGCGAGAAAGAGACTAAGTAAATTTATAAGTCTTGAAGTGCGACTCTTGAGGTGGGTCCCAAAGGACAACCAAGTTTTGTGAGGGGGAGGATAGGCAGTGGCTCACCAATCACAAACCACCGTCGCCCGTCCGACCGGGCTGTAGGCCTAGGCCTAGGCTTTCTAGTGGAGGAGGATTTGGAATGGGCTGGGGCCAATTTATAAGGCTTATATTCTTTTTGAAAAAAAAATATTTAATAATTTAATTTTATTTATTTAAATTATTTTTTTTTATTTTTTTTCCCCTTCTAGAATCTATCGTTTTAAGACCGTTTGGTCCCGCATCGGTTTGCACTATGTGTCACACTAAAGGTGCACAAATGGACCTGACTATTCAACCCACCCGTTCGTCGGCACGTACTGTAGCAGTTCAAAAAAGCTCGACCCGTTTGGACTTGAGCCCAGCCCAAAACTCAGTTACTATCAAACACGGAGTGGGTAGCCTTCGCTAAGCCCAGCCCATTAATCTGACCCGTCAGGCCCGTCTTAACAGACATCAGGCCCATTAATTCAACCTGTTTTGCCCGTTAAGCACGAAAAAAAAAATCCGCCCTGAAGATCGAACTCAAATTTCCATTACCAGTATTAATTTTTCAATCAATGTATTTGATATTATTTATCAATAAATAAAATTAATCTCTTTGATTTTTAGTCTTTTTCTATTTACTTGTTCAATTTCTAATTTATTAAAATATGTTGTTGTTGTAAATTACAAAAATGTAATTTAAAATTCTTATTATTTTTCAAAAAAAAAATATTTTTGTAACATTAAAAAAATTATGTTTACAAAATATAACATTACATTGATTACAAAATGTGTTGAAATATCGTAAAAAAAATATCGTAAAAAAAAAAAGAAATGTTGTAAAAAAAAAAGTGGGTTTGCCAGTCCAGATCGAGACCGGCCTGTTACTGTAGTGTCCAGTCCGGTACTGTAGCGGACCGGGCTAATAGG
>CM018911.1:9358613-9366113 GCA_009663005.1 Actinidia chinensis | reverse complement strand
CTATTTTTTTTTGTTGAATTTCCATGAACATGCAGTTTTTTTTTTGCTTGGTAATGTATTATTAATTTAAAAAGTAAAGTATTTTTTTACAACTTTTTCAAAAAACACAACTCACCTGCTTAAATTCATAATACCACATCGATTACAAATGTTTTAGCAATTTCTGCTTAATAACCAAAATCTAGAATCTCTCTAGCAGAAGCGAAAAAATTATTTTATGCCACAACAATTACAAATATTTTAGCACCTTCTATTTAATAACTAAAATCTAAAATCTCTCTAATCTCTCTAAACAAAAGCAAAAAGTTTATTTAATGCCACATCAATTGCAATATTTTTAATATTTTCTGCTAATAAGAGAATCTATATCGCCTTTAGTAGCAGAAGCCCAAAGTTGATTTTTTAAACAACCCATATTTGTGCTCCTAGAACTGTTTTTAGAAGCTAAATTGTTTAAGATTTGTCTTATGATAGTTCATAGGATGTAACCCATTAAAAATATTTTATTTCCAATATTTTAACAAAAATTAATATTTCCCTAAGTCATAATCCTTACACCCAACAAAAACAATTTAAAATGATCTGATTTCTCTTGAAGCATTCTAAAAGATCTTCAACCCTAACATATGATCTTTGAATTCAACTGGTGAAAAACATCAAATTGAATCTGATCTTTGTAAATTCATCACGTAAGAGGAATTGCGTACCTCAATATTTCATCCTAGTGAGTAACTTGTTTTAAAATCGCTGATAAATGGTATGCTTTATAAGTATCTTCATTTGAGAAAATTTAAGTCATTATCGATCGATCCACTTCACCACAATGTTTTTTAAAAGAATCTTCGGTAGTCGGTTTGAATTAAGATCAAATATTTATAACTTACGACAAATACTGTAAAGTTTCATCCAAAAAGTCACATTCGTGTCCATTTAAACAATTACAACCATGCATTCAATCAATTGCATTCCTGTAGACCATTCGATGGTTGGCTAAGGTTTGCACGAGTTGATTCTTGACTGGTTTTATATTTGGTTATTGAGAAATTGAAAACTAAGTGTAAGGTGGTCTTTTCAACTTAGGGTTGTTAAGTCAATTATTTGGTGCATAGGATTTAATTTATTAGTTAACAATTATTGCCGTATTTATTAATAAAAAAAATGTTAATTGGTGATTGAGAAGTACTTGAAAAGTAAGAGTAAGTTGGTCTTATCAACTTGGGTGCATCTAAGTCAATTATTGGGTGCACTGTGCGCACATATAATGACGAATGAAAAAGAGTGTACTTTGGTAATGGTTTGTTTTCTTGGTTTTTCTGGGGTTATATAGCTCATTTTTTTTTTTTTGAGTTTTTTTGGTTTTAGTAAATTATTTTCACCGTGTTTGATCAAAATCTTATATTTTTTCTGTTCTTCTTAACTAGAGAAGTCTGAAAATATAAAAATATTCACCTAATTTTGAAAAAAGTTCACTAATTTAACAGAAAAAAGATCACTAAAAAAGAAAAAAACCTCAAATACCAAAATACCTATCCAAACCCAAAAAAAGTTTCCCCAAACATGACCTAATTAATTTGTGGCATTCATCCATTTTTTTTAATCGGCAAAAAAGGTAACATTTTATTATTAATAATAAAATATTAAAAAAGAGACGTGGCAATTAATGGCTGTACAACTTGTAACCTCTGGGAGTCATAAGTGGGTGATGTTGATCTATTAATTTGGCGGCAAATAAGTTTTGTCTAGATCCCACCCAACATGAACATGCAACAACAAGGAGAAACAAAAAAAAAAATATAAAAAAAATGAAGGCAAGTATTTTCAATGCAACTTGTTTTTAACACTTGTGATGAAATTGTTTGTTAATATTTATAAGCTTCGTATTTAATATATTTGTTTCAAAAAAGCTGATTAATTATCAATTTTAGATTTTAATTATTACTTATTTACTATTTTTAGCTTATTTGTCCCCCAAAGTGAGCTTTTTTTTAAACATTTTAATTAGTAGTCTTATTTAATTCTTTTTTTACGCAGGTGGAGCTATATATATATATCGCCCATATATACAGCGGCGGAGTTAGAAAATTAGTTTAGTGGGGTCAAAATCAGCCCGTAGATTAGTTTAGTGGGATCAAAATCATAAATTTTTAGAATAATAGTGTAATTATTTTTTCAGTGGAGTCAAATTAGTGTATTTTTTTTCTATTGGAGTGAAAGTGTAATTTTTTTATAGACTAAAAATGTAAAAAAAAAATAATTCAGTTTTGAATGAGTTCATGGCACAACATATGAATAAAAGTGCATTCTCAACATGCTTTAGTTACACGGATAGTTATTTTACAACTTATTTGATCAAACGAGTTGGACTTTTAGCAAAATATATAAAAACTATTGCAACACACAAAATTACAACTTATTTTAAATCTTTTAACCAAATATAATTTAAAAGTTTATAATCTATAAGACGAACTTATAAGGTGATACCAAGAGAGATTAATGTAGAAAATTTTAGAGGCTCATCATGTTTCCCACTCGTATAAATTAAATATTATCATGCGCAAAAAAGTATCTCCATCAGTCATTGCCAAAATGGCTTAGCATTCATGTTGTTTCACTAGCATATATGTCATATTTTGGCATAACAAAACCAATGGGTAACATTAAGCTACATTACATTTAGCCCAACCAAATCAACAATAGAGAAAGATATCATTGGGTGATGTGCCAACTAGTGTGCCAAATTCATTTAGCCCAATTGCGAAAGGATTAATTATCATGCTTTATTTTCGGCCGAGCTTGAGTGAGCGCCGCCATCGAGTTGCGTTTCATAGCAAGTTTGGTTAGCATATTCGTGGAGAACTCGGTTAATGAACTTGATCAGGCGGAGATGCCTAAGGCCACGTCAGGATCAGAGGGTAACGTACACAACGAGTTTCCTCTGTCACGCGTATGGCTGGGTCCAAATTTCGATGACGCGATGGATTAGCTATCAGCCACGCCCTAGGGGCATTATTAGGTCAGTTGCCTATTCGCTAACATGACAGTCGGCGTTTTTTCACACACGTTGAGCTGTACTATAAAAGGGGGAAGACTCTTTCTCTCCGAGTAAGCATTCTCAGCTCTCCAAACTTTGGCTCCTCTCTCCCCTTCCTTTTTGTTTAACTAAATTACGTCAACTACCTTCCAAGAACAGTTTTGGGCGGTCCTTCTCATTGTTTCTGTCTCGCAGGTCTGCCACGCAGTGTTCTGCCGCCGGAATTAGCCTGATAGCCATCGCTTGCGTCTATGTTCAATTTTCTATCATGCCCACAACTCCACACCAATCAAATCAACAATGGACAAAAGAATCATATGGTGATGTGAAGTTTAGTACTTTACTGTCCAAAACTTTGATCGACCCGCCGTGTCGTTGTAACGAACCCGCGTATCAAGTATTTTGCCTAAGGACCGTTCTACATTCAGGTTTTTTTAGTGGCAACCGCGACCCCAACACCTTATAAATAGATGTGGAACCTTGGTATAAAGGAGGACGCCCAATCAAGGTGAATGACTCGATGAGAAGTCCAAGAATAACGCCAACAGAGAAATCTGATAATTTCAAATTAGTTCCACGAACATAAGAGAAATACTCTCACGCAATACAACTCCCCCCTCTTCAAATGAAGGAGCACAATTTATAACTACTAGGGCCACACAGATCAGCCTTAGTAAATTCTTACACGAAGACAACTTTGGCCTCAATTTAAGAAAGTCAAACCTACTTTATCCCTTAATTTCAGCCTAAAAATTCTGCCATAAAGACAGCACTTCAAGTTTATAAAGACAAGCAATGACATTAACTCCATAATATCAGCCCAAAGTTTTGTGCACAACACGAGCCTCAATTTACGGAAGTCAGCTCCTCATTTGTCTATTTGGCTTTCTTGGACTTGAAATCAGGCTTATTATGGCTGGATATTTTGTTCATCACCATCAATGGGCCTCCAGCTTGCTTGTTTGAGCCCAAATCCCTTGAATCAGCCCACTTAATGGCCTTTTAAAATTTCTTGGCCACTTGCTCTGTCATTGGGGCCCAATGGGAAATTGAATTGGATCCGCATTCCTGGATCTGCTGTTAGCCAGGTCCTCATTATTCTCCTCTTCTTGAAAGTGATTTGTCCCCTCAAATCAGTTCATCACCTACAGCAAAAGGACTCAAATCATAAACATTGAGGTACACTTACATTATATTCATAGGGTAATCCATTTGTATGCATTGTCGTTGATTGATATTCGTTCCACGACTTGAACTTCTATTCCCTCTAGGTAGTAACTTGGATTTTCGTTGATTGGAAATAGCTCCTTACGCATGGTTTAACCAAACACCCAATCTCCATGGGGGGGGAGAGGTTTCAAAAACTACCTGTTGCCAGCCCTTTAATTGGCTTGTTTCGCCTTTTCCAGTTCTGCTTTTCAATGTTAGAGTTTTGCTTTTCTCATGAATCTGTTTTACAAGTTCACAACACCTTTTTTTACCATCCAAATTCACATGCTCATTCAATTTAACGTAGATATCCAAGGAGTTTAAAGGATTAAAACCATAAACAATCTAAATGGTGAAAATTAGTAGAGAGTGAACAGACGATTATTAAAGCAAATTCAACCTGTGGCAAATAATCTTCCCCTGTTTTAATATTTGTTTTTTTATAATTGCCCCGCAACAAGTGATAGAGTCCTATTTACTACTCCTGTTTGCCTCGGTTTGAGGATGACAAGTAGTTAAAACAACACTTTGGTTCCTAATTTTGCCCCATAAAGTTTTCAGAAATCCTCACAATTTGCATATCTCCTTCAGAAACAATTGGTCTAGGTAGACCATGTAAACGCACAAGTTCTTTAAAAACAGCTCTGAAATATGTGAAGTATCAAAGTTTTGTGACATGGAATATAAATGTGCCATTTTTTAAAATCTGTCTACAACAACAAAAAACTGCATCTTCCAACGTTTAGACCTAGGAAACCCAACACAAATCATTGAGTGAACTATCAAATCATGCTCACTAGGAATAGGAAGGGAGTAACAAACCGTGGTGGCTGCACTCGAAGACTTAGCTTGCTTACAGGTGATACATCGTCCACAAATCCTCCAATGTCTCGTTTTCATATGTGGCCAATAAAAATGTTCCTGCAAAATAGCTAAAGTCTTAGCACTCAAAAATGTCCCATCAGCCTCCACCATGGGATCTACCAGCAATTCTCTCACAGAAAAAATTAGGCACGCATAATTGTTCTCACAAAACAAGAATCCATCATGCTAAAATTACCTTCCATTTGCGGAGGTTCTCCTCAATTTATATTCTTCACAAAAATCATGGTCGGTGTTGCCATTATTAATTCTAATTTGCTCAAAACCAAGTATTTAGCATCAAGAGTTGAAAGCAACACGTACCTGCGAGAAAGTGGCATCGCAACGACGTTTTCTTACCTTGCTTGTATCGGTAACGTACGGAAATGGAATGTATCGATAAACTCCATTCCACGGGCATGTCTTTTGTTTAGTTTATGCTGGCCCTTTAAATATTTCAAGGACTCATGATTGTAGGATCACGAAATTCTCTATGCCATAGGTAGGACGCCATGTATCCAAACGCCCTAACCAATGACATAACCCCCCCCCCCCCCCCCCCCCCCCCACTCATTATAAAAGTGGGTAGTTAAGGATTGCCCACTTAGTTTCTCACTGAAGTAAGCTATTGGTCGTTCATCTTGCATTAAAACTGCGCCTAGACCCATACCTGAAGCCTACAATTCAAGTTTAAACATTTAACAAAATTGGGCAAAGATAATAAAGGAGCGTTGGTCAGCCTTTGTTGCCAATTGAAATGCCCTTTCTGTTCGTTTCCCCATTAAAACCCACATTTTTCTTGATACTTCCGAAAGTGGTGCGACTAATGTGCTGAAATCTTTCAAAAAGCCGTCGGAGAAACTAGTAAGTCCATGAAAACTCCTCATATTACTACGGTTATGGGCCTCGGGCCATTTTGGGATGGCACGATCTTCTCCGCATCAACATGTAGGCCTGTGCAACTCACAACAAAGCCAGAAAACACAAGTTTTATCTGTACAAAAGGTACACTTTTCAGATTAGCAATAACTTTTCTTGTCTAAGCACTCTTAAAACAGATTTTAAATGTTGTACATGATCATCTAAGTTTTTGTATTATGAGGATATAATCAAAATATACACAACACATTTTCCGAAAATGCACGCAAAAATATGATTCATTCAACGCATGAAAAGTACTCGGAGATTAGTGAGACAAAGGAATTACTAACCACTGTACAATCCCCATATTTAGTTTGAATGCAGTTTCCACTCATCGCTTCTTTCCTTCGGATTGGATTTGAGATATACACTTTTTCAAGTCAATTTTAGAAAAAATACACAAGGAAACCATGCAATTCATCTAATATATCATCTAAAACGGGAATGGAATAGGATGACGATTACTGTCCCGTTATATGTTTATGCTCGGCAATAACGGCACATTCTCCAGTCCCATCCTTCTTAGGAAACTAACAAAAACTGGAACTGCACATGGACTCATGCTTTCCCTAACATACCCCTTTTCTAAACAATTCACTAACTGCCTTTGAAGCTCATTGGTCTGTCGGGGTTGCCTCCTATAAGCTGGTCTGTTTGGAAATGGAAGCGTAGGGACCAAATCAATCTGATGCTCGACTTCTAGAATGGAGGTAAACCCCATGCGACACTCATCGGGAAAAGACGGTCCTCAAATTCCTGAACAGAGATAATACAACAGAACTATGCATAACAGAGTCAGTCGTTAGGGTTAATAAATGCCTCCTTGTACAAGAGTAACAATCATCGGCTGATTGGAAACATTGCTCTCTTGATTTCTTTGGCTTTGCATATAAAAATTCTTTTGTTTTTCCTATTTTTACCTCAATGGCCGGATCTATAATTGCATTTTCTTCTTTTTTTCTCGACCCTCTTATCTCTCTTTTTTCACTCTTTTTTTGTTCACTCTATTTTGTAATCTCACTTGATCTTCATGAATTTGTTTCGGTGTGCATTAAGGTACATGGCGTTATGCGGTCGTTGATTAAGTCCAAATGAATATTTATTCGGGTGAACCCATCATGCTTCACCCGCCTATCGAAATGCCATGGTCGGTCCTAACAACAAGTGCCCAGCTTGATCGGACTACTCACACAGAACTTCATCTTCAGATTTACCGATTCGGAACGCCACCAACACCTGGTTTAGTCACCCTAAACTCACAACTATATTCAAATCATTGCCAATTTATAAGGCTAGGAATGAAATACGATTGGCCAATCCCATTTATAACCATGGGTTGTCTTGCCACATTCGTACAACTACCACCATCAATAATTACGTACATTTTACTTGTCTTTGACATAGCATCTAGTGTAAAAAGATGTTCTCTCGTTGTGAACTTCATCTCGTTCTTCATTTGCAAAGATCAACGATATCCT
>CM018911.1:9216113-9223613 GCA_009663005.1 Actinidia chinensis | reverse complement strand
AGTTAGGTCACCGTTGGTTGGGGGTTAAATCCAACATGACCTAACTTTAGACTTCACAACAACAGCTTCGGCCAGGTTGAAGTCTGCAATATCTAACACCGGCAAGCCAATGGAAAGTTTGTCGCCCCAAACCCGGCCGAAGAGAAATTGCTTGTTACAGAGCTTTTGGGGACAAAAACTCCACATTATAGAACTTTTGGAGACAAAAGTGGACGAAACAGCGGCGCACACCGAGCTTTGCCATCTTCCAAGGAACACTAACCAGGACCTTCCACTGATCCAAGCCCACCTCAGTAGAAGAGGCCCTTGGGGCCTAAATTTGAAGACCATCGACTTTGATTCTAGAGAGAGAAATTGAATTAGAAGAGTTAGAAGTTTGGGGATGCAAAACCAAAGGTAAGATCTGCTTTATTTATAATGGTGAATAGAAGCCAAACAGACAATCATTAATGAGGAGGCTAACAGTTTTCCATTAATATTGAAGGCCTACGGCCCGCCATTAAAGTAGGAAGATGAACCGCCATCTAGGACATGCGAAAAGGCGAAGCATGCACTTGGATACGACATTTTGCATATTGACCACCGTCGACCAGCTAACAGAAGATAGGCATGTGGCGTCTTCCATTCATGCCATGTGCCCTACCGGATGTGCATTCAATCGCACTTATCGGAGATTTGATGGAGAGTTAGCTGAGCTCTAAGCGAGCTCCGAACTCTGCCCTACGAGATTTTACCTAAGTGTACTTTGAAAAAGTAAGGGAAAGGTTAGCCGAGCTCGATGAGAGCTCCGAGTCTTTTCCCACAAATTTTGCTAGAGTACACTTTGCCAGAGATTTGATGGGGAGTTAGCTGAGCCCTAAGAAAGCTACAAACTCTACCCCATGAGATTTTGCCTAAGTGTACTTGGAAAAAGTAAAGGAATGGTTAGTCGAGCTCGACGAGAGCTCTGAACCTCGTTCCACACGCTTTTCCAAAGTATACTTTGCTAGAGATTTGATTAAGAGTTAGCCGAGCTCTAAGAAAGCTTCGAACTCTGCCCCACGAGATTTTGCATAAGTGTTCTTAGAAAAAGTAAAGGAAGGGTTAGCCGAGCTCGACGAGGGCATTAAACCTTGTTCCACAAGTTTTTTCTAGAGTACACTTTACCAGAGATTAAACGGAAAGTTAGTCGAGCCCTAGGTGAGCTCCAAACTCTACCCCCACATGATTTTTCGAAGTATACATGGAAAAAATTAAGGTAAAGGTTAGCCGAGCTCAAAGCGAAGCTACGAACTTAATCCCCCAAGTTTTGCCAGAGTATACTTTGCTAGAGAAGAAGAATCAAGACATGAAATAGAAGGTATCACGCTCACGAGTTGAAAACCAAAATAAAGTTCTATTACAAAAGCTTAAAAACAGAGAAGTCTTTACAAGTTTGAACAAAAATAAAATGACACACTTCAGAGCTTAGGAAGGGGATCTCGGGTTGCGTCTCCCCCATCTTCCTTCGTGGTCTTTTCCCCAGATCCTTCCGCGATTGTTCTCCCAACTTCTCCCGTGTGGTTGACAGCTTCATTGCCTGGAGCCACGTGAACATCAAGAGCATCATCATCTTCCTCTGGCTGGTTCACATACTCTTCATCATCGAAGTTGGGTAGGACTAGAGGCGAATAAGGCGCAAGAGATTCGGGAAATTTAGGAGCAAGGGCAGCCTTGGCCCACGCTAGGTTGTCCTTAGAGATGCCAGCTCAAATAGACAAGCAAGCCACCCCTCCAAGAAGGCCTCAGAGCGGACCTCGGCGACCTACTTGCCGTAGTTGTCCCCAGCCTGATTGACCCCTTTATTGAAGACTCACTCATAAATAAGGCCACATGCCACTGCCTGAAGCTCAACAAGAGAAGCATCGGCAGTAGCAGCCTTGTCTTGAGCCTGAGTTGCAGCTGCGCAGCTGGCATCCCAGGCCTGTTCAGCTGTAGCCAAATCGGCCTTAAGCTGATCAATTTCTCCCAGCGCAAGCTTGGCCTTGTTCAGCTCAAATTCTAAGTTGCCCATCTTCTTCTTAGCCCTCTTCAGCTCGGCCGATTGCTCAACCATGTAGTTAGAGATGGCCATCGTTCTTTGGCGACTTTGTAGACCAAAAGCACAAAAAAAAAATAAGTATCGGATACGCAATTTCAGAAATACCAGAGTCATAATGCTCACCTGAACATTTTGCATCACCAGCAAACTTCTCATTGTCTTAAAGGTCTTTTTGGAGAGGGCGGTGACATCATTTGGTAGCATGACAGCCCACGCAAGGGCCATATTGGTGTCATGATCTCTAGCAAAGTCAGCAGCCATCATATATCTGTCGAGCTCACAAGCGGAGAACTCGGGCTTCCAAAGCTCGAAAGCCACACCCGAGCTTGTTTCCCCTATCCTCCTCTAGGGCCTCTTGGGAGTACCCGTCGAGAGCTTATGTAATGCCCCGAATCCGTAAATTCATAAATCGGAAGAATTTCGCCGTGTATGCCATTAAGTTAAAGTAATAAAGATTTTATTTAAGGGGGGGAAGTCAAAAAGACCCGGAATATAAGTTAAAATAATTCAAGACTTAAGATTTTAAGGTTTCTGCCCCGTTTTCTTCTTTGATCCGGAACGCCCAGGCAAAAAATAAAAATTTTAGGTCTCGCATGTTTCGAACGTAAGCAAAAGAGTTCGACGCCAGATTTGTAAAAATCCTTCTTAGAGTTCGACGCCTAAAAGAGCATTCGAACGCCAACAGTTAAAAAGAAACAAGAAAAAGGGAACACCGGAGTTAGGGGGTTAAATGGGGACGCCACATGGGATGATTTTTCCCATGTGTCTCAGCAAACATATACACATTATACACAAACACTTTTTCCACACAACCCCCCCCCATATCAAAAACACCTACGGAGATAGAGAGAAGAAAGAGAGGAAGAAGCAGAAGAAGAGGAAGAGAGAGCTTGGGGAAGTCAAAGTCTTGCCTTTAGAAGCCAAGCTCGAAATCAAGTAAGGGTATAACACATTAAAAAACACTGAATTTATGTAAAAATGTAAGCTTAGGGTTTAATTAAAGTTTCAAAAGGTAGATCTAGAATGCTAGAGTCCAAATTATAGTTGAAATTAAAGTATTGATAGTCTCATTGAGCTATTAATTAGTAATCCTAGAAACCTCCTAAGATGGAGTTGAATTGTGTGAGTTTGGTAGAAATTGTTTAGGTTCAGTTACTGTCATAACTGTCAAACCCAGTGAGCAGCCGAACGCCCAAGAACAGCGTCTGAACGCCTCATGCGTCAGAACGCACAATGATTAGAGGCCGAATGCAAGTGTTCGAACACCGACTTTGCCCTGAAACAGAGAGTTATTGAAAGCCTAGACCACTTCAGGCAGAATGGCCTTTTGCCTTAGAACTTTAAAAGTTGCCCAAAGTTATATAGGGCTCTTTGATAGATCATATCGAGACTTAGACACATGACTACGAAGAGTTGTGACTTAGATAAGAATATCTAAGTTAGTTGAAAGTCATATTATGTAAATTAGGGATTCAATAAACTTAGTATTGACAATTCCTTACCTTAATTGTAGGGACACACAGGTAGGCACCTAGCAAAGAGAACCCAGGTAGTAACATAATGCTATGAACAACAACCTATGTAGGTTCAAAATATTCAAAATGTATTATGTATATACAAAGGTTTTCCATATTTTCAATGCATCAAACATTATGTTTAAATATGAATGACATGCCTTCAAATATCAGATATGTTGTTATGCTATGTAATGAAACTATGGATGAATGTTGGATTGATTCAAATGTTCTAGCATGACTTTACTGAAAAATAAGTATGTTCAAGTATGTAGCAGGTGGTACTCGGGTCCTATCTGGCGGGAATTTAATCAAAGGCCAGATAGTCCTCAAACGGATGGGGAGTGAATTAAGGGTCATCGGTACGATAGAGATCTCTGGCCTAAAGACGCCAACCATAGCTATACGGCTAGTATATGTTATGTCGAGTATTTACACCCTACGATCTGTGCTGATTTCAAGAAAGATGAATGTTTATGCTCACGTGTATGTTTATGATATGTGGAATTTATGTTACGTGAGCTTCAAGTTAAAGAAATAAAATTTCATATTTTATGTGAACTATGATATGTATGATAGAAAACAATCCATGGTATTTTATGTCAATGCATTTATGTTATCCACAAAGCTTAGGCTTACGTTTTAAAAACCTTTCAGGAGAGCCAAAGTGAAGAACTATAGGACGAGATTGAAGCTTATATTGTAGTTTTGATAGCCCTAGGGCTTGTTATGTATTCCGAGTAGGGCTAGACCTAATTTATGTCTTGAAGGGTATGTATGATTAAGTTAGCCTGGGAATGTATGTAAAAGTTAAAAACTTAGACACAGCTCTGCATTACGGTATGGAAGTGACACTTCCTTATTTAGTCTGATTACGCTTCCGCGAAAATAAAAATATTATGGCATTTTGAATAGAATGCACAGGTTACAGGTCGCTGGCCTTGGCGGCAAGAAGTCGCCATCACGTGCCCACGATCCGCATAGGGCCGGGTTTGGGGGCGACGTGACAGAGTGGTATCAGAGCAATAGGTTGACACCTTAGAGGTAACTACGTTTACAGAGCCAAGGTGAGAGGTTTGCACGTCACAGAGCTATAGGTTTACACATAGATAGAGAACGTCTAGATAAAAATCTACGACTGACTAGATATACGCTAATGATGTATGTTATATGCTATCTAAGATGCAGTGTAGATATGTGATTGAGCTTTTATAGCTAACCGTGATGTATTGTACGAAGTTAGCCGCCTTAGAAGAGGCCAAGGTCGTATAGAGGCGGGCAGCAAGAGCCGAAGATCGAGTGATCGAATAGAAGAGGATTTTAGAGGTACTGGTCCAAGGGGTCCATGATGTCCAACAAATAACAATAACCACTATGAAGCACAAACAACAACCGCCAATCGCCAAATGCCAGGAGCCAGAGCGATGCCACGTACACAATAAGCAATTTCCAGCAGCTAGACCTCCAACTTCATGAACGCCCGATCCATGCTTGCAGAGTCTTGGATCTGGGAATCGAGGGGTGTTCGAACGAAAGTCTTGCCATGACACTGATGAACAGAAAGTGGTTTTTGCACGTTCATGTTTGAAGGAGCCGCATTGATTTGGTGGCAATTGAAAAAGCCATGAGGCCATTGTGGTTATGGCCTAGATTCTGAAAGTGGTTGACAACGAGGAGTATTCTCGAGATGGTCCGAGATCCGAAGATTTCAAGAGCTTTTAAATTTAAAGCAAGGGAACATGAGCGTAGAGTAGTGTTAAATGCCAAGTTTAGGGAACTATCACGATATGCCCCACAGGTGTCGACAGGAATCTCGCAAGGCGAGAGAAGTTTGAAGGGATTTACGATGGAAAACATCAAGAATAAGGTGGAAATATTGTGGTTACCTACTCATCAGGAGGTTCTTCATGCAGCCCTAATTGAACGGAGGATCCTTGAAGAGATATCTCAAATTCCGCGAAAATCGAAAGAAGAGGATCGGAGGAAATGTGAGTAGAGACAAAGTTCCAAAAACGACAGAGTCAGGATCGTCAAGTGGGAATCATCAGCCCCAGCACACAACGAATATAGTGAGTCAAGGAAGTAGTAGAGATCAAATGAGTTGCCACATGTCCAATTGTCAGAAGAAGCATGGGGGTGAGTGTCGCAGCGGAAGTAGGGCTTGTTATGGGTGTGGCCAAGAAGGGCACCAGATTAGAGATTGTCCTATGGAAGGTAAAATTCAAGGAGTGGGACATCGGCATCAGCCTCAATACAGCAGCCTCCAGCTGAAAGGAGAAATAATCAAACACGAAAGGTAGAGCTTTTGCACTGGTACCAGGAAATACCCCAGCTACCACATCAGTTGTGTAGGTAGACTTCCCCATTGTGGTCAAACCTGCAGCATAGTTCTGATGGATTCAGTTCATGCATCATTCGTTTAAAATTCTTTGAGTATATTTGGATAACCTCCCCTAGTTAAGTACCTCTTGAATATGAGTTATAGTATCTTGCCCTCCGGAGGATTCTATGTTGTGGACAGATCTATTAATTCATGTGAGATCCGTTGTCATGTCAATGATGTTCCTATTATGTAGGACCTAATACCCTTAGAGACTGAATGGTTTTGACGTTCATCCTAGGGATGGATTTGTTGTCTTCCTACCGTGCACTCTATTGATTGCGAAAACTTAACGAGTAGTGTTCCACTCGTTTGCTCATGTCAGACTAATCTTTGAAGGAGTAGGCGTTGTGCCTCCTCCCTCTCATTTCTTCTATGAAAGCCCGCGTTAATCCAAAAAGAAAGTCAAGCATTCTATGCAGGGTAGTCGACACGCATGTCTCTCACCAACATTAGAAGATATTCATGTTGTCCGGGAATTTTCCGATGTTTTCAGAGATGAGTTTTACCCTAGGTTCCTTGAGGGGACCGAGGAGATTGAGTTATATAGACTGAATTCGGGAACTAGACCTATTTCGAAAGCCCCCTATCGCATGTCGCCTTTAGAGTTGAGAGGAATTGAAGATTCAACTCCCAAGATCTGTTAGAGAAAGGATTTTATGCGTGCCGAACATTTCACCTGGGGCGTACAGTGTTTTGGTACGAAAAGAAAAGACGGAACAATGAGATTATGCATGATTAGCTCGAGAGCTGATAAGGTTACATACGAATATAAAGTACCCTTTGCAAGGGTGAATGATTTGTTTGATCAGCTTCAAGGTGCCAAGTGTCTCAAAGTTGATTGAGAGATCAGGTTATCACCCAACTTAAAGGTTAGAGCGAGCGGACATAGAGAAGACAACTTTCCGAACTAGATACGGCCATTAAAATGTAATTTCTTGTTATGCCGTTCGGAGTCACCAATGCGTCAGCCGCATTCATGGACTGATGAATAGAGTATTCAAAACTTTTCTTGACGCAATTTGTTATGTTTTCATTGATGATATCTTAGTATATTCTAAAAGTTTTGAAGAAACATGAGCAACACTTAAGGCTGGTTTTGCAAACCTGCGGAACAGAAGATGTACGCCAAGCTGACGAAATCGCGAGTTCTAGATATCGCAGTGTGACATTTTTAGGACACATCATCAGTGTAGATGGAGTGTATCGTTGATCTTCACAAAGTCAAAGCCATTGTGAATTGGCCAAGGCCAACGATGTGACAGAAGTTAGGAGTTTTATGGGTTTAGCTGGGTATTATCGGAGATTGTGAAAGGATTTCTCTCGAATTTGCAATTGCCTTTGACCACCAGCTAACGCGGAAGAACGTTCCATTCGAATGGAATGAGAAGCGAGAGAGAGCTTTAGGATAGTGAAGAAACGATTAGTATCCACACCAATTTTAGCTTTGCCTTCCGGACTGATGGTTTCACGATATACAGCGACGCTTCACAATCGAAGCGTTAGGATGCGTTTTTAAGCACTATGGAAAGTTGATTGCCTATACC
>CM018911.1:9208613-9211113 GCA_009663005.1 Actinidia chinensis | reverse complement strand
CGTTGAAATCTACACGAGCCGCACAAACAGATATCAATACCAGTACAATGAAAATTCATAAAGCACGAAGAACACGGACTCAATGAAAGAAACTTACTATCAGGCAAATGTACGTTGTACCTCGGGAATGACCAAAGGTCGTCATCTTTAGCACGGGACTCCCAACTACCCGAAATCCAAACAAACTCGTCAAGAAATAAATCTTTGTCCGGGCTATCGGTGACCAACCTCGTTTGAGGCTGGTTAGGATTCCTTAGACGCAAATAATGATTACCCTTGTAGAAAAGATTTCCTGACTCCTTCTTCGGCCGATCTACAATATAGATGTACAGCAGATCCTCGACACTGAAGGGCTTCTCTATTAGACGCATCAATGTGTCCACCACAAGCACGGTTCAAACGAAATTGACGGATACCTGTATGAAGGCGAGGCGGTAGCGTGCCATTACCTCCTTCAGTAGCAGACTCATTGGGAATCTGAACCGGGCCTGATAGATCATCCAAATGCGAACCGGGCAGTACAAGCCGAAAAACAATACTTAAATTATTCCCGATTTTATCATATACTTAATTTGAAAATAAATGGAAAATATGAAGAAAAATTTATAACTATTACTAATCAACCCAAAACTATCTATAAGTTCAACAAGATGAAATGTCATATGTTAAGCATCAACCATGACAGAAGCATCAAGTCATCTTATAATTAGCTAAAACAAAAACATACTGAATCAATTTTTAACGAATTGTGATCTTGTACAATTCTTCCCTTATCACACACCCATGCCAAGCACAAATAAGACAACCACACTTAATCAAATCCAACCATTATCAACATTTGATCTCTCTCTCTAAACAGAGACTATCTCTCTCTTCTCTCTTTCCAAAGGGAGACCCATTTCTCTCTTCCTCTTCCTCTTCCTCCATTCTTGGTCCATCTCATATCCTTTCTCTCCCCACTACCCAATTGAAAGCATCACTGTAATCCCATCATCTTCCTTAAACCCCCACCCTCCAACCCATTGTTTCTCCACCCACTGAACCACTCTCGATCCAAACCGCACCCTTCCTTCCACCATGGGAACCACCATACCACCACCGCCGCCACTTCCCTACACCTATAGTTTCATTTACCAAGTAACCAAATCAATGATGCTACCTCTAGAGTTCCACCCCAAATTTTATCAATTTTAAAAACCCACTTAAGCCTTAAAAGAAAATTTACCCCATTTTATACATGTAATGACCTACCTCGAGTCTACATAACCGGTTCGGTTCGATGATTTAGCGGTTCAACCGTAGGTCTTCACGGTTCATGCCGATTTGATATCGTACTTGGGTTAAAAGGGTTGATCGGACCGTTTTCTATCCTGGTTGACGATTCAACCAGTTGAACCGACCGATCCAGTCCGGTTCGGGTTTCAAAACCATGCCTCTATCCACTTGTATGTGAACTTCATTGTAGGATAAACATGTTGTGGCCAGACCAATCCAAATCCTCTTCCACCAAAAAGCCCAAGCCCGACCGGGTTGGTCAGACCTCTTCAATTAGCAAGCCCAAACCCAGCCCACAGGGGTTGATCAGACGGGTGGGCAGCAACGCACATGTGATGGTTTGTGATTGGTGAGCCCACGTAGGTTCTTCTCCCTCACAAAGCTTGGGTGCCCCTTGGGGCCAACCCCAACAGTCTCACTTCAAGGCTTGTAAACCCACTTAGTCTCTCTCTCATAATTAATATGTGACTAAGTGCATTTTTATTCATTCTATCACATCAAATAACTAACTTTTTGAAGCTAATTTTCATTCACTGTTGTTGTGTGCTGTATCAAATCTTTACATAAATATATTCACTATACGTAATAGAAGATGTACCAAATTGAGTTCACCCAAAATAATTATAGGACCCACTTTTGTTTTTTTTGTTGATATAAAGTTGACCAAAAATCATATATTTTCCAACACGTTTCGCACAACGCAGGTTTCTCTAATCGCCTTTTCACAAAAAGCTTCTTTTAAGGCTATCACGAGTAGCTTTTTTTTTTTTAAATCTATCATCTCGTTTTATTGGAGTTTGCCATCATGAATATGAAATGGAAAACAAAAGAACAAGAACACAATTGGTTTAACGTGTATAGATGTTGGCCGAACTCCACACACACAAAGTATTGTAGACTACATTTCTCCTATTTACTTTAGCTGACAGTATACAATAGCATTCGTTACATATAAACAGGTAATATACGAGATTTGAGATAAAAATCAGAATATATAAACATTCAGCCCAATAATCATGTGATGTCATTAGGCCAAAGAATCATACTTGACATTGATAATGCTTAGATCTGGTATAGTTTCGACTCGATTCATGGACCTAAAAGAGAAGAAGATAATGAATCGATGGTAGCTGATCAAAAACCCTCCAATACTTAAGTTAGCAAAACTTGGGGAGAAATGTTGAGTTAGGGTTTTGAGGCAGAAAAATTGTACCTATCTTGTATA
>CM018911.1:9171113-9176113 GCA_009663005.1 Actinidia chinensis | reverse complement strand
AGGCCAGATAAATAATAGACAAGCATTACAACGTCACACCAACCATTGTATATCTTCTTTTTTTTTCTTCGTAGTGATTGGAAAGGAGGGCGCCTGGGTATGCTATAGAAAGGGAATGGACCAAGATCAAAGTAAGAGGCGACTCAGCA
This sequence comes from Actinidia chinensis, assembly GCA_009663005.1. NCBI lineage: Eukaryota > Viridiplantae > Streptophyta > Magnoliopsida > Ericales > Actinidiaceae > Actinidia > Actinidia chinensis. Next base: position 9,175,964 of record CM018911.1, on the reverse strand, counting down.
GGGAAGGAATGAAAAATCGTCACGGATGACTTTGGGCGAAACAAAGGGCTAAATAGCGCTATTGATTCTCTGAGCTGGTGACAGTACCTTTTTCCCCTCTTCCTTTCTGAGAGGGAAATGCTATCTTATGGTCTTCACATCGTAAGCTTACTATTATTAATAGGGGTCCTTTTAAAAAGATGTACTAAATTCATCGAGTTGTGCGAAGAAAAGAAAAAAGACACTTTATTTAATGGAATTCTTAGTTTGCTCTATTTAAAATACTCCTTTGGCCGAAAAATCCTAAACCTATACCAGAAGAGGAAGTTAAAAAAAAAAAACCCGTGCTGATACATAACCAACCCCCCTTAATTCGTCATGTAATGAGAAAGTATGATTTCTGTTTATTGTTGGGAATCCCTCCCTCCTATTGGAGGGGTAATTTGGTCATTTTCCTTTTTTCTTCTTACCCTACATTGTATCAGGCTTGCCACTTTGAAAAAATATCAAGTTTAGACAGAGAGAGAGAGAAAATTGCATAAAAAGACAACTACACAGAGAGAGAAGGGAGCAGATTTTTCTGGTCCCAGTGGTCATCAAAATCTCGATAAAAATCGGTAGATTGCACCGTTAGATCAGGCTATTTTTTGGATATTGTTGTTCGGGACTCCTTTGGTTTCTAGCAATCTGAACGTTGGAGAACGAAAGCAACGGCTCTAGCTTGATCCGATTTGAGCAAATCCGCGACTCTAGATTTGGTGAATTCTTTCTCACTTATTCTTGTTTATTTCTTTCTATATTACCAAGAGTTTATTCGTGAGGATAGATTTTGTTGAGATTATTAGATGATGATGTTTATACCTCTAGATGTATCTAGAGAGACTTGATTGTTCCTATTATGATTATAAGGAAGATTTGGGAGCTATTGCCTCGTGGGGTTTTTCCCTCTTCTCATTGGAGAGGGGTTTTCTCCACGTTAAATTTGTTGTGTTATTAATCTGTAATTGGCATTGATCTATTGGGAGAGTTGTTTGATCTAAGTTCTGCTGTGCTACTCTCTCCATCAAGTGGTATCATAGAGCCAATTTTTTTTATATGTGCAAATATGGAGGCTACATCGGCTAGAATGGTGAACTTGAATGGGTTCAAATTTATCAAATTTGGGGGGCGGGGTAAAATGAGGAACTTCTTTAAGTCAAAGGTTTTCATTTAACCGTATTCTCTATTCTCTACTGAAAATCCGAATGCAAGAGTGATGAGGAATGGACTGTGGTTTGCAATCAGGCAAGTATGTGGTTACATTCGTCATGGGTGAATGACAATGTTTTGAATCATGTGAGCGTCAGAGACCCATGCTCGGTACCCTTTGGTCCAAACTTGACAGAATTATTGCACGAAAGACAGAAATAACAAGTTAATTTTCTAATCAATCCAAATGAATGCCTTGAGTATCAAATGGATTACCCATTGACCGACCACTTGAATGTCTTTTCAAGGAATCATAATCAGTTGGCCTCAATGAACCTTAGCTTTGATGATGATATACAGGGTATGGCTTCTCGGTACTTTTTCCAACACGTGGGATACATTTAGAACTTCATTATCTGACTCTACTCCAAATGGTAATTAATCTCAATGGATTTGGGCCACGAGTAGTATGTTGAATGAAGAGATGAATGCGCAAGTCACAAGGTTTCTTCCTTCAAACACGTCTGGGTTTTTTGGTTTACTGAATCGAGGGGGAGGAGTCAAGCCGCGGTCCAGGTAATCGTCGTACCTCACGTGAGCTTCTATAAGAGTGGGCAAATGTTGAGTGTCCACCATTGGCGGGTTAAAAAGGTCCATATCAAGAGTCTTGCCGAAAGTTTGAAAAAGGAGAATAAGAAGAAGTACAAGAACCACAACGACAACAATGACAAGAGAGAAGGTAACACTAATGATAATTTCGCTATTGTTGATGATTTCCTTTTATTTGTGATAGTGTTGATGAGAATGTAATTTATCTTGTGGATGAGGTGGATTGGGTTGTGGATAGTGGTGCTTTCTACACATGCTACACATCACAACGAGACCTTTTTTCTACTTACTGAGGCTGGTGATTTTGTTGTGGCATTGTGTCGTATGGCATATGTCAAGCAAAAGTTGTTGTAATTGAAATGTTGTGTTATACAAGACTAGTAAGGCACTTCTACTCTCAAAGATGTTAAACACATTTCAGTCTTCCCGCTTTAAATCTTTTATCAGTTGGGAATTGGTGATGAATGTGCTATTACAAGTTCTTTTTTGGGTGATGAATGGAAGCTCCACAATGTGGTCAATTGTATTGAAAAGGGAAGAAGACATTTAAACTTGTATATTGGTTCGAATCGGGATTTCCAGCATTCATCAATTCTTGTGAATGATAGTTCCTCCGAGTTATGGCACAAGCGCTGTGAGTCCATATGAGTGAGAAGGGTTTTGGCTTATGGTTTGTGATAAGAAGAATTTCTTATCCGTAATTTCCAATGTACAATTGAAGAGGGTGTTCGCATTGTTTTGTACGGCAAACAAGCAGGTATCATTTAAATCATCCGCACCAACCGAGAAGTCATAATGGCTTGAGTAAAATACATTCCGATGTATGTGGCCAATAAAGACTAGGTCCACTTTTGGTGGTGCATATTATTTTGTTACTTTCATTGATTATCATTTTGCGAAAGATTTGGGCTTTATACTTTGAAGACAACGATCAACGTGGCAGATACCTTCAAGTGGTTTCAGGCATCGTTTGAAAGAAAAGGAAAAAAGTTTAAAGTGTAATCCGCACAGATACTGGTGGGAATACATTAGGTCATTTGATGAGTATTGTCGAGAGGCAAGGTATTCGTCACCAAAAGTCACCTCCAAAAACCCACACTTGAATGGTTGGACGAAAGAATTAATAGGACTTGGGTGGAAAGGTGAGTGTTTGCTTTCACAGGTAAAGTGGCGCAAGATATTTTTGGGGTAAGCATTGAGTACTGTTGTACACTGTGCTAAATCTCACACCGTGTTGTGCCTTGAATTTTGATTTTCCAAATCCGTGTTTGGAGTGGTAAAGATATTCTTTTAATGACCCTCTTCGAGTATTTGGATGTATTACTTATGTGGCTGTTTCCAAAGACGAGAGGTGTAAAGTTAAATGATAAGACCAGGAATGGTGGTGTGGTTTTGTTGGTTATGGACTTGATGAGTTTGGATACCGATTATTTGATCCATTAATAGAAATTTATTATCGTATCGAGATGTCATTGCATGGAGACCATACCATTGAAGATATGGGACACAAGGGGCGGAAAAGGTGTTTTCTTCCTTCCCAAACTACAGAGATGGTTGATGTTGATCCGTTCCAATTGTTCTATACCGATGAATTTGTTTCGATGAATTTCCAATAGAAAATCAAGATATGGATTACATGTTGATAGCCTAATATCTTTTGCTGTTGAGACTCATAAGACCATTATATTTGAGCTTGAGAATGAACATTGTGAGGAACCTATGGTTTGCCAATGAACCCAAGAAGGTCCTACTCGGATAGACTTCCTTTTTTGTCCATTCGATACCACCAAATGAGTATGTATGTCTCACTGACGGGGGAGAACCCGAAAGTTTTGGAAGAAGCATGGAATTAAAACAAAAGGATTGTATGTACAGCCATGGAGTGATGAAAATGCAATCACCCTCCTGAGAACAATACCTTTGAGCTAGTAAGTCTGCCTAAGGGCAAGAAGTGTTTGAAAAAATTGATGGGTGTACCGTGTGAAGGAGATGAACATACTTCACAACCTCGATATTTAGGCATCGGTTGGTAGTAAAAGGTTTTACTCAACGAAAAAGGAGTTTGATTTTTGGGGAATTTTTGCTCCCCGTGGTAAAGAATGCAATCTATACGATTATGCTTGGGTTTAGCCGTTAGTCTTGATCTAGAGGTTAACACATGGTTGAGACGCCTTTTCTTCACAGGGATCTACAAGAGGAGATTTACCTAGGCAATCGGAGGGTTTCCAGAAGTGGCAAGTAGGGCTATGTTTGTCAAATTGGAAAGAGTCTTTAACGGTTTGGGAAACAAGCACACGCAGACAATGGTATCAGAAAGTTTAAGTCGGTGATGATTAAATATGGGTAATAAGATGACCAGGCCACTCATTGTGTCCTTTATGCCAAAATTCCTCGCGATGGTGATTTTATTATTCTTTTGCTCTAATTTGATGACATGTTTAATTGGTGGAAAGAAACATGTCAGAATTAAAAGTTGAAAGAGATTTGACAAGGTCCTTTGCTTAAAGATTTGGGACCGGCCGACAAATCCTTGCATTCAATCATTCATAATCGAAGTGCTAAAGAAGTTGTACTTATCCGCAAGACAATATGTTGACAAAGGTCTTCACAGATTTTGCATGGACAAAGCTAAAGCGGTAAGTTGTTCCTTTTTGCTTCCCACTTTAAGCTAATTATACAATGTCCTCTATGAATGTGAAAAGTTGAGCATGAGAATATTCCATACTCTCGCAGTAGTAGCTTATTTACGCCATGGTTTGTACTAGGAAAGGAAGGCCCGCATTGCACATGCCGGTTGTATGGTGAGTCTTATCTCTCAATTCCGGGAAATACCATTGGGAAGCCTAGTGTTATGAGATATCTTCGGGGAACGACGAATCTTAGACTAGCTTTGTGGGATGGTGAGAAGCCTATTTGGTTGGATATACGGATTCGGATTTGGCTGGAAGCTTGGATGGTCGAAAATCTACTTCGGGGCATATGGCACTTTTGTAGGGGAGCCGTGGGCTTGGCAATCTAATATGCAAAAGGTGTGTTGCCCTCTCTACTCCAAGGCTGAGTTGCATAGCCACCGTG
>CM018911.1:9078613-9081113 GCA_009663005.1 Actinidia chinensis | reverse complement strand
GTTTTCTTGTGTAAGACTTTATTAAGTATATAATTGGCAGAAATGATTGCTTCTCCTCACAAATTATGGGGTAAACCAGAACTTATCAACATGGCATTCATCATTTCTTTTAAAATTCTAATTTTTCTTTCAGTAACACCATTTTGTTGTGGTGAATAAGGTGCATCGTTTGGTGAATTATTCCATGTTCAGAACAAAACTCACCAAAAGGTTATTCATATTTACCACCCCTATTTTTATAGTGGTGGTGAAAATCAGCTCAAAGTTTTACTTTTTTTCAACGGGGTAGTGGGAGGAGAGAGAACAAAAACTTTGTTTTTTTGTTATTTCTTAAATTTAATAGAAAAGGCAGTTTTAGTCATTTTATCTTCTGTGTTAACACCGTTAACTGGAAAGGGAGAATTTTTAATTTTTAGAACTACAATGGGGAGACTATATTTGACAAAAACCTCAAAGGTGATATCGGTAATTTATCCAAAAATTAATTAACTACAAAAAATTAAATAAAAAAATTTAAACAAAATACTAAAGAAGCTCAAATTTATGTTTTTTCCTTCACAAAATGTCTAATTGAAGCCCGTCAACAGTCAAGAGACTCAATACTTCAATACTTGCCAAGTAACCTCATTTACCCTCATTGTTGAGTTGGGTCTGTTTTGGCAATATTTAACCACTTCTCTCTCTCGCTGGTGTTTCTCATCCCAAACTCCTTCAAAATGGCAACCTTAACATACTCTCTCTTGCCTACACTCTCTCTCTCTCTAAATTTGCAATTTAGATTTTTTGTTGACATAATCACATGAATGGCTTCGACTACAAAGATGGGCATATTTCGACAATGAACCTGTTAGGTAAAAAAGACTCACTTTAACCTCCACTATCCAGATCAACCACACACACAAAAGACAATAAAAATTTATGTGGTTTAGCTAATGATGCCTATGTCTGAGAAGAGAAATTAATAATTCACTAATCGAACAAAGGAGATTACAAAAGTAGGAGATCCACTTTCTCTACTCCCTCTCTCTCAATCACCTTTCCTTTCAGCCACCTCTCAACTCTTCTAACCCTAATTCTCTCTACCCCTTATTATTTATAAAGCAAAACTAGGGTTAAGAACAAAACTTGAGCTTAGGCTAAAAAAGTGTGGGTTGGACTCAACAATCTCCCCTTTCAAACCACTAGAAGTTAATCCAATGTCTTTAAGTTGTCCATTCTGACAACTTCTAGTCCAGCTCTTCCATAAGATCTATAAGACAGTATTTGAGAGATCTCGCCCTCATCAACGGGCTACTCCACTTTCCATTGAAGTGTATGCACCTTCTCACCGAGGTGCCCCTCGAGATGCGCTACAAAGTACATTATTTTTGTGAGTTGTAGTGGCTCCATCTCTCGGGCCTTGTGCACAAAACTAGAGAGATCACCACCGCTGCTCAATTCGAGAGTGAAAGAAACTCGTTTCAGCAGCATCGCACTCGTCGCTATACAACTCTTCAAAATTGACTTTGTCTCTTTCCTTTGTGTTTTTAACTGGACATCCTACATTAGTTGCACTACTCGTGTTTGGGCAGATTTTTACACACATCTCAAAGCATTTCCATGCACTTCTGCACCACTGCGGATCCTTCATGTATCTCTATGCACCTTTGTGCAACTGTTGCTTTTCTTGTCCATTTTACTTGCTAGTACCATTGGACTCTTGTCTGATAGTAACTTTCCCTAATTGAACGCCATCATCCAATCGATATAGCCCTCCAATCTTCCTTCCTCACAACATCTATTTGTTTTTCTTTGAAAACTCTCAAAACTCCTCCACTAGTTGTAAAGTTACAACCTTTTGAATCTAGCATGCCAATGAAAATTAAATTTTTTTGTAAACTTGGGATATGCCTTACCTCGGTCAATGTCAGAGACCTCCACTCTACCATGCAGAATCAGACTGATCCTTTACCAACAACTATGCTCGTTATGTTATTCATCATCCATACAAGTCCGTCATTATATGGTGCATATGTAGAGAACATCTCTTTGTCTCCATACAAGTGGTAAGCACTGCCCGAATTTAATATCCAATCTGATTTTTCATCTATTGATCCTGCTAGAAGAACATTATTCTCATACTCAGTTATCACCGTTGCTGCTGTTTTTAAAGACTGATCCTTCTTCATCTCTACTTTATACTTTGGCAATTTCTTTTGATATGCTCCCTCTAATCGTAATAAAAACACGTAAAAGTGCGACTTCTCGACTGTGACCTTGGTTGTCCTCTGCTGGTACCCCTTTGACCTCTTCCCTGACCTCGATCTCTTTCCCTGCTTCCCTGTGAGACTAGGGCTAGTGACTCATCACTATCAATCGTACCCGTCTCTCTCTTTCGTGCCTCTTCATTGAATATGGCATCCTTAACCATACTCATGGTTAACTTCTCATTCAGCGTTGAATTGCTGAGAGAAATCACCAACGTCTCCAAACTATTTGGCAAGGAACTCAAAAGCAGTAG
>CM018911.1:9001113-9003613 GCA_009663005.1 Actinidia chinensis | reverse complement strand
TACGGGGATGACACTAGGATAGTCAAATTAATGACCGAAAAAGAAAAGAGAGAAGAGAGTAAGAGAAGGTTTCTTGGCTTTGGTCTTAGAAAGAGTTAGTATTCCTTATTTGTGAGAGAGGGTATGTTCCTTTTTATAGTGTAACTCGGCACTTTTAAGGATGTATCGACTGTCATGTTGACAAGTAGGTGTCCCTAGGGTTTGATTGGTAGCTAGCCCATCGTAGAATCGGTATTTGAGCCCAAGTGTGCAGGTGACAGAGGGAACTTATAGTGTAAGTTACTCTCTAACCCTGAAACTCGGTTTGAAAAACTTCGTCAGAATAAGCTCACGACCAAGCTATCGTGTGAAGATGTCAACCGAACTTGCTATGTAGTGACAGTCCAGCAGTTGCGTTCGTCTAAGCTCGACCAAAAGTACAACATAATATTTTCTCCTCTCACATAAGGTTTGATATTAGCCGTTAGGTTTTGGACTTTCGGCATGGTGAATGATAAATTTGCATTAAATGACTTGGACCTAAGCACACTGCTATTGTTTTGGTAACCACATTAAACTTGTACTTATCTCAATTTATTTAAAAAATTAAGTAGTATTTAAGTGGATGTTTGTTAATTGTTTTAGTTTTGTTTTTCTGTTTTTGTTTTGTCTTATTTATAAATGAAAACAAAAAACTTATTTATGTTGCTATTTATAAATGGAAACAAAACAAAACTATTTTCACTACTTTTAAAAATAGTAAAAACAAGAAAAAGATGTTTTTATTTTGTTTTCAAAAATTTTTCATCCAAAATTTTTGTATCCAATTTTTTTCAACCACCACCACCACCGCCACCTCCTCCTCCTTCACCACCACTTCCTCCTCCACCACCTCCGTCCTCCTCCTCCTCCACCACCCCACCTCCACCACCACCTCCTGCTCCTCCACCTCCACAACAACTACTTCCTCCACCACCACCGCCTCGTCACCGTCTCCACCACCACCGTCACTATTTCTTTTTTTGAAATAATTTTAAAAAAGGTGAACACAAACATATTTTTATTTTTAAATAGTTTAAAAATAGGTGAATACAAACATATTTTTAGTTTCTGTTTTATACAAAATAAAACAAAAATAAAACAAACACAAAAAATAAAAAATTAAAAACGTTACCAAACATCCCCTAAAAATAGTTGGTGACTTTTCTTACCTATTTTTCTTTTTACCTATTATATTCGTCAATCTTCTCTTATATGTTTTTTAATGTGTTATTTAATGATTGATTATACGTAAACCCTTATATTTACGCCATCGACGTAGAATTTAATCTCAAAAATATTATATTTATCATCTGTTTTGATTATCTTGATTTATTATCTGATATGACATAATTCACAATTGTTGGATATAACTGAATCATTTGTTAGTTTCATTGTATCACTATTTGTGAATGTGCTCTTATTTTGTGAAAAAAACATTTTTTTTTTTTGGAAATGGTATTCTGTCAAAATTCTTGGACATAAATTGTCAATATAAATATAATGATGTAGCAATGATATTATTGTAATAAAAAGGCATTACAGGGTACTTTGTTTCTAGACGATAAGTCTAAAACTCTCTCTCACATCATTCTCTATCTATTTTTTTTGTATTGTTTTTATTGTTTTTATTTTATTACTCATCTTCTTTCTCTCTTTTTTTCATGGAAAAATCACATTGAATGGAAGAAGTTGAATATACAATATAGAGGGAGGTCTTCATATATTTGGATCCACCTAATTTGGTAGAGTAGCCAAGCCCGAAAGGAAAATGAAAATAAATTTAAAAAAAGAAAATGAGCTATAATGGGCTTGCAGCGTTGCCGATTCAACAAGGCCCACTTGTGATCGCAAGGACGAGGCTAAGTTTGAGCAATAGTGGGCCAGTGGATTGGGCTTAAGCGTTGACTATTCATGATAGCTAGGCTCAGCCGTTTTGGTGTGCTCATGTTTGTTTAATAAGATTTTAACTAGTTCAAGCTTAGTAAAAAATTAACGAATCGAGCTGGCTTAGACTTGGGTCAAGCTCAAGTTTGTTCACGAATTTTAATGAGTTAAATAAATTATACATCTATATCCTTAAACAATAATGTTAATTACAAATTAAAATTCTCTTATTTATTGCAAAAATATCCTTATTTTTTCTTATAAATTATGGCCTATGTAGGAACCCCTTATATGTAGAAAATATGAGGATTCTCACTCTTTATATTTTTTCTTATAAATTATGGCCCAAGTCCTACACCTTATATGTTGGAAATATGAAGACTCTCACTCTTTATAAATTAGTTAGTAATTTTTTTTATCCTATTTTTTTTTTAACCTTAATCGAGCCGAGCTTTCATAAAATCGAGGTCATCTAGAGCTTTTATATTAAGACTTGAGCTTGTTTATATATAAAACGAACCCAATCTAAACCTGCTCGTGAACGGTCGATTCGTTTGTTGCTAGCCAGACTGAGGTTCGCCCAATATTGAGAACA
>CM018911.1:8916113-8926113 GCA_009663005.1 Actinidia chinensis | reverse complement strand
GAAATAAAAAAGAAATTTTAGGGTAACATTCTTTCTTTTCAATGTAATGGTTTTACTAAGTTTGATTACCACATGGAACAATAGTATTCCCGCACAAGCACACCCAGGTTCTCAACTTGCCCTGTAATATCCCACATAGGCACACATATTGTAACGACTCTAAACTACATCGGAAGTATACATGGGTGATTTTGGGTACATAAGCCGGAGCAGTGAATTCAATAGTCACCTCCTTGGCTTAGCTCTTTTTTGTGAGTTCCTGTAACTCGTGTTATTCTGACTGACTGTGGACCCCTCGCGAGGGTATAAAGGGTTGATCCGTACCCTACCCATACACACCTCCTTTGTTAGCTCGTGGTTATGACTCGCATACCCTTTCTCTATGGAAGCTGGAAACCTATAATAATATGGTCCACCACTCCAATCTAGCCAGCAATTGTGACCAAACACTTGCTATATATACATATAGCATTTTGATTGAACTCAAAAGAACCATGGCTGCAAAACAAGCTATGCAATGTTTAGCAGCGATTGTTCTGATATCCTTTCTGGTGCTTCAACTTCAATTGTTAGCTATGGCACTGAGAAGCTTGAAATCTTTGAATACAATTGAGGACCTTTTTTTTTGCAAAAAAAAAATAGATATAAGGATATTTAATTTAAGCACATGAGCAAGATCGATTTTCATCACTATTTCAAACTTATTAGTAATGGAAGGGGCATAAATGATATAATTAAATAGTTAAGGGGTCAATATGATTCATTTTTTAAATAAGTGGGTGAAAGTGATAAAAGACGATAATTTAAGGGTATTTATGAAATTAAGCCAAAAAATAAACTAAACCAGACGGTTTTAGATAAACTTTGGGTACATCACAGGATGATATTGGTCATCTTGGTTAGACCCTTGACTTGTCCAACTTCGCTTGAGATTGCAGCAGCAGCATTACACAAGTATCAATTATGTTTATTACAAACTGGGGAGGATAAAATATCTTGTATTACTTTCCGCCAGCTTTGGGTATTGTCACTATCGGACTGTTGTTTTATAGCAGGTTTGGTCAGTATTTGTGTGAGAAAGCTCAGTCGATGTACGCCAACGGGCGGAGATTTCCAAGGCATGTTAGAGGATAACGTACATAATGGGTTTTCTCTGCCACCCGCATGCTTTGGTCCAAACATTGATGATTTAATAGGCTACCTACCAGCCATGCCTTAGGGGCATGACTGGGTCAGTCACCTACTCTCTAACATGATAGTCGGCACGTCCAGACACGCTACGAGCTGCACTGTAAAAGGCCATGCCCTTTCTCTTTCACGGCTATGCAACTTTTACCTAGGCAATACTCTCTCGCTCTACACACAGAGCCCATAACAATCTCTTGCTCTCTTTATCTCTCTTTTGTTCGATCACTAACTTGACCATCGGAGAGCCCTCCCAAAACAGTTTCGGATGGTCTTTCTCATTGTTCCTATCTCGTAGGTTTGATGAGTAACCTATTGCCACTAGCATCTGTGAGCCATCCACCGTCGGTGTCAACGTTTGATTTTCTATTATCTCCACAACCGCACAATTAGCGGTGTTTGTGGGAAATCGACCCTAGACATCAACAAAACCCACCTCTAATGGAATCCAAAAGCATGAATGGTAGTAGAGCCATACAAGAAGACCAAAGAGAGTACCTTCTCGTGCCCAGAACGCTGGGTGCAACTAAGCTACTAGCCGATGCTCAGAGGGAGGCTAAGGCAAAGGTAAGGTCAGTCACTTTCTGGCGGCAAAGAAGACAGGAAAGACGCTACCATAAGACGCATGTAGGCTGAAATGGTAGAATTGAGACAAGGCTTAGTGGCCAATAATTTGAAATTGCAGACCCAAGGTAGGTGAAGGGTTGTCTGAGGTGAGGGAGGTCAGGCAGTCAGGCACACCTCAGGGAGGCTCAAAGGGCAAGCAAGCCTAATCCTACTACAATGAGGCTGAGAGTCAAAACGACAACAAGATTGTGGCTTCGAGCAAATGAAGGGTTCCATCGAGCCAAACTAACTCTAGTGTGGACCTTCGCCACACCCTGAATGCCAAACACAGACGGGGAAAAGGTAACTGGTGGACGAAGCTAGTTGCTAGAGTAGCAGCCGTAGGAAAAACAAACCTCCTGATGCGGTCAGAGGTCAGGACCTCTACGTCCACACCGAATGAACAACTCCTCCGGAGGTACCAAACCCCATTTTCGCCCGAGATAGAGGGAATGGAACCTCCAGATAAGTTCAACCCCTCGAAGTTCAATATGTACGATGGGAAGTTAGACCCAAGATCACACATTAGCCATTTTTGGTAGATGACGTCACTCTGGAACCACCTTGATACACTAATGTGTAGGGTATTTCTATCAAGCTTGGGAGGCCTCAGTCTAAAATGGTTTGATAAGCACCCAGTCAATCTGAAGTTTTCTCCAATTATCTGAATCAATTGTGGCTCGGTTCATCATTAATATCAAAGTGTCAAAGTGCGTGAGTTCCCTTCTGACACTCTACAAGGGAAAGAACAAGACGCTTCGCAATTACAACAAATGATATTGAGAGCTATATAATGAAATTGAGGAGTGTTCTAAAGAGCTCACAGTGGTTAGCTACAAGCTCAAGCTGACTTCTAGCGAGAATTATGGGATGAATTGACGCTTAACCCTCTAACTGACCTTTGAGATCTCATGACACGGGTGGAGATATATGCTCCGTTTAGAGGATGACCTCAGACAGGACAAACAAGCTTTGGGAACGTCCTCTCGGGGAGAAGGCACATTTAAAAAATGGAAGGAGAGTACGGAGGAATGCGAAGGATGGGTAAGGCAAGGAGGCCTCTTGGTTTTCAAAGAACCAATCCACAAGCTCCTCACCAGAATCTGGGACATACCGTAGTACAAATCCCCATTGGAATAGATCCCAAGAAGCACAACTAGCGGTGAAAATGTGTCTACTATGAGGAAAAATTGCACATGACTGAAAATTTCAGGGCCTTAAAGTCTTTCTTGGACTAGCTTATTCAGGAGAGGCACTTAAAGGAGTTCGTCGATCAAGAGAAGACGAAGATAGAAGAAGCCAAGGTCAGACATAACCTAAGGTTTTATAGAGACAAAGACAAACTTGCAATGCCTTGTAGGAACTACCCCCCCATCGAGACTATTCATATGATTGGGGGCCTGCATGACCCCAAACTTGAGAGTAGGATCAAAAGAGAGATTCGCATTATCAAGAAAATGAACAAAGTACTCTCGGACCAACCAGTGGCGAAAAAGCCAAGGCAAGACATGGCTGATCCAGGATGCATCACATTTACCAAGGTAGATTTGGAGCGTGTCCAACCCTCCCATAATGATCCTTGGTAGACTCTAGTAGTTCAATTGAGGTGATGTATTATGATCTGTTTAGACAATTAAACTGATCCATTCTTAGTCAGTTTTAATTGTTTAAACAGATGAGCCAAGATCAAACTGTTACTTTCTTGTTGGTTTGAGCATGAAGAAGTGGGAGAGAATCGAGCTCTACGAGTTCCTAAAAGCAAACATCAAGGTCTTCGCTTGGACGCCATATGATATGCTGGAAATTGACCCAAGCTTCATCAAGTATAAGCTTAATGTCATGCCCAAAGCTTATCCTGTGAAGTAGCGGGGAAGGAGTTTCATAATTGAACATGTGGAATAGCTGATAAAGGAGGTCTAGAAACTAAAAAAGGTTAGTGCGATAACATAAATTCTTTACCCGAGCCGATGATTCACACATTTGATTGCAATTTATCGATCGAATTCCCCTGCATTTTAGCATTATTGCGCGCATTATCTGTTCAAGTTAACAATTATTTGGTGCAAGTATTTTAATGGTTTTTCCAGGACAAAATGAGCATAAAAGAAGATCTGACGAGAACAAGATGCGAGAAGAGATGATTTGGCACAAAAAGTTGAGGATTCTCAAATCTCAATCGATTGAATCTGAAGCTTCAACCGATTCACCAGAAGCAAAAACACCCAACCTTAAAGTTCAATTAGTTGAAGAATTATTTCAATCGGTTGAACAACATTAGTGCACTAAAGTTCAGATGTGAAACATGCCTTCTCCCTGCTATGTGGTCATATCAAACCCACTCCTTTGAAGTGTAAGAGGTAGCTTGTTGGTTTAAGAGAGAGAGTGGTTTGTCCAAAAGATAGCTTTTTGGAAAAGTTAAGGATAACTTTTGGACAAAGTTAGAGGTGGCTTGTTGGTACAAGCATATTTTGGGAAGCTTTAGGAGCTTTCTTGGCCTTTAAAAGGCTCTTTCACATTTCTTAGAAGGGAGCTTTTGATCTCCTTTGTTTTAGGACTTTTTACACTTTCATTTTTCTCTTAGTTTAGGAGTACTTTTTAGTATATAACTAGAGAGAGTGGAGAGGAAGGAAGAGAGATCTCGTTCCTATTTCAAGACTTGGAATTCCTTGAAGCTATTTCGTTTTCATGGTTGTAAGTTTTATATTAAAGTGTCAAATTACATTTATGCTAATTAGTTTTTCATTCTATCATAGCATTGTATTAATTCCTTTTTCATTCTTGGTTAAGTTTATTTGCTTATTAATTTATCTTGCACAAATGATTGAACCCTCTACTGGGTTAGATTTATTGGCTTAGTTCAATGACTATGTCCCTTCCATACCTTAATTTAAACTAGTTTCTTCTGTCTTTCAAAATATTTTCAATAGTTGTTTAAGATTGATTAATGATATTTTTAAGATCAAAATTTAGAGTTGTACACATCTTTGATTATTTGTCAACAAGATTACTTGGTATAAGTAATTTTTAAATCTATTGCATTCTAAGTATTTGAAATAGTGTATGAACCCATTACCAATTTCATAAACATATCTTTAGACATAAAACATATTTTCAATGTAAAATCTTCCAACTAATATCATCATGCCTTGAGATTTGGTTAAGTTAATGAAAAGAGAAAAAATTAGAACATCTAAGTTAGAAGAAGACTAAGTACTTGAATCATGCTATTTTTACATTTTTAGTTTATATTTCATTTCACAATCTTTCAAAAATCACAAAAATATATTTTTACAATTTCTATACTTGCAACAAAACTCAATCTTACAATTCAAGCTCTCTATGGAAAATGACCTCTGTACTTCCGAGTATTATGTTGCACTGGTTGGTTCCTATATTTGGGAACTGAAATAGGTAGATAAAATAAACATCAGAAAGTGACAAGCAGCTGGTTATCTAATATATTGGCGATAAAAAAGAAAAATGGCAAGTGGAGAGAGTGTGTGTCAATTTCACAAGCCTCAACTAAGGATGATCATTAAGATGTTTGAATGTATGATGAGACATACCGTGGACATCTACATTGATGACATGGTGGTGAAAAACAAAGAGGAGCGGGATCATCTGAAGGACCTCGCTGAGGTGTTTGACATCCTTAAAGAGCATAAGCTAAGACTGAACACGACTAGTAGCACATTCAGAGTAAGATTGGGAAAATTAATAAGGGCACTTAGTCACTCAACAAGGAATCGAGGCAAATCCAGATTAAATTGTGGCAATTAATGACCTTAAGAGTCCGAGAACTGTGAAGGAGGTTCAGAAGCTAACAAGAATGGCGGCAACACTCAATTGATTCATCAGTAAGTCTTTTGATAAATGCCATCCATTTTTATAACTCCTTTGCAAAAACACATTTTTTTATGGAATGAAAATGCGAGCTCGCGCTCAAACATTTTAAATAATACTTGACCAGACACTTCTTTTCACATAGGATGAAGGAGAGTTACTCTATGTCTATCTCGTAGGCTCTAAACTGCCGTTAGCTTGGTGTTGTTATGGGAGTTAGATGGAGAGCAACGCATGGTCTAGTTCATTAGCAAATCATTTACAAATTGCCAAATGAGGTATTTGTCACTTGAGAAACTGGTGTTGGCTCTTGTCATTACTACGCAAAAGCTCATGCACTATTTTCAAGTATACTTAATCGTAGTATACACGAAGTTTTCGATAAAAAACATGCTAATAAAAGCGGACCTGTCCAGATGACTGTCCCAATGGGCTGTCGAGCTCGAATAATTTGACATCAAATCCCTTCCTAAAGCAACGATCAAGGGTAGGTCAAGTTTTGGATGATTTTGTTACGGAGTTCTCACCCCGAATTATGAGTCCATAGATGGGTTATCCCTCATCTGCACACATAACAAATGAGACTCGGTAGGGACATCAACTATAACTGAGGCAACACCTAAGGTTCCCGAGGTTCTTAATGAACCACCTCAGGTTGAAGAAACACAAGTGGTCGAGCATATCACTGAGGGTCCTGAGGCACTCAAAGAGCCACCTCAGATCAATCTATCCAAGGCTAGGAAGATATACATTGATGTGGCCAAAAACAACTTAGGTGCAGGAGCAGGTATTGTACTAAAAAGCCTTGAAGAGGCAGTTTTCAAATACTGCCTTAGGCTGAATTTTTCCACAACGAATAATAGTCCGAGTATGAAGCTTTCATTACAAGATTTAGATCTACCAACAAATTAATGGTTTTCGAGCTCTACATCTTCAGCAATTCAAAATTAGTAGTCAATCGGGTCACTAGTAAATTTAAAGCACGGAGTGTGTTTTCTTTTTGTGGGTTTTGGTTTCTTTGTTTGCTTTTATTTCTACACTATTTGATTAAACACGAAAATGTGGATGGAATGCTGGTAGATGTTGCTCAGGCTGGAATAAGCCTTGTTTGAGAAGCATGGAAAAGTTAGAGGAAGGCTTACACTCCGTCTTTAAGCTTAATCCCTACATTGTGAATCCTTTCTCGGTAGGTCACTGTTCTGGAGCTCGATCAAGATGTGGTGACCATAAATTTACTAAGTACTAGCCCTGGCCAAGCTAGTGCTAGCACTGCTTTTGGGCTATTTTTTTATAGCAAGCTCAATGAAGTTACTATACCGGAGCTTGATTGAAGCGCAACAATCGGCGATGACCCTAAGGCACACCTCGGACAGAAGGTGACTTGCACGCCGAGTTTTCCTCTAACAGCCCCCCATGCCTGAATCGAGACATCGACGACATGATGGCTAGCTACTAATTAAACCCTAGGGACATGGCTAAGTCAGCTGCCTACTCATTAACACAACAATCAGGGCATTCTGGTACGTGTCAAGTTGCAGTCTGTCTAAGTGACATGACAATTGGTGCATCAAGGCATGTACCGAACTGTTATATAAGGCCAAGCCTTATTCATTTCAAGGTATTCAATTCAGTTACTCCAAGCTTATACACTCTTTCTCTACTTACGCTGTGTATATTCTAATCATCTAACTTGGTCATCGAAGAGCAATTTCCTAGAAACAGCTCTGGCAGCCGTTCTCGCTATTGTTGCCTTGCAGTTCGGTCCAGGAACCAGCAACCGACTCCAACCATTGCTACACCACCATAAGTGCATATCTTCGATTTCTCTCCATCTATTCAAATACTTGCAAACTTATATATATATATATATATGTATTATACATATAGCCTATACATGGGCTGAGCTAGAAATTGTATAGTGAAGGCAAAGTTCTACCTAAAATTATTCAAATCAAAATCACATATTCTATGGACAAAAACCAAATTAAAATCAAGGGAAAGGTACAAATTGGGAAAACAAAATAAAATCATTAGTAAATCTAGTTACAAATGTAAGCAGGGGCAATATTGAAAAACAACTAAAAACTTGAAGGCAAAATTTGAATTATGGAAAATTTAGTAGAGGCAATGGCCCCACTAGTCATCACATAGTTCCACCCTTACGTTACATTTATTATATATCAATTAGGGTATAAATGAATGCACACTTTGGTCATATACTTGATGTATATTGGGGTTTATTGATTGAATGAAGTGATTTTTGTGTGGAACTGGCATCAACTGGTATATAATGACACCATGTCACCACCTAATGAAACCATGTAAGAACTCTTAAGCATGTCCAAAATGTGTCTTGCTCTCCCTTTGCACCTTTAATGATGGAGTCTCTAAAGAAACTCCTACTATGTGATTTTCACAATTAAGTTTTTGGAGAATGTGTATGGACTACCGAAAGTTAAAAAAATCAAAGATGAGCTCGAGGTGATCCCCCTCATTCAAATCAAGTTCTCTAGAGAGCTCAGCCCTGAATTCTTCTGAACTAAATATGTGGCGTGGAGGAGTTTGGCCTTCAATGCGCAACACTAGGAGCCTGACCCTACTAGTGTTAGCAGTCTGATGGGGAATAACGTGGTGGTAAATGGGCTCATAGGCCAATATGTCCACAACTTTTTGAGAAGCCTACCTGCTGTTCAAACTCTTGATTGTGGCTTTGCACTGCTCTTACCTCTCTCAGACTAGCTTGTTGAAATATGTTACACCAACCGATGTATGAGTTAGAATAAGTAAATTTCAAAAATTATACAAGTGCAACAAAGAAAAAATATTTTTCACAAAGCTACAAAGGGACTTATTGTATGAAATGCAACCATTATGCCTTGGAAACAAAAAAAGACCATCACCCCCAGCTCGGAATTCTCAACTTCCCGTGATCCAGAGAAACTCATTAAAGTACATATCCTTGTGTTTGGGATCTTGGTTACCAGTCTCGTATATGGCTAATGAGGGTTCCTTAGCCGGAGACAATGGTTACGTTTTAGCAAGTGGGTGCACGGCTCCCTCTTCAGGCGCACCACGGTATACTGATTGGACTGCATAATTATAATCCAAGTGACA
Source organism: Actinidia chinensis (assembly GCA_009663005.1). Lineage (NCBI taxonomy): Eukaryota > Viridiplantae > Streptophyta > Magnoliopsida > Ericales > Actinidiaceae > Actinidia > Actinidia chinensis. The sequence goes on along the minus strand of CM018911.1, from coordinate 8,917,365 downwards.
TTAAACCAACCTAAGTTGGCCTTAGACTAGGTTAACTATGTCTTTTTATTGTGTTTCGTACTTAAGTCGTGTTCGAGTTCATTGCAGGTAATGTTGATAAAGAGGAAGATTTAGAGCCATAAAAGTGATGCAGAGCGCAGACACGCTTATCGAAGACCATTGTCAGAAATTGTGAAAATTTTTACCGAAGGCTCAGAATGGAATAGAAGATACGCCATTAGAAAGATCTCATAGAATTGTACAAGTTCACGTCTAATGAGCATTGCGAGACATGGACTCCAAGGGTTTCAAAATGGACCAAGAAGAAGAAAGAGAAAATTCTAAAGAGGCAAATATTACATTGAGCATTTAAATGCTCCATACCAAGAGGAAATCAGCGTTCGAACGCTGAGAAGAAAATCAGGGCAAAATGTACTAAGCATTAGAACGCCAGTAAAGGGCAAAATATAGCGTTCGAACGCTATGAAGGATTTCAAGAAATTTGGTCTTGGCATTCGAACGCCAAAATTGAAAAGGAATTGGGGTTCGAATCCTGAGAAGAAAAATGGAAGATTATCGTTCGAACGTCTCTATGCAACGTTCCAACACATAGAAAACTAAAAATTGGACTTTTTTCTTAGGGTTCGAATGCTATATTTATCGTTCGAACGCTAGAAGGAATTTTTGCACTGAGTGTTCGAATGCTGTGAAGAAAAACATAAGAAATTATTCTTAGCGTTCGAATGCCAGAATTACAAAGGAACCGGCATTAGAACGCCAAGAAGAAAACTAGGCAGGAATCCAAATACTAGTAGGACTCGAATTAGGTAGTCTATATATATTTCTTCACGACTTTATGGGCGATATATGTTCTTTTTAGGTTTTTTACAACTTTCTAGTCTAGTTTTTCTTAGTTTTCAATTATTCTTGTAATATTTTATATTAAAGTCACGTTTGGTTAATTTGATTTATGATTTTTTTCAATTACTAGTGTTTTTCTATAATTTTTTTCGATATTAATTCAAGTTCTTTAATTTTATTTAATCATTTTAGTTTTTAAATTCCATAATGCATTCAATATTTAATTATCCATTTTCTAAAGTAATGTCTGGCTAGTTTCCTAACTTGGGATCGATTGTGAAAATTGATTAAGGATCAAGGATGAAAATTGGAGGTAATTTTGGTTTCACCGTTAAATCTTTTTGATATTTATTCTTTTTCTTCTCTGTTCTAAATATTTTCAAAAACTTGAGCGTCCTGTTATGTTCGGTAA
>CM018911.1:8701113-8708613 GCA_009663005.1 Actinidia chinensis | reverse complement strand
CTTTCCATTTCTTTGACTCCAATGCTCGTGCAATTTTCAACAAATTATAGGAAACTGTTGAAAATTTCTGTTGCTATTAGAGTCCCACTGTGTAGAAATAAGTATATATGCTAATTTAAAATTTGGAAGCATGGGGCTGGCGTTTTTCAATAAAACATCAAGTGATACAGGAGCAGTTATCCTGAAATAGTGACTGTAGAAAGAGTTCCTATCGGCATTAAGTCTATGGGTACTTTTCGACTGAATAGATGTCAGTAACTGTTGAGTTGTTTTAAACCAACTGGGTTGGCTCAGTTGGGTTCAATCCTCACCAAGGGCAAGGAATGATTATTTCGTTGCCCATTTGATGGTTCTTTATTTGGCTGGTCATTTCTCCCCATTACGGGGCTATTTGGCAATTTTGTTATATAGGTTGTCATGGGTTTGTATTGTTGGACTTTTGAACGTGGACTTGCCAGTTTTGTCATTTCTGTAATTCATGATATTTGTAAATATTCTCCTATCGGTTGGGAAAAAAAAAGAACTGTGGAGTTTATGCCTTAAAACTATTTAGTTAGGTGATAAATATTAAGGCATCTTGATTATCCGGTATTTTTTTTCATGCTACCAGGCATTTGATTATCCTGTTCTGCTATTTGATTTTATTGCAGGAGGGTATCAATCAGCCTGCTCCGAAGAAGATTCGGTTCGAGGAAGAGTAGATCTGTATGGGAGAGCGAAAGGAGGTTGTGTTCTCTCATTACTCTCTGTTACCAGTTCGTAGTCATAGTTTGCTCACCGATGCGTGAGAAGTTAAATTTCCTTTCCCTCTCCCCTTCTAGGATTATGTTGTTATGGGGAAGACAAAAATGCTGAAGTATTCGGAAGTTATCTTTATGAATCAGGGTTCTTCATGTCTAGGAGATCCATGGCCAACCCGCCACCCCCTTCGTTCCTATTTATTGTGCTTGTTTGGTAAAATAACTGTGCTTTAAGACTGACGTATGGAACACTGATTGAGCTGCAAAATTTCTACGCAAGGCTTCTGCAGATTAAGATGAACACAGAAAGAAAATGGTTTGTTCAATTCATTGATCAATGTTCCAACACTCAAAAGTAGAACTATCGATATTTCATACGGCATTCGTTGCACTCATTTTTAAGGGATTTCAATCAATTGTCCCATGACCACCGCCTACTATGCGATCAATCTGAAATAGATGGGCTTACAAAATCAAGAATGCAAAACTTCAAATTCTTCCTAGTCACTGGACTCTACGTGTTGCACATCGACCACCACCTCTATGCAATCAATCCAAACACCGACCACCGCCTCTATGCAATCAATCCGAAATAGACGAGCTTACAAAATCAGGAATATAAAAACTTCAAATTCTTCCTCGTCGCTTGTATCTACGTGCTCCACATCAGCTATGAAGACCGTAGGTTTGCTTTTGCCACCAAATGTTGAAGTACACAAATGATAGATGAGGAAAGGTAGCGCTGAGCAGACAAGATGTAAAAATAAAGAAAGCCAAGAAAATTCTGCACTAAAGCAAATCCTTCTCTCAAATAAAATAGTTAATATACTTTCGTTTGGGAAGAAAACAATTTAAGTCAATAAGTACAGAAAGTATGATCTCGTATCAATTCATTGTATTTCAATTTCCATTTCCACCCACTTTGCATCACATAAAGAAAATTAGGACCCATCTGGAAGTCCCATGAAAATGGAAATGTTTCTATATTTTAAACAACATTTCAGGATAGAACGGCATACATTTCAATGTGTTTTCCTGCTTTTGATGCTTGGGTTTATCTTCTGTATCATATTTTTTCAGTTTATTATTAAAAATTCTCTTTGAGAACCCCGAAAAGAAAAACTGCGTTCAACTCCCCAGGGAGGATTCACAATCATTTCCGATGATGGCTTCATTTACAGTAAAAGTTACATCCGATTGACAAGTTTAAATAGAACACACAGTACATAGTTAAAGATTTAAGCAATATTTAAAAGGTTCTTCAAAGCTATTGCATGAGAGAGAGAGAGAGAGAGAGAGAGAGAGAGAGAGAGAGAGAATATCTAGGCTGCCAAGTGCCAAGAGTGAATAAGAAAATAACCATGGGTTGAGACCATAACATGTACAAGCTAAGAAAGGGTTTCTGTTTAGAACTCTACAAGAGTTACACAAGGCAACGAAGTTGGAAAATGTTACGTGTTCTCGATTTTATTGAGGCAAAGTAACCCTTGGAAATGATATGGCAGTAATTAACTTCTGAAAGTTGCTATCCTTCCCTACTAGAAATGGCACCTTAGGAAGCTGCAGCTGAAATTGATCACCACAAGCTTGATCCAAAACTTAAAACGCCCTGCAAAAATATTGTCAGGATGATGAGGTGCAGTTTTCCTTCACTGAAAGGACGGGAGCAAAAGACTGTTGTTTGTTAGATCTGGCTGCGGGTGGTTATTGGTTCACTACACTTGACATTTGAGTTTAGCAGTTGGCATTCAAACTAATGCACACAGCATTCACAGTTTTTTTCTCATGTATCCCTAAGGTAAATCAAGGAGCAAGCCCAAATGTCAAATTTTAAACTAAATGCTTACAAACCTTTGAGAACTTTTCTTCTTCCGAATCACATCCTTGACTGTCGATAGAATGATCAAATGTTAATCCATAAATTGTTTCCAGAAGGTTTGACACAACCACATGGGATGCATAGTGCAAGCTCTCATTGAAGATCACAGTGTGGGGACTCACAGCGATGATTGCCTAGTGGAATATTCTTTTTGATAGCCCAGTATTGCCACTGACCCAATTGGGTCTAAGAAAGACTACATTGGAGGCATTGAAGTTAACATCCGGAAAAACCTCCAGTGGCCCTAAGGGGAATCGAATTGGAGACCCCTTGAACACATAGCTAGGGTCTTTACTAGTCGAGCTACCCTACGAGTTCATTGCCTAATGGATTTAATAATGTTAAGTCAGCCACCATTTAGAAGCGGCTCTGGTCCATAAAAAACCTATATAAGTGCTAAAGAGAAATAGCGTTCCGAAAAAGATGGGATAAAGCTTATATAGCAACTTAGCAAGTCCATGAAAATGAAGGAACTGTGTTTTTTTCTATTGATGAAACAATTACTGCCCATCAAAAGTTCACTATGAGGCTAAGAGATACATTGCAGCAATTATTTCCAGTTTTAAGAAACCTCAAAAATCTATCAGCATATCCAAAAAGCTATAAGCAAGAAGCACAAAGAAAACAACTCCTTAGTCATGCATATCCTTTCTGTAGTACAAACTCTCTTCCCCAAAAAATATTTCTAATGTAGAATAGACAACCTAAGCTTTTCTTGAGCAACAAGATCGTAGGAAATCCGGAAAGAAGGAAAAGTGATAGTAGGAATCACGGACACCGACGACGGAATTGCGTGATATTCGGTAGTCTGAATGGAATCGTCGAGAGGATCAGAACTCATCGCCTTTCGGCCATGAGCCCCGCCGGTTTTCGGGAAAATTCCATCGTTTGCCCCACCAAAAGGGCAATTTTGCCGTTTTTAGTAATTATTGTTTTAGTTATAACTTTTAGTTTAAAAGTCCAAATTTAATTCCGTTTGTTGGGAAATATTTCCTAAGTAGAGTAGTAGCTGATTTAGGTATTAACTCAAATTTTCCTTTTCGAGTAATTTTCCTTATTTGTTTGATTTTCTTGCCTAATTCCGTGATTAACACGAATTAGGGTTTCTAGTTATTATTTAAGCATCTTGTAGCCTTTGGGCAAATCAGTTTTTGACATTAATAAAATTCAGAGTATTTTCTCTTCTTATTTTCTTGTGGATTCTAGGTTTATTGTTCTAGAGATAGACGTGTTCTGTCTCTTTTGATATTCCGCCTGCGTCAATTTCTTTTCTTTTTCTCTTAAAATTTTAATTATTCTTCAACATATATGGTTACTAATAATTTTTTCACACTATTTTTTTAATGAAAGTAGAATCTTATGAACCTCAATCTGATGGCCTTAGACCGATCATAAGTAGGATCCCGATTTTAACAACCTTGTTGTAAACTAATACATAAATTGACCAAATGCAAACATTAACTAAGTACATTCATATCCTTTCATTTCACGTTTCTTATTCGCGTATGAAGAAATATTGAGAAAAATCAAGTTTACTCTCCAACAAGTATATGATAGACAAGCAAAAAGATTTAACCTAGAATATATTTTCATTGACTTTCAATTTCTTAATTTTGTTAGCTATATAAAATACAGATGTATTTGTGATTACAATTATTGATAATAAATGTTAGATAGAGAAGAAGTGGAGGTTAAAACATTACCAGTAATGAAGAACCCATCATGTCGCAATGCACTTTGAATCATATTCACGCACAAAATTTAAAAACTTTGATAGGCATTCAAAGCGCTGTCCATGTTGATCACAGGCAGCTCCAGACTTTCCAATCAGCTGAATCTTTTTTTTTTCTTAGCTTGACATCAATTTTCGTCTCGCATTGATGCAACTGATATAGTCTGCTCATTCCTCAACTTCTTCACCTTCGCAATTTCTCTTTCTTGATGATCTGCTTTTGCATGAGTCCCCCCAAGAGGTCATTTCCTTGATGCAAAACTGTTCCCCATTAATAGCCACCCATTGACCCCTTCTGAAGGCACAATATTTAATTCACTCTCTTTCAAAATCCATTTTCCCATGTCTTTCATTAAAGAATAGGAATTTAACAGACATACCCTGTAGAGTCCTGATAGATAGAAACATGGTAGGCATATATGCAAACGTTATGCAGTTTGACCCCAGAAGGGAAAGACTAGCTCATGACTATCTCAGCAGTCATCCTCGTACAGGAATACGAACCAGCTCAAGAATATGACTGCCTCACAAGTAATCCCTACAAGAACACGATCCTTCGCGAAAGTGGTGGAATCTATTTCCATCTCGAATCACAATCTTCCGCCCGGTAACTTTGGACACATACTTCACAAAATTGTGACAGTCACCACAAATTCGCAGGTTCTTCATGATCTGAATGGGTGTTCCATTAGGTGTGTTCAAGATCCCAAAGGTAACATCAAGCTTTTCACTGTGGTAGAGAAGCTCGTTCTGCTTTTGCTCCTCCGCCATGTCATGGAGAACGAAATTGGGGCCTGGGACGCAACCTGATGTTTGAAAGTTTCCATAAAAGCCCCAGAAAGCTAATTTGATCAGGAACTACACTTGGCTGTCATGTTTTCAAAAATCTTCACAGCCTCGTTACCAAATCCATTTTGTGCACATCCAGCTAGAATTGCATTCCATGTCTCTATATCTTGCTCACCCATCTCCTCAAATACTGAAATCCATACTCACACCCACACTAGAAGTTCATTGTCACCAGAGAATTACCAACACAAGTAAATGAATCAAATCCAAATGAATATATCAAGGCATGTAGCTGTTCCCCAAGATTAGCAGAACCTAGGCTCCCACAAGTACTTAAAAGGCTAGTACCTGTTAGTTCGTTTGGTCTTATTCCATGGGTGTTCATGTCAAGGAACAATTGCAAAGCGACTTCTCCATGACCAACTTGGACATAAGCCAGATATAATGGCAGTCCAGGGCACAACATCTCACTTAGGCATCTTCTCAAAAGTATTACGAGCATCATCCAACATGCAATTCTCTGAAAGGCCAGTGATCAATGAGTTCCAAGAGACAGTATCTCTCCGCCTCATGCTAGAAAACACCTGAGAAACATCTTCTATGTTCTTGCACTTGGCACACATGTATATCAATCCATCTCCAACAAATGAATTAAATTGGCACCCTGCTTTAATGGATAGAGAATGTATCTGTTTAACCATCTCAATAGCTCCAATGTTGGCACAGGCCGATAGGGCAAATGACTTGGAACAGCTCCTGATCTTTGGAGTTCAGCTAAAAGTTCTAAAGCTTCCTTGCTTCGTCCATTATGCACCAGCCCGGCAATCATGGCAGCCCAAGAAGCATTGCTCCTTGTAGGCATTCACAAAAACAAGTCCTTTGCTTATTCAAGCATGTCAGCAACCATAGCATTCCATGCAATCACTGAAGGAGTTGGGATCTCATTAAATATCCGTCTCGCTTCTCCAATTCTCCCAGTTTGAGCATAGGCAGTCACAATTGCTGTTTGTGTAGACACCCTTTTCGGGAACCCTGTTATATAATGCAATTGCATCATTAAATCTTTCACACTGCGAGCAGGCTGCAATCATGCTGGTCCAAGAATATTCATTCCTTTCTGGCATCAATTCAAAGAATTACACAGCAGCATCCAAACATCCACTTCAAGCATATACATATTCAGTATTGCCGTGCCAACAACCACATCCCTTTCATGACCCATCTTCATCGCCAGAATCCTTAAGTTCCCAATCAATTCAAAATCATTTAGACCTGTTACCGCCCATATTGTAACAACAAAAATGTTGGAAATTTCTGTAATTTCTGTGTGAATGAAGCCCAAAGGGCTGCTATTAACAACTCAAAAATTAGCTGTTAGCAGCCCAAAGAGCAGCCATTAGCAGCTCCTAATGGCAGTTGTTATTGGTGCTTTAAACACCATCATAATGTAGTGTTTATTGCTAGCAGTTTTTGTCTTGAATTAAGCAATTCAACGGTCTTTTTAGTTTTCTTTTATATTCTGAATTTTCTTGTGTTGAAAGACAAAAAAAAACTCAGCTGAAACCAATTTCTTCAGCAAATATTGTTCTTTGAGAGAGAGAGACAGTCGTAGATTTAATTTGCCAAGGCTACTTCGATGGTATTTCGACGTATACAGTCTAGCCGTTTTATCCTAGGAGAAAGATGCTGAAAAACTCTACAACACCCTCGGTAAGTGTCGAATCTTTCTAGACTGTGATTGTATTCAATTTATTTTATGTAAATTCAGTTTACTGTATATTGATGTGATTAATGGAAATTATTATTTGGAATTCTGTGTTTGCCGAATAATTTTAATCAACAAACTTAAGAAAGATTCTCTTGTGATTGGCAAATGAATTCCAGAAAATGATTTCTGTAGTTACTAATATTTGAGATGCAGGAAAACTACTTAGTTAAATTTATGTGCAGGATTTTTTAGATAAATCCTAATTGAAAAATGTGTTCATAGTTTTATGATAACCGATTGATTTTCAATACAGTTTCTGTTTATAAAATTGTAATAGTATAATTTTATTTAAAACAAAAATTATTGTTTTAAAACAATTTTTTTCTTGGTTTGAAAACAGAATTGTTCCAATAATTCTAAGAGTTTCAGAAAATATTTTCAGAAATTGTTTTAAATTTCGGGCTGGAACAGTTTCGTTTTCAGAAGTTTGAAAATTGTTAAGTTTTTTTCCCTAGGAATGGTTTCTATGAAAATAATTATGTTATTATGAAGGAATTTTTTTTTTTTCCTCCCCCAAGGTGGTCAACCGCGCGCGGTTTGACCTTAATCGGAGTTGAAAGGCTATGGCTTTAGGCAGTTGTGTGCAAGTGGC
>CM018911.1:8451113-8453613 GCA_009663005.1 Actinidia chinensis | reverse complement strand
AGATTAGTTCCGGATATTTTGGATGGTCTCATTTGCTTAAAAGATTGGGAAGATGTACATCTTAGAATTAAAAAGTGTGTGTCTAGAGATAGGGTCAGAAATTAGTTTTAGAACTCGGATATAGATAGTCCTTAGGGACTATTTATATCACACTTCTCAACTGATTTTGAGAATGCATTACTGCTACAACTTAATATTGCATTACAGGTGTTATCTTACTCTTGCTATTGCCTACTACTGGTTACTTACTTGATATGCATTGCTGTTGTAATTTAGCAAATTTGTGCCCAGAAAATTGAACCACCAAATGCTAGTTATTTCATTAATTGTGAATCTGTGATTTTATGAGGTGTAATTATGGAACAAAATGACCAAAAAATAGTGTAATTGTGTAACTGCAACTTACGGATACCTTAGTGGCTATTCTTTATAGGCTATGATGATAAAATAACTAGGTGATTGTGTGATAACTTATGAAGACCTTAATGGCAACTTAATATTACTATCATGTGCTATTATTTTTCTATATAGGTCTGATTATCTGAGTCCAAGTGTGTGTGTGTGTGTGTGTGTGTGTGTGTGTCGTCTTCTGAGTTACATTTGTTGGTTCTATTTTTTGGGCATTTGGCTATTCAGGCTATCATGATAAAATAACTAAGTTATTGGCTAGCAACTTGTGAAGGTCGTAATGGCAACCTATTATTGCATCTATGTGCTATTGTTCTTTATAGATTTGAGCCCAATTGTTGGAGCTTTAAGTGGCCATGTTGTGCAAGCCTTAAGTGGCAATTTGGTTGAGTAAACCTTAAGTAGCTACTTTATTGTCAATGCCTTAAGTAACTCTTAACTGCTGTTGTTCTACTTGCTGTTAAATTTTTGGATTGCTGAATTTGTAATTAGTTATTGTAAATGTGATAACACGATTATTTATGAGTAATATGATATTACTTATTAGTTACAACATCATAGCTATTTGATTGGTATAGCTTATTTATGAGTAATATGATATTAATTCTAAATTGCAATACTTTAAATACACATGCCTCATGCACACACTGATATTTCCAATAGTTTCATGCCCTACGTTGGTTCTTACTTTTAACATTACCTCCCCATGTGTCCTCTCTCCTTGCTTGTTGCCCTTCTTTTGGGAAAAACCATGAAGTTGAGTTGACTTTGACTCCAGTTGTCTACGTATTTTGCTTTAAACCCAATATTGTTTGTTGCACTGGGACTGACAAGCAGAGAGTGCATCAGTTTGCTATTGTTGTTCGTAGTTGTAAGCCTCTTAAAGTTTACAAAGGGAAGGGGATAATGTACATTGACGAAGTTATCAAAAAGAAATAGGGAAAGAAGTCAAAATGATTGCGGACTGGCATGGTTTTCTGCTTGGGATGCTCTCTACCTTTTATGCTAAGCATTAACAACCAGATTTTGGAAACTTTGCGTCTGTGCTTGTATTAGGCATTACTTTTGGCTGAGATGTATAGGAAACAATTGAAAGTAGGGTATTAGTTTCAAATGAGCTAGATATTTTGCCACCGAAATTCCATTCTAACTACTGCGTTTTGTTATCATTAAGGTTATGAATTGTTTATCATTCCATCTTGACTGTAATTATCATTGTTATGCTGCTATGGTGATGTGCCGTGGTATTCCTACTCTATGTTCTCTTGAGACAAAAATATTGATAAATAAAGTAATAAAGTTGATAATGACAAAAATATTGATAAATAAAGTAATAAAAAAATTTAAAAATTGGGTACTGACAATTCAAAAAAAATTTGGGCCTGCAAGGAATGGCATGAGTAACACGGTTAAGTAAGTCGGCCGGTAAGGCACGATAAGATTAAAAAACAGACAAGATACGGCATGACACAATTAAAATACGAGCATGACACGACATGAGTCACACGACTGAGTTAGCGGCCTGACATGGCAATACACGATTAAGTAAATGGGCTGGCATGACACGACACGGTTACAAAATGGCATGACACGATTAAAAAAAGACACGACATGGCACGTTAAGTAAATGAGCCCAGCACGATACGGCACGAAAGAAAAATGGCACGGCAGGCACATTTGACACCTCTAAACACAAGAAGCTTTTTAAGTGTAGACATGGCATTTCACGTAAATGTTTGTGGCACCAAAGTGGGAACTTCTAAATGCAAACCATTTTGATCTCTGGACACCCACATAAAAGCAGATTTTTCTTATTACAACAATTTCCCTTTGTGAAAATACCATTAAGGACATAAACCCTAAAAATGAGAATGTCAGCACGTCGGCCTTAGTCCACCCTAAACTCTATGGCCACCAAAGGAAAACAAAAATAATTAGTCCCTTTTTCCCACTCCGTTCTCCACCTTGCCTCACCACACAAGCCCTTCCCAACTATAATTGTGAAACTATTGGGCTTTTTTCTATTACCTCTTTCCTAATGGGTGGTGATTGCTTTTGGTCGCCATGGTTACAAAGGGGAGGATCCATGATG
>CM018911.1:8418613-8421113 GCA_009663005.1 Actinidia chinensis | reverse complement strand
CTCATGCAGAGTTGACAATATCAACCAACAAATTTCACATGCATTAGTCAGTCTAGTTTAGGTCAGCAACATAACAAGCCAAAATTCTAGAAGTAAATGTTGACCTACTCCCATGGACATCAACAATATCCTTAGTATTGAATAGACCTTTATTCTTAGATCTGCCAAACTGCATCTCTTGAAATACTCTGTTAAGAGTCGCACAATTTCTGCAGCGTGCGGTAATAGTTGACTGCAAAATCAAAAACAAAAAGAACAAACATTCACGAGGGGTGCATCCATTAGATTTAAAGATTCAAAAGAATTGTGAAGGAAAAAATGATTTTGTAGAAGCAAGTTCACATTGTAGCAAAATCAGACGGAAAAAATAGCAGACCTGAGTATTCTATAATACAGCTAGAACCATGGCCCCAAATATGCTACTAGAAACATAGATTTCTATAAGGTAAAAAATAGAAGTCTATGAAGATCAGAAAACGGGATCTGATTTATTGATATTTCTGGTATATGAAACCACAAAAATAAGTTTAGCAATGGCAAGCAACTCGAAACAAAGGGACAATATATTCATGTCTTTAGAAGGTCTATTTTGGTTTAATACATGAAGGACTTGCAACAGAATGAAGGCAAGACAAGCAAAGATCACATTCCATCCCCACCGCCGGCCATAACCATATCAGCTATGGTCCTATGGAGGAAGACCAACAACTTTCTGAAACGCTCACTGTGAATAGAAGCAGAAGATGAAGAAAGTTGCCATCTGAAACACAATTTTAATCCTTGAGATTGGAAGAACTTTCTAGTGACACTTGTCAGTTGAAGACTCTATTCCCCTTTCTCTGAATAGCCTAATCAGAGGAAGAATCCTTAAATATGCAAGAGTACAAGCTAAATCACAAATTAAGCACTGTCCAATAACTCACTGTGTTCACTACTACTATAGAAGAAATCAAATTACACAGAAAATGATATTGTAGATATCAGCCATACCACCAGTCGATACACACAGGACAATCATAACGCAACACTTTCATGCCCTCAAAATGAAAAATCTATTTATCAACACTAATTTTAATTAAGAACGTGAGAGATGCTTTTAAAAAATTATCAACCGTCAATCTAATTGGCTATATGTTCTGAATAATGTATTGCAGATTTGATCTAAGTTGGTTTACTAGGTTTTAAGAGACAAGACATTCAATTAATGCTATATGCTGGAATAAAGAAAATATCTGCATGGACTCGTTTCTTTTTTCTTTGACCATTAATATAATACAATCTAGGGTACTAAAGGCGGTGCAGCCCAATAACATCTGAAGCAAACTTCACGGAAACTCTTCGGAAACTCGATAATAAATAGAATTAAACTATTTACATCACTTAGAAACTCCAGAAGAGTCCGTGGATTTCCTGACTAACGTATTGAGCAGGGATAATCTTATAGTGTTCCTATCAATCTCCAAGCAAGGTTCTTTTTGTTCTCCATTCCTTATACTTTCTGTTGAGAAAATAAAGTTGCCCCTCTCTCTAACAAGTTAAGCTTTTAAATAAGTTAGTGGTTAACTCTTTCACATGGTATTAGAAATAGTACTTGGGTGGCTCTCGCGTTGGCCAAATTTATGTCTGAATAGTTTCCATTGTCGTCGTTGTTTCTGCCATTATTGTTGTTGTTGTCACCTCTACGTGCATCCAGACTGCACATGCGGAGGAGTGTTAGAAGTCTTAATCCCACATCACTTACTTAAGCCACCTCAGCTTAGTATATATAATCTAAAAGTCACTCCACCTCTTGCCAATTGTTTTAGGTTGGACCCCTCAATCTTTTCTAACACTTTATTTGCCATATTCCCCACATAGTTCTATTATATACCTTTAGTGGCTCTAGTGGCTCTCAAGGGGAAACTTGAAATTTAAGTATATGAAAATAAGCGTTGTCACTATAAAATTAATTCAAGCATTACCTTCTATTTAGTTTCTTCAAAAACCAGCTATGAACCACTGACACGTCTAATAGGTCCGGTACCGTGTCGAACGCAAATACATTGGGGACATGCCAAAAGACGCATGAGACACGTCACGTGGCGTGTCCTATTATTAATTCTAAAAAAAATGTGAGGAATGTCTAGGACATGTAAAGGACATGTTTGAGACGTGGCGGGGAACATTTTACAATTCATCAAATTTGTTTCGGGGATCAAATAGACCCCCCAACAGGCAGAGTACTTGGCTTTTAATTTTTATTTATGCAACCCTTCTTTTATTAAAGAGAAGCTCACAATATTGTCAAGAATATATTAGTATGTTGGATAAAGCAGGAGAAATTTGACTCCATAGATGATGTTTTGACTCCATTGATGATGTTGGGATGCTTGAGGTTGTAGACATCTCACTTGAACCGGAGATAGAGGTTATGGTATTTACAAATGATAGAGGTGACGGCCACGGCGATGGTGACGATGACTTGATTTTTGGATGTCAGAAGATATGCTTATTTGTTTTG
>CM018911.1:8411113-8413613 GCA_009663005.1 Actinidia chinensis | reverse complement strand
TTCAAGGCCTGCAGGTAAATATGAAGGACTGCAAGGTGTGATTTGGATGGGTAACAGCAAGTGCAAGCATAGGATTGAAGCAATTAATCACAACAGATGAAAACGTAGTTCGGATTAGAATAGACATAAATACATATGTCAGTATGTGTCTCATATTAAAATCCATGCACCAATGAGATGCAGAGAAATAAGATTAATGGACAAACGAAAACCGGCCACTAGCTACACTACTATAGAAAACTATTAATGGAAGGGAAGAAACACAACAAATAAATAGACCAGAAAAGAGTTTTCCTTGAGGATGTTAACATTAATTCCCCTAGTGCTATTGAGCATATGCATGGTGTGAGTATGACAATTCCATTCCACCTCCCTTCTTAAGAATCCATCCACTACTTCACCGATTTAATACATCCTGCTCACTCAAACTGCTAATGTTTTCCCCGCCTGAATTAAGGCACAGCATCACCATGCATGCCGAGAATCCTTTACCACACAATTACAATTTGTGGAAGGGCAAAAGAAACTACAATGACTATTATACATAGTAACAGTTCAGGAACAAAGCAAACAAACCTTTCGAATAGATCTGATAGTGATGCACAAGAAGCTACCTTTACAAAATGAGAATGTGCCGGAGGCTGCATAAATACATATAAAAAAAAATTAGATTCTCAAAAATACAATTTTTGTATCTAAGAAGTAGCTATTCACACAACCCAGAGGACTGGCATTAAGAAGGACCATTATTTTTGGCCGAAAGAATGCTGTTGATGCAGCACAAAATTGCTTCAAAAGTAAATAAGTGCAAATAAAAAGGCTAAGGTTTTCAGAAACATCAGCAAGAAATTACTTGCTTAATTCCAGCAAATGATTTCATAAAATTATAATCTGAAATATGTTCCATAATATTGCAAAAAACAAACAGAAATAAGGTCACCGCATACAGTAGAATGTGATTCAAAGCATAGTCTCTCTATATACACATATAACTGTAGAAACAAAATATTGACATAAATTGGACAAGTTAGTTGGACAAGGTAAGCCAGGTATATGTGTTTTCATTATGTAACTTTCCGGTAGCAAAAGGGAGTTCACACAACCTCCATACTTAAGATGCAGTTATTCCCTACTAACTCAAAATTGCATTATGAAAAAAAAAATAGTAAACATGAATCCCGTCTGAAGTAAAACAGTTAGTACGCTTGCTCTGTCATTCCCCGTATCCCAAACTTGCCACCGCCTAATTCAGATATTAGGCTACAAGTCATTATTGTCTATAAATTACCTCAAAAAAAACAGGGGTAAGGTTGCCTACCTACTGCTTCTCTGAAAACTTCTATAAAGCGAGAGCGATGTGCAGTGGATACAACCTTTCTTTATAACAACTCATAAAACAACAAAATAATTTGCGTATAATATCAAATAAAGTTCTTTAAAATTGTTAGATTGACGGGGAAGAAATTATTTCAATTTATAACCTTAAATTGTTTTGCATAATTTGAAAGTATTCCTGTTTAGTACTTTAGAATTCTCATCTTTTAATTTGGTCATGCAAGAACAAGCATTTTAATCTCAGATTTGGTAAATCATCGCTCCTACTTGAGGTAGTATGGCAAGACTGCTCCAGCCTTCAGAAAGAGAAAAATCAGAAAATGCTTCTCTACTTTCAGCAAATTGTTAACTTTCAGATCCTGGTCCAAAAGAATTTGACCGAGCTAACAAGTATGCATAGGTTAGAGGGTGCCCAATCTAAGAGCATCAGTGTGAGTTTTAACAATTTACACTGGTATTCACAAAATGCTTCTCTACTTTCAGTAAATTGTTAACGTTCAGAGACCGACTACAAAAATAAAAGTCTAGTGACTGCACCTTAATAAAGAGTAATGGGATAGCTATACAAGAAATGGAGTTCCAACCTGAGGGGTAGCTCAACTAGTAAAGTCCCTGGATTTGTGTTCAAGTGGTCTCCAGTTCGAGTCCCTTCGAGTCCCCTCAAGGCAACTGGAGGTTTTCCTGGCCGTTAACACCAGGGCTCAGATTAATCTCTCCAAAACCCAATTGAGCTGGGCGGGGATACTAGGCTATCAAAAAAAAAGAAACGGAGTTCCAGACCTGAGTCTTAGAGTTTCTCCTTACAACTATTAGATCCAGTTCACAGCTCAGAAACAGTCTCATTCTTAGCCATGAAACACCATTGAATAAAGCCCAAATAAACCCCAACACTCTTCTGAGACTTTGACCGTTACATCCACATAATAGTATCTCAAATAACTTCTTAAAACCAATGCAGTGAAAATCTATTCCGTATAGGAATTCTAGAAGCCTTCTTCCATCTTACAAAAAGCCCAAGTCTAGCAAATTTCCAAAGCCAACCACCAAAAGCCCACTCATAAGCATACCAATTGCGCCCAGCTAAACAATATATCCATTATAGGGAATCTAATAACATTACTTATGACCAGGGTTCTAAATAATAACCGATACATTACACATCGGC
>CM018911.1:8241113-8243613 GCA_009663005.1 Actinidia chinensis | reverse complement strand
GTTTAAGAATGTCAACAGAGAAATGATTGGCCAAAATGAAAAGACGCAATCCATGCAGAATTAACTTCACTTGCAAAACGTGAAATTTTTGGACCAGTAGTCCAAACTCCAAAAAATATCAAACTTGTAGGAAGAAATGGGTGTTTGTCAAAAAACAAAATGAAAATAATGAAATTCTAAGGTACAAAGTACAACTTGTAGCACAAGATTTCTTACAGAGACGAGGAGTTGATTATTAAGAAACGTATTCCCCAGTGGTGGATGCAATAATATTTAAAATTTTAATTTGCCTGACCATTTCCGAAGGACGTCATAACAACTTACTAATAAGGATCACTTGATAGTAATATTTATGAAAGTCCCTGAAGGACTAAAAAAGCCCGAATCATGCAACTCAAAATCCCGGAAAATGTATTCAATTAAATTAGAAAGATCTTTGTATGGATTAAAGCAATCAGGACGAATGTGGTACAATTGTCTCAGCACGTATCTTCATAAAAAAAGATAAATCAATAATCATAGGAACTCCTGAAAAGCTTGTAGAAGCAGTTGCATGCTTACATAAAGAATTTGAAGTGAAAGGTCGTGGAAAGACATTTTTTTGTCTGGACTTGCAGATTGAGCATTTATCAAATAAAATATTTGGTTATTTATCTACTTATACAAATAAAGTATTTTTATATGGACAAAGCACATCCGTTAAGCTCCCGACGGTTGTGCGATCTATTGATATAAAGAATGACCATTTTCGTCATCGAGAAGATAATGAAGAGATTCTTGGTCTTGAAGTACCACATCTTAGTGCAATTGGTGCATTAATGGATCTTGCTAACTGTACGAGACCGGATATCATATTTCGTTATTTTATTGGCAAGATATAGTTCGGCACCAATACGAAAACATTGGAATGGTGTTAAACATATATTTTGTTATCTTCGTGGAGCAACTGATATTGGGTTATTATATTCAAAACAATCAAGACCACAATTAAAATGCTTTTGCCTTCTAATTGTTTCTTGTTTTCTCTCTTTATATTATCATCTTGTTTTTCCTTAATTTTCTAACACTTCATAGTTTTTTAAAAAGGAAGTGGGTTTCTTTTTCGTTAGACTGGCCGTGAAGAAGGCTAATTCCATTAGTAGAGATTATCATTTTAGTGTAACGATGCTGTTTTAAAGATTGAATATTCTATGGCCTTCATTTATGACCCCACGGTTGGCAGAGATTTAATTCACCTGATTCGGATTCTTTTTTTATCCCTCCAATTTTATGTAAATGCCATTTTTGTTGTTGGCCACACTAGATCATTGCTAAAACTCATAAACTGCCTTCCAGATCAGAACCATTCACAATACCACACCCATGCACTTGATCACGTGGAACCATATCCTCTCATCCCTTCGTCTTCGTTGTAGGACATCATCCCCAACCTATTCCACCAGCAATCCTCCCTGCCACTAACACCTCTCCCGGCCTTGACCCCCTAAATAACAATGCCAACAACCCCGAGGACTGCCACATAAATTGAAGACATGACTATGGTGTCACATTCAAAGAAATTGTCAAAAATTGAAATGAACTCCATCATCTAATAAGCCCTAAAATTATAGGATTCAATGAACTTTGGGCATTCTATGTCTAACATGAAGAGGGATCAGGGTATGAATGAGATAGGGGCGAGAAGAGGTTTAGGTCCTAGCGGTGGAGGTGGAATAACCGAGAGGAACGCCGAATCTGAAGCCATCTGGCATTGGGAGAATGGATGGAGTTGGTGGTGGGTTGGCGATGACGATGAGTTGGAAGGGGGGTGGAGGCAAAGGGTGGGCTAGGACAGGGGCTGTGGTAGACAGCAAAGGCAGTGATTGTGAACTGGAACAAGGGATAGAGGGAGGTTGTGAGAGGCAGTGAGGGCGGTGGTTGTGGTTCCAATAGCTGGGGTGGTAGTGGTGACTAGTGTCAGTATGATTGAGGGTTAAGAGTTTGGAGGTAGGGTTTGTATAGGAATAAAGTAGGTGTCCTGGGAAAGAAAGATACCCTAATAATTGTACAATGAATACTTGAGTTATTCCATTACTAGTGTGAGGATGCGTTAGCACCCTGATATGAAACCCGATATAAAGTCTTTTGCTCAATTAGAATACCTATATGTGAAGATAATCCTGAACAAAAGATTGATAAGATTAATAAGAAGGCATTGCAAGAAAAAATGTTGAGAGCAACTTCAATCGCATGCAAAGTGATTAAGTTCATGTGAACTAAATTCAATTGTTGATGTGAGCTACGTGACAACTTGTTCAAATTATCTTCACTCGATACAGTCATCCAGGTGTATTCCTCCTTTTATGAAGTTATTGAAATACCCATTACTTTTGTGGTAAATACCACCATCTCAAGAAAGAAATAACGGAATCAAAACAAAAGGCAAAACAAAAACAAAAGAAAGGGGAGAAAGTAAAGCTGTGGAAACATCCATTATTTTTGTCACTTGTTATACCTTTAG
>CM018911.1:8136113-8141113 GCA_009663005.1 Actinidia chinensis | reverse complement strand
TGCTATGAAGTTATAGTCCGGCGGCACTCGTCCAAGCTTGTCCGAGAGTGAAGCAGGATATTTTATCCTCTCACAATTAGTAATTTTTTGAAAACTATTTGGTGTAAAAAGGTTAGGGATTGGAGATGGCCTTACAATTATCTGTCTTTTCTTTCTTTAAAGGATAGTGCTTGTGTTTTGCAGATTTTTGCAGCTTCAAGGCTTGATATACCTGACTCCTGGCAAATGCCGCAGGTAATCCTGAAAATGTGATCACCTCTTTTGACTTTTGCATTGAATCAAATACATCTACATGTTTTTGATGCAACTAGAAAAATTTCATGTTTTATTTTTTGTTATGTTTGCATGATGGGTAAACAAGATATCTGCTTAATTTGAGCTATCATGTTTGGAGAAAGTAAAATTACAAAATTTAGGAACAAAAAGATTTCTCTTCTAACATTAGAAAAAACCCAATTCAATAAAGTCACGAAACTTCGATTAGACTTGGGAATGAGGCGAAAAATACTTGCACAAAAATACGGGTTTTGAGCATCCCTAACAAAAGACTTCAAAAAACACCTTCTATTCTTGAACTGTCTGTGCCTTTGATTATCACAATAGGCCACATACTCTTCTTGCTTCAAACTTAGTTCTTGGAAACAGTGACAGAATTATCAAGTTCCACTGAATTTTTTAGTTTTTTGTCCTTTGCCCCTTTAAATTGTACACCTGCCCACCCTGAATCATTTAAAAAAAAACCTATCCTCTTCATTTTTTTTTATCGTGAACAATTCCTGCATTTTACCTATGAAAAATATCAGTTTTTTAGAATTCCCTTTTATTTATATCAAATTGTGCAAATTTCTCACTCTTCATCCCTCAGTTTTTTTCTGTGATGTCTTTTTTCTCCATGGGCGCTTTGGCATCATTGATAATAACTGTGTCATGCAAAGTTTTCAAAAGATGAAATCCCGTGTAAGTCAACTTTGTAAGTTTGCATTAGAAACTCTAGTAATAAATATATAAACTGTTTGTTCATCGTCAGCTGAAATAGTTCTTATTATCTCGTTGTTATCGATTATGGGAAAACTTTTGAGGTTATCGATAAAATTTGCTGCCCCTATGTCGAATTTCCTGGCTGCACCACTGCTTGGAGAAGCCTCTTTATTTATAAAATAAATAACCACCTAAGAATAACCCTATTTACATGAAAACCCCTCCAATATGTAGTAAATACTGGAAAGGACACCAAAGTAGTTGTAACACCAGATCTCTGAAGTTTAAGCCAAAACTTGAGATATCTATTTCTTCTGACAAGTAAAGAATTTTATTAAACAAAAAGAACTTCAACTTATGCCCAACACGCGCGCACACAAAAAGGAAACGAAAAAGACTCCCTATATCTACACCAATACACAACTCCCCAAAATCAACAAACTCACAAAATGGAAAGGGAAATTGCTCCCTGAGCCGAAAAAGGAGAAAAGTGGATTTCCCTTCAACATTCAAACATCAAATTGAAAACTCTACACTGTCAAACGAAAGATTGTTCCTTTCATTTGGCATGCACTGCATAATGCAAATAGGATAAGCCTCCCAGGCGTTTGGTAATGAGATGACAAGAGGTAAGGACAACATCACTCCAAAACTGTTTGGGTACCTGCATTTGGAATAATAATGTGCGTACAACATCTAACAAGTAACGATGCTTACGTTCTGCCACACCATTTTGTTGAGAAGTATGATTGCAGCTGGTTTGATGAATAATACCACAATCAACACAAACTGATTCAATGCAAGTCTGTTTATAATCTAAAGCATTATCCGATTGAATTACTTTAATGCGCTTGCCAAACTGTGTAAAGATTTCATTATAAAATTTAGATAGAACAAAAGGCCATTCAGATCGTTTTTTCATCAAAAATAACCAAGTCATGCGAGAGTAATCATCAACAAATATAATGAAATAAAAATATCCATTAACACTAGGAGTTCAAGAAGGACCCCAAATATCTATATCGACTACATCAAATGACTCGTATTGACTACCATGACTACTAAGAGGGAAAGAACTATGGTGATGTTTGCCTAACTGACAAGTTTCACTCTAAATTAGACATAGGACTCAATGTAGGAATAGTTAACTTAAGCTTGGCTAGAGATGGATAACCCAAACGAAAATTCCATAGGAGGGGAGAAACTGTACCTCTCAAGGCAGATGACATGGTGGCAGCAGACGTACGATCAGTATCTAGAAAATATAAGCCATCCTTCTCATGCCCCGGACCAATCATCTTCTTCGTGTTGAGGTCCTGGAAAACACAAGAAGTGGGGGAAAAGGTTATAGAACAATTGAGAGCTTTAGGTAATTGACTAACGGATAGTAAATTAAAAGGAAAATCAGGAACAAAGAGACTGGAAGGTAAAGCTAATGACTCAATGGGACGAAGGACATTTTTCCCATGGACTGGGCGAGACGAACCATTCGTTAAGACAATGTGATGCCTAATATGAGTAAAATAAAAAAAAAAAGATGGATTACCAGACGTGGGAGCTAGCTCCAGAATCTATAACCCATGCGGGAGGCGAAAGAGCAGCACATGCGATATTACCTGAATTTGCTAAAATAGCAGTGGAAGATGAAGAATATGCAGTGCGTAATGTCTGAACAAGCTCGCTAAGCTGAGTGAATGGTGAGTGCATCATGAGAACTAGAAATAGGAGCCACCTGATCAGAAGAAACTGATGGTTGAGATTGGGACGGTGTAGTGCCTTTGGTGACCTGTTGTGCATAATTAGGCTTGCCATACTTTTGCCAACAATACGGCTCAGTATGATTGGTGCCACTACCATGATCACATTTTCTATCACCACGGAAACTTGTACGACCACCACGACGAGATCCACCATAGAAACCACGACCTCCACGGCCACCACATGCGCCACACCATGACCACCACCACGGAAACCACTATTGGAAACTAAAGCAGATGACTCTAAACCAGTGGAAGGAGAGGTAGACGCAATAGATGGCTGTCCCAAGGGTGAACGAGATAGCTGAGAATAGGCATTCGCAACAGTAGGCAAGGTCTCACTGGCAATAATCTGATCTTTGAACCCACGTAGCTCAGGGTCTAATCTAGAAAGTAAAGATGCAACCACAAAGTCTTCCCAATGGCACTTCTGCTTCTCTAAATCAGAGGTAAAAGGTCAATGCTGCAACAGTTGATCCCAGAGGTTCTTAGGAGTGCTATAATACTCAAGCAAAGACTTCCCAGACTGATTATTGGTGAAAATTTTCTCATAAATCTTGTACACACGCGAAACATTACTTTGCTACGAGAAGGATTCGAAAAGAGAATCCCAAATCTTCTTCGAAGTATCACAAAATTCCACAGTAGTAGCAACATGAGGCTCCAAATTATGCCACAACCCACCCACCCACAGCAATAGAATCTTCACCTTCCCAGTCAACAAGCTTAGGATCCCCTTTTGGAGGAGGGAGATTTGTGACATATTGCAGTTTTCACTTAGCCTTGAGGAAGACTTTGAATGCGTGGGCCCAAGCCAAATAAATAAGACCATCCAAACGCTTAGTTGTAACACATCTGGGTAAATCATCATCTTTAGGAACTAAGAATTTTGAATCAGGCAAAGGACAGGTTTTGATCTACAAACCAGATAATGAACCAATCAATCAGCCCAAAAACCATTTCTATCAAGAAAGAAGTAACTAACCAACAACTAGCAGGCAAACAAGGACCAAATCAGGCCTTTGAAGCCAAAATTATACCAAAAAGCTGTCAAGAATGCCGTCCAAAGACTCCAAACCAAAAAAAATGACGAAAAACAACTAACGAAGCGTTCAAGACTGTCAAACAAAACCATCAAATGCCTCCTATATAAAATTTCCGGACCTTATAGAAGGTATTCCAAGCAGCAAAAAGGTTAGAAAAATGGAGCCGTAACATCTGGAAATACTTAAAAAATTGAAAAAATACATCAAATGACAGGTGCTGATATCATCGTGCAGATGACAATGTCGTGCTGACAGCGCTGACATCGTGATCACCTTGAGATAGTCTGTAGATACTTTTGAACCGCTCTGATACCAAGTTGAATTGTCAAAAAGTAAAAATTAGGGTTAGAGAAGAAGAGGAAGAGAGGAGCAGAGAAGAGATTAAAGAATTGACTTGGGGAACATTAGCTGCCCCCTTTACCTTACAATATTTATATTCAAGCAAGACAAAAATACAGTAATGCCCTTAAGACATAAATAAAAGAAAATAACACTCTGACATCTTTTATAATCATTTGTGTCATAATTCTTTTGGATTTTGACATTTAAACTTTTGTAGTTTTGTGGTTTTTGAACAGTTTAGATTGTTGTAGGTTTTCCCACTAATAGCAGATTGCAATACTGCAGTACAGCTAACATTTATGAACTTACAAAAATTGCAAATATGTATGGAGGCTATTTCCACTCTCTCTCTCTCTCGGTGGGCATGCGTATGTGGAAATTTTTGTTCTTATGTAAATAGGTAAAAGCTTGAACATGTGAAAAAATGCGTTATGGTATGTGTAACGGACAGTTGGTATGTAGGCTACAGGCTACAGCAGCAGTAGTACAGTCTTGCATCAGTTGTTGAAATAGAGCAATTGTCTTTTGAATTCGTAAAATGTTGTACTAAAAACCTTATATGGAGAATTCGGTTTCTTTGCATATAAAAAGGAAAAAATACTGTTTGTTTTTAACAGGGTGGTATTGATGAAAATGAAGATCCAAGAGATGCAGCTGTCAGAGAATTAAGAGAAGAAACAGGAGTTACTTCAGCTGAAGTTATTGCAGAGGTTTGGACTTGAGATTCTGCTTTCCATGCATTTTAACTTATGCTCATAACTCTGTGGTTGGTTCTGAACGAAAGTTTCCGAAAGTGCTCAGTATAGTATTGCTTTAGTTTTTCTTTTTGAAGTGATTGTTACATCTCTTTATAATCAGGGAATGTTCAGAACCTGGG
>CM018911.1:8101113-8103613 GCA_009663005.1 Actinidia chinensis | reverse complement strand
CGCCGAAACAGATAGATGAAGTCATAAGTTACACAACCCCCCCAAAAATGTGGAACTACCGGAAACAATTAAACCAACCAAAAGCAAAACATAACATTAACAAACCTATTAATTGCAGGCTGGATTGTGGAGTCATCATTGGCTTCATACGCACACAATATTTCAAAGTATCCAGAAATCTTGTGTAGGAGATTTTATGCTCAGAAAGGCTTTTGGTTCTATTTAGTTCTCTCTATCTCACTCTCGTATACTTCAAATTCTGACATTCTCGTTATATTATATAGACATATTGAGATCAACTCCATCTCGAGGTGTGAAGGAGGAAGACCTTGAAGTTGTAAATTAATCTGTAGCAAAAAGAGAATTAGATGTAAAGGAGAATGTATCTGAAGTGAGGACTGAGAGGCCTACGGGAAGAACATTTATAAATTCACAAGTCGAAACTCAATGAAATTACCAAATATAATTTCCTCGGCGCGTGCCTGGATGTGCCAACTGCCATGTCAATAAGTAGGCAGTTGATCCAATCATGCTTCTAAGGCATGGATGATAGCTAACATATCACATCCTCAACGTCTGAACCCAGGCGAGCAGGTGGTGAGTAAATTCGTTGTGTGTGTTACCAATCTGACCCTGACGTGCCTTGGAAATCACTGACAGATCAAGTCTGTCGACCGTGCTTTGGTGCTAAAATACTAACCGAACGTGCTATGAAGTGATAGTCTGATAGTAGCGCTCATCCATCCACATAATAACGGATTGGCTCGAATCCCGATCCCTATTCTCTTGCCTGGTTCAGATCTTTTATTTATTTTTTTGTGAATCGACAAGAGATGATTTACATAACTCATAAGAATGATAACAATTACAACAATAGGACACTGCTCAATTATGTAAGAACCCATATAAAGGCAAGAGATATTCAAATCCCCTAACTTCCCAGATAGGTGTGTGCAAAAGTGGCCAATTAAAAATGCTAAAAATAATAAACGCATCCCATAAATAAATGTGCAAGATAATTTTTTTAATATTTCTATTACAAATGTAAAAATAAAGAAATGTTAATTAAAACTAATATTTGAATCTAAAAAAGCAAGTTCACCGATGGCCTATTGGTGACAAGTGGGTGCATTCGCGCTTCTCTATGTGCCACAAAACAATTGCATTAATTTGTCAAGTTTCATGCCAAGAGTAATCCCAAATATCGGTCATTGAGTGACCAATCTTTAGCATGGCCGGCACGTGACTAAAGGACTCTCTCTCTCTCCACATAATTAATGGTAGAAAACAATAGGGAAAATTGTGTTCCAATGGAATGAGCAAGGATTAATTTCAGATCAACCCAAATTTCGCAGTTGCTTGTACTATGTTTGAAGTGCAGAATTCATGCGCAAGGAACTTGTGCTCTCTCGGGTAGATGATTTGCAACCTGGGTGCATCTGACTTGCACCTTGAATGGGTAATTTAAAAGGTCGGCCTAGTGATAAGGCTAGGGTTGGGTGGGAGAACCCGGCCCTTGGGGCCAATACAACCCACACCAATGACATGAAGCTTTGACAGCGGCAAGGATTTGGCTATTGGCAGTTGACGAGAGGTTCAAAGAGAGAGAGAGTGCGGGAAGGATGTGGAAAAAAAGTAGGTGCAAGTCATCTTGCGTGGGTGGCCTTGCCCTTCGGAAAACGATCTCGTTCTACACCAAGGGTAAATCTATCTAGCGAAATGTGGGAATTCGTGCTCATATTATTTTTTTATCTCAGACCGCTAATTTAAAATAAACCATTGTCTTATTGCCGAAACGAAATTTCCCTAAATCAATAAGCAGACAATCATTGAAAGCAACATCATTATGCCATATCCAAAATCTATCTAACAACATTCTCATCAGCTTTTATGCGTGCTTCTCTTTTTTGACTGAGTCGTGTCGGAAACCTGCCCCATTTTTTCGCAGCCCCACATAGAATTGATCCCATGTGTGTGTCCTTCTTTCTCTCTTCCACACTAACAAATGATGATGCCTTGAATCCCTCAACCATGTCATTCAAATTATGAATTCGAATATGCTAAAGCTACCTAGATTCACAAACTATGTAGGAAAATGCTAAATGCAATTTGTTATTCCATATGGCAAACCGAAAGGGGTGAATAGGTTTGCAACTAAATTGCTTAATTAAAATTATCACAATTAAATCTTTCAAATTAATTACCCCTTAATAAAATACTTATAATGATAAATATGACAATATCAAAAAGTATGAGCAAATATATAATGTAATACGGAAGTTTAAAGGAGTTTAAGGGATAAAAAGTGCAAACAATAATTATAGTGGTTTGGACAAATGTTGGCTACGTCTACTCTCCAAGTCTTTTTGGAGATTCCATTATCTCCTCAAACTTGCGGGTTCTTGAAACCTTTACAACTACTAAAGAACTTTTAGTTTTCAAGAGAATACTCTCTCTTGGAATACAACTACTAGAAAGCCTCTCTTCAAGAGAATGCCCA
>CM018911.1:8073613-8076113 GCA_009663005.1 Actinidia chinensis | reverse complement strand
TTTCTAAGTCTACAAACTCCATATGGAGATGTTTCTTATATATTTTATACTTTTCAACTAGTCTTCTTAAGAAATAGATTATTTCGATAGTTGATCTTATTGGGAATTGTATACCCACGTGTCTGAATATTTAATTATTATTTAAAATCAGAATTTATTTTATCGTACAATTAGATGTTATTTTATTATATTATGAGATGATACGTAATAAGTTATTTAGAGATACGATAAACTATCTTATTTGTAGAAATAAGATTTACACATAGGAGATATTAATCGTTTATTCTAGCAACTTTAAATTAGTTCGTAGTCGGTGATGAGATTGGACGTCTCATCTACGAAAACTATAACATTGTTAACCTCTATATAATAGGATGGTTTATCTCAACCATTAGAGTAGATGACTTTGGGTTAAAGTATTGATATATTACGAATATACTAAATTTGATCGTCGTAAAAAAAATATATCATATAAAACTATCAATTTATGATGAAATCTTATATTCGCTATTTGCAATTGACTTTTAATCATGAGAGAATGGTGAACTCAAGTTCTTGATATTGTTCAGTTAGATTTACCAATGAGTGAGGCTAATTGAGGTCAATATATCGGTATCTTGAGTGGTCATTATTAGATCTGTGAGAATACTTAATTCTCAATATGAAATCTCACTCTCTTATAGGAGAGAGTATGTATCACTTGTGAGTTAATTCATTAAATTAGTTATTGAAATCTGAATCTAGTCTTTTCGATAAATTATTTATCGAAATGAAGACTTATTATTTTGGTGACTAAATAAAAAATGAATTATGAATCATAAAGGTTAGAAATAATTAGGGTTTGGTGACGGTTAATTAATCCAAACATAATTATTGATACCTATAAAGAGGAATTTTAATTATGGTACTAAAATTCTGAAGAGGGTATTTTTAGTCATTTTGTTTTGGAGTACAATTCAAATTATTTAGTAAAATTAATTTGAATTAATTAAATTTTTAAATTAAGTTATGAAATAATTAGGACTTTTAGTAGTTTAATTGAAGCCAAACTTGGACTCCTTAAGATCCTTATATTTGCCCTAGTTAGAGATCTAACTTATATATATGATATATTGGCTGTCAATCCTAATGATTTTTTTCTATATATAATTTTTGAGAAAAAAACTTGATAGCCCACACTCTAAAAAGATTGGTTAAAGTTGAGAAAAAAGGAGAAAAGGTCAAAAGGTCTAGAAAACTAAAAAAATAATTTTAAAGTGTTTAGGATTAGATTTTTGTCAAAAAATAAGCTTTAAGAAAACCCTGCGCAGAAATATGCTCGTGCTCAACCAATCGAACATGTTACTCAATCGGTCAAACACAAGGCTCAGCTAGTCCAACTTTTCTTCAATCGGTTGAACATGAACCCGACAAGGCAACAACGACAGGTAAGGCAGCAACGGCAGGAACCCGCAAGATATATCATATATCTAGATAACTCAAGGACATATCATCTCATGATATATAATAATATCTATATCATCTCATTATATAATAAAATAATATCCAATTGTACGATAAAATGAATTCTGATTTTAAATAATAATTAAATATTTGGACATGTATGCATACAATTCTCAACAAACTCTCAGATTTTATTTTAAATTCATCAAAATCAAAATACAAAATTTTTATTTTCTCTTTTTAGAAACGTAAGTTAGGATTAAGTTATGAATAATCTAGTGTTTTAGTCATCTTGTGTTCACCTTGACATTGCTCTTCGTGGGATTGATATTACTTCGAATTTATTACTACTTCGCGACCTGTACACTTGCGGTAAGGAATTCACTTCTGGGAGTGAATACACTCCACTTACTTTATCTTATCACCTGAAATATTATCAGAAACAATATTTCTAAGCGCACATTTGCTTAGCGTATAACCATAATCTCTAACATAGGGTATGATGTACACATCAAAGATATGAAAATATCATGGTAGATGCAAGTAACATATCATAACGCAACGTAAATTAAAACAATTGATATTTCAAAATAACATGTTCAAAGTTCATGCTAATACTTGTATCCTCCCTTAGTCGGATATTGTATGTCATAATTCGTGCTAAAACTT
Organism: Actinidia chinensis; assembly: GCA_009663005.1. Lineage (NCBI taxonomy): Eukaryota > Viridiplantae > Streptophyta > Magnoliopsida > Ericales > Actinidiaceae > Actinidia > Actinidia chinensis. The sequence goes on along the minus strand of CM018911.1, from coordinate 8,074,001 downwards.
GTCATTTGACCATGCATATAATAGTCAACATGATTATCGAAACAAACATTATGCACTATTATCGTTCGTGTTTAGTTGGATATCATACAAATCCACACACTCTTAGGGCAAGGTGCGCTGGCGCTGAATACCTTCCCGAAAGGTAGAAACATGAGGTACATAGGCATATACATACAAAATCTTTTTGAAAGATTTTTATCTAATTCATAGATTTGATTTGCATAGTATAACAGAATTCATGCGTATATTATAACATAAAAGATTAATTTACTCTACTTTAGAGATTAAAGTTACTTACTTGCTTGCGTACGTATTGTGTTATTCTCATTCGTCACGTTCCATAGAAAGCCGAATTGATTCCTATACGTTTCATTCATTTCAATGAATA
>CM018911.1:8031113-8033613 GCA_009663005.1 Actinidia chinensis | reverse complement strand
TGCAGGTTTATCTCTTTTATTTTTCAAAGGATCGTACAAATACTTGCAAAATAGGATATCCTTCATCCGTAGTTTCCACAATGAGTAATCGTGGCTGAAAACATGATTATAGCCATCGAATTATTCTCTACCATCTTACTTCTCCTAAATAAAAGCAAAATATCAAAAAACCAACCTCGCGAATGAATTCGAAATGCTAAGAAACATAAAAAAGGGATAAACTGTCAAAATTAAAAAATTCTAGGACCAAATTATAAATATTTAAAATTTAAGAGATCAATTTATAATTATTAGTTACTCTAGGGACCAATCTGTAATTATTAAAACTCTAGAGACCAAACTATAATTATCAAAAACTTTAGGAATAAATTATAATTATTAAACACTTCAGGGACCTAAAATACAGCAGTGCGTGGGTGCTTGACACGCATCAATCATGCGTCTTCTTCCTCTTAAGCGCGTGCAGCGCATGATCGAGAGTAAATTTCATGCGCTGATCTTCAAAACGGCGTGTGGGGGCGCGTTTGGAATTTGTTTTCAACGCAGTTTGATGCTGGAGTTTTGTCTTGAAGAGAGGAACACCATGGTGCTATCAAAAATCGATTTCGAGCTCTTTTGAGGAGATCCAAAACTCAACCTGAACTTTGATACAGATTCTTGTGCTTAAAACGAATTACTAATCTCTCTCTCACATACACAAGACAATAGAGATTTACGTGGTTTGACCAATAATACCTACGCCCACGGAGAGAAATAAATAATTCACTAATCGAACAAGGGGATTACAAAAGGAGGAGATTCACTCTCTCACAATCTCGGTCTTGCCTCTCACTCTCAGTACCTTTTTCACAACTCACACCCATATAAGTCTCAGCACCTTACCCTCCCTTCTATAGACCAAGAGAAGGACACAGTAGACTTCCAATATGATACCTAATTATTATCCTATTGTACATAGAAAAACATACTATAACTCAATATTAACTCTTCAAGAGATAATCTTTTCAAGAGTTTTAGGTAATTCGAGAGTTTCACTTTTATATGGACACTCTATGTGAACCAACAGAGCTTGAACCAAAATATGTGAGTTTGAACTCATCCAGGTGGGCTGAACTCGAAAATAACCTCAAAAGTTTTTTTTAGCACCGAATTAATTTTTAGATTTTTAATTTGAACAAATTGAAATTGAAATTTTTTTACCCATCAAAATTCAAACTCTTTGTTAGTTTTTATTTAATAGCTTTACGACAACACCTAATTCCGCAAAAAATTATAGTAGAAACGATGTCGCACGAATTGGGATCCTTTTAAAATCCTTAATTCATGTAATTAGACACTTAGCCAAGCAAAAATTAGAGAGAGAAAAAGAAAAATGGAATTGGGTTTCAAGCACATATAAAGAATCTAAATATTGTAAAACCTCGGTAAGTGTTATAATCATTTATTTTTTGTCCACTAGTCATTTCTCAATCATTTCTCATTGTTACCATCAAGTTAAATAATGGAGGCAGACGAGAATTTGAATAGTGACGGATTAAAAAATTCAGGGTTGAATTTGTTTAGATTAAAAATTTTAAAACTTAATTTGTTACCAATATCAAATTCTGAGTTATTTTTATAATTTTACCTTTAGACTTTTATAAAATTAAAGGATTAATTTCTCTATAACTCCAGCGAGTATAATTTCCTGAACTTTAAACTAGTATCATTATCACTCCGTCTATACTATTAACTTAACGAGAGAAGTTGTCAATTGGCCCAAAATATTCTTGCCATTTTCTTACTTTCTTCTCACACAATATAACCCCTAATCCTCCCTCCATACACACTCACAAAGACCGGAACCTCTCTTCTTTTTGTTTCCTTTTTAAGGATGGAGATCGATGGGACAAGTAGCCGCAATTGCAACCTCTATACACTCTTTATATATCATCCAACAATTGGGCTTTACATGTTCAGGATCATGATATACCATAGTAGTACCTCTGGTACGATTTGTTTACGAAGTTTATTTCTGTAATAATTATTTCGATCCTTGCTGGTACACTCTTTTACCAAACTACCCTTGAATAAAATTCTAGCTAGCCACATACAACTTCTACTACTTTTAGAAAGAAAAAAAAGCTTCTACTACATGAATATTTTTATTATTGATCATCAAACTCTATCAGTCCACCTTTAGTTTTTTTATATAAAATTAATTTAAATACTAATAATTTTATACTAATGTATTCAGAGTTTTGTTATTTGTTAATTGATTAACTTCTTTATGTTATGATTTTATTTTTGTTTAGACGACTTCTAAGGTATCAAATTAGACTAAATAGTGTAGCAGCTTACAAGTCAAGATATATCACTTTAGTAGATATGTTGAGTAAAAATGGCTATTTTTGTTCTTCATGTGAATACAAAAAATATGCTTAATAATATTTGTTTAAATATTTTTTTGTAATTTTTTAAGTCTGTATAAATTTATATTGTGATTTATCTTTTCTTTTAA
>CM018911.1:7796113-7798613 GCA_009663005.1 Actinidia chinensis | reverse complement strand
TACTTGATATTCTATCCTTTTATACTTAACAAACATATTGTATGAGTAGAAGTCAGGATATCATTAGCCTCTTTCTATTTTCGTAAGCAACTATTTGGCCCTTCTTACAAAGTCCGTTGATCAACATGTGTGTGTACCAACATCAGGTTTCAACCCTTTGGTAGAGAGGTTCATTAAAGTCCACGCATCATTAAGCTTTCCATATTTGGACATACCGTCCATGAGGACATTGCAAATCATAATGTCAGGTACCAAGTCCTGCACTTTCAAACTTTTAAACAACGCCAACGCCATATCAAGGTGTTGACTCTTGCATAACCCACACAACAAATAACCATAAGTAAATAAATTTGGAATGCCGAAGCAAAGCGCATCTCTGAGATCTTCCTGCTTGGGACAAGCCGCCAATAAGAGAGCTCTAGTTAATAGTACTGGGAAGTAATCTTTTTTGAGGCATTCCGTTGAAGAGAATTATGTCTTCATTTATACATAAAATAAAATTTTAAAAATTGTCTAACAAGTTAGAATTGAAGTTTTTTTCATCTTTAGGAAACACTGGCCAAACAGAATCAATCAAAAAATAAACAAATGCCCCCACAAACTTGTTCACTGCTCCAAAAATGGGTCTATAGAATGATTAATTTAAGAATAGCATCGTGATAAGTCCCAGCCAAATTTTAATCAGATATAAAAAACCCTACCATATGGTCCATATCAAAATGAAAGTCAAATTCTAACAGAGAAGTACGTGTGCTCACAACTTGGAGAACCAAAAATCAGGCAATCAACTATGCCACTACTCACCATGCGCTTATCCGTTGATAGCTATACATTAGAGACAAGTTAAAAAAACCCTATTATATGACAGTAAGGGCATATCATAAATGGCAGTAGTAAGAAAAGCACAAAGAAAACCATATGCAATGGAAAAAATTAGGGTTCTCAATTGGGTAGTGTTGCTGCACATTTTGGAAATAAGATAGATGGAGAAAATTAGAGAATGCTTCAAAGGCGCATTACGAATGTCACCTTCCTGCAGACGTTATTCCCCCCACCCCACCCCCAATTTATAGAAGTTGGTGTGCACCGGGTTAACAACGAATTGTCTCTAGAAAGCAATGAAGCCCGGAATTTAACATATTATCTAACTGCGTTTGCACAAATGAGGATAGACCCGATTACCCATGAATTTTACAAATCCGCAAAGAAGTTGAACAATTAGAGAATGCAAATTCTAGAGAGAACATCCTTGGTTGTATACACCATACTAACCAAACCAACTCCAAGCCTTTATGTAGGCATGTTTCATGACCATTAACCAAAAGTTGCATCTCTTCATTCATTTTCAGGAGTCGCACCCCTTTTATTTAATCCTAAATGTCACATCTCTAGCTTTATAACCAAATGATCATACCCCTTGGTTTGAAGGCACAAGTCATATTCTTTGGATACCATCACTCTTTAGTTAAAATATATATATTTTCAAAAATGTTCCAATAGGTAGTTTAGAAAAGACATATATAGGTTTTATGAATTGGGTGAGAAAAGGGGAAAGGGGAAGTTATCTATCTCTACCTTATAGGGGAGAGAGTTATCTATCTCTACCTTATAACCATAGGAAATTTTGAGATCTCTAGAAGCTTGAGAATGAATTATATAAGGGCCGAGGCAATAACAACAAAATTATAACAAAACTGTAGTTTAGGCTAAAAGAGTAAGACTAGGGTGTTATCTTACCCTAATACATACAATATTATATATATATAGAGAGAAAAGAATGATTAAATAACTACTAAATATACTCACTAACTCTTTAACACTCCCACTCAAGCTGGAGAGTAAATATCAGACGGGTCCAGCTTGTTACATAGTAATTCCAACCGCAGTTTGCATAACGGCTTGGTGAACATATCTGCAAGTTGTGCTCCAGTTGACACAAATGGAGTAACAACAATCCCCTTCTTGACCTATTTACGAACTAGATGACAATCAATCTCAATATGCTTTGTCCTTTCATTGAATACAGGATTAGAGGCAATATGAACAACGACTTGATTGTCACAATACATATCCATAGGCAAGGTCACCTCGAAGCTTAACTCCTCCAAAAAATGTTGGATCCACATTAGCTCACATGAAGTATGAGCCATAACCCTATACTCGGAATCTGTACCAGACCGTGCAACCACCATCTGCTTCTTACTCTTCCACGTGACAAGATTGTCACCTAGAAAAGTACAGTGTCCTGTAGTAGATCTCACATTTGAAGGAGATCTAGCCCAATCAAAATTGGTGAACGCCTTGAAAAGTAAATGACCATGTATTCCATAAAACAAAACACGATTAAGATGAGCCTTGAGATATCTGACAATCCTCAAGGTTGCCTCTAAGTTAGTCGAACGAGGGGCAGACATAAACTGACTAATCACATTGATTGCAAAGGAAATGTTTGGACGTGTAATAATTAGGTAATTCAACTTCCCCACCAATCTTCGATAAC
>CM018911.1:7754985-7758513 GCA_009663005.1 Actinidia chinensis | reverse complement strand
TCCGTGGTCCTGTGAAATTCACAATATTTGTGCTCCTGATATTCCTCTTCTAGGGTCCAGTTTTGATCTTTCCCCTTCCGGGCCATTTTCAAACTCTTCGTGCTTAATTTCCGAGAGTAACTACTTGGGCCAACAGGGTGGCGTTGAGTGTGGAAAGAGTAAACTCAGGTCAGCGAGTAGGGGTTGCGATGGCGTCTACATTGGCTTCGTTTGGGATCTCGGTCAGTCTCTTGTAGCCTCGTTTCTTTCTTCCCTGTAATCAGTTCGCCTCGTATCAGGTTCCTTCCTCTTTTGATCATCCTTCCCTCGTCGGCCTTCGTTGGGCCTCCGGCCAACTCCTCTGCGGCGATATCTTATCGGCTTTGCTCTGGATGCGGATAAAGTTTCAGGAACGTTTTTTGGAGAGGGGCGTCGAACAGCGGGCCAAGTTCCGAGTCCTTCTCCTCCTAGCACATGATTTTTACTTGTCGATGGGATCTCGACTTCTAAAATAAGCCTGATGAATGTTTCACAAACAGTTCCTTTCAGGCTCTCCGTCTCTTTGTGATGATGGTTAAAAGGTGAGAAGCAATTCTTTTTGTTCCTTTTTTGGCGATTTTCTGCAGCTCATGAAATGGCGACGAAGAGTCGCTGAGGAAATCGCCAAAGGAATCAATGTGGTCCCTAGCGACTTTTCACGAAACCATGACCCCTGGCGGGTCCCTTCAAAGTGGGCGGTGAACGCTTTGCACATAACCTCATCCGAGCAAATACCTTGGACGACATCAGACTCTTGGATGAGTCCAGGTGGTCCATCGGATCGGTTTTTCCTTCATAAATACCGAGCTGGGCCGGGGAGCTTGAACGTTGATAAATCCGAGCCCTCAATATCCTCTCTGTGAACGGCGGTTCTGTCTGTTTAATAGTGTGTCCCACAGTACTGGGGCACGCTGCCCCGGTGTTGATGGCGTCGAGCCGGGAGTCCAACCTCAAATCTTTTGTGAGTTAGACGTATCCTCGTGCCCGACGTGGTCACTTCTACTTCTCTGCGAGGGCCTCCTCCCCCTTCTCGATCTGGTTGGAGTTTACTAGATTCGATGAACTCTTTCACTCAAGGAGGAGCTTAGTGCTTGGCGTCCTCCCGCCCTACTTGATCGGCACTGAGATTTCTGGAAACGATTTCCTACGATTCGAGTGGCGATATCGCTCGACATCAGGGGATGAGTTGGTGCAGCTGGAAGTGGGGGGTTGGCAGCAGCGAGGATTTTGCCTTAGGGCGCCCATTATTCTCGTTCTTACCTCTCTGCTCAGACATATCTTGTATCGCACGGTGGAGACCTTCTAGATATCTGGAGCTTGGGCTGGGGTTTGGCCATAGATGGGAATCGGTTCCCCCGGGGGGCGACTGGCACTTGGTCTGGGTAGATGCGGCTGCGCAGGTGCATAGAGAACTTCGTTCCCAGACGGCCGCCAAACTTGTGTGGTAAAAAATTGGGGCGAGCAACCAACACAATATTATTGCGCGGTCTCTCTCGGCACTGAACCTCGGATATTTGAAGTACACCGCACAACGAACAAAAGTAAACGGCCGGGGTGGAGCCGCTCAAACCCCCCCCTCCAGCGTGAGATCAGACCAAGTTGATTAACAGATAAAATAGCTCTGGGTAGAAGTGTGGTGGTGCTTTGGCTTGTCAGAGCGTACTTTGTTAAGGGGGGAGCGAAACCTTTTTAAGACGGAGTAATGGGCCGTGCCCATTGATCAACGCGAGATCCTCGGAAGGATAAGTAGAAAGATATCTCGGAGATGTAGGAGATATATATTGGAAGATTGCCATAGAGAGTACCCGTAAGTGTCGGTGCCGTGGAGAGAAATCTTCGCAAGGGTAGTTTCCATGTATAGATAGGATTCTGTGGAGTAGAGATGGAGATTCCAAGTAACTTCTTGTCTCGTCCAAGGACGAGGACGAGGCAGTATTTTAACTTCGACCAACTGATGAGCGTTATGATGGTGGCTAGGGCGAGCTCATGAACAGCACCTGGCGAGGTCCATTTCGAACAGTTGGACTCTTTTTACCTCGTTCAAGAGGGTTCGGAGATGACCGTTTGTGGTATCGTAATGCGGAGGGGGACTTCATGGGAGAGTTTGGTACCGATGTCCAACCTCCTTTGGGGCGAGGTACTTTTGAACATTATAAGTAGGGTATTTTTTCCCCACATCAACTGCCATTGTAAGTGGCATTTATATCAAGAAAATCTCGACCAACCAGAATGGCATTCCTCAAAAAAATAAGGTGATCTCATTGAGACAAAGATTGACTAACAACCATGCTTCCACCTTGATTTTGAGGATGTTAGTGTAATTATAAAATATTCTAGAGATCTTAAATAAATCTATAAATATTCTACCATATAATTAGGATAATTTTGTATTAATATGTAATATTCTTCTACCTTATACTGTCATTACCTTATTAGATAGCTTGATCAACCCTATATAAAGGAAAATGTATTCATTAAAATATACACACTTAGAAATAGAAATATTCTCTACCTCTCTCTTTGTATTACAATATATCTCTACATATATATTGTAACAGATCTGATTTCTACATAACCTTATCAAAATGGCTTGGCAAACGTGTTAAGAAATGCTCTGAAAACAAGTTGGTTGGAATTGCGACCCAATGCTTGATTGCGAGCTTGTTAGTGTTGCTCGCCGACAAATAATGAGGGTGAATCTTTATACTTTGCTTTCGCCGCACCGACAAAGTAAACCGCGTTAGGTTTCTTATATTTTTTTTATTTGGGCTAACTACATTTTACCCCTTAAAGTATTGACCTATTCTCACTTTGGCTCTCAAACTAAAATTTTTCTCACATTGACCCTTAATCTATTAATTCATTTGCAATTAGACCCAATCTATAAACTCCATCTAATAGTCAACTGACTATAACATGTGGCATCCACGTAGGCGCCACATAAGTGCCCTTCATCAAAAACCAAGAACCAATAAACCCAACATCCAATCCCAAACCATCAGCAATCAACACTCAAGTACTCAACCATGCGTGTTCCACACAAATAGAGGGGAAGGGAGGGAGAGAGATTGACGGAGAAAGGGTTTTGTCGTCAGTATTTTTATCGTCGTCATTGTCCCAGCGATAGTGCAAATTCAGTGGGTATGGATCTCTCTCTCCCTGGTTAAGTGGCGGTGGCAATTGTTTAGGTGGCAGCGGCTTCATTGGGGTTTGGTTTAGATGGGTGTGGCTTTATTGGGTTTTTAGTGGTGATTGTTGTCTATTTGTCCCCCTTGGGTTGGGCCACGTGGGGCAGGGGTGGGTAGGTTTAGGGGTGAAGCAATGGTTGGAGAAAAAAAAAGGGTTTGGGTTCGGGTTAGGTATGTAAATTGAAGTATGGGCTTGACACACATGGGTAATTGGTTTTGTCTACATTAACTCCACGCCTCGACCTATTTTTCTATTATAATTAGAACGGAATCAGTGATGGGCCTTATTGCAAATGAATTAAGAGGTTAAGGTCCAATATGA
>CM018911.1:7742485-7747485 GCA_009663005.1 Actinidia chinensis | reverse complement strand
TTCGATCAAGTTAAATAACTTTATTTTTTGTATAGAGAATATAATAATTTATACTTAAATTTTAGATGGTTCTGATTAAAAAAAAAAACTACTTTAATAGGCAAGGAGTATGCATTATAGGATATTATTTCTCATGTGCATCGAATGCGATTCAATCAAGTATTGCCGATTAAAATCAAGTCTGAAAACTCGAATGGCCCCGAACCCAAATATTCTCTTGTAGGGTGCATTATTTCTTTTGCCCAATGGTCTATTAATGTAACCACTTTCATAGTCCATGTTATCTTTTGCCTCATGGTCTTTTGTCTCATGATTTTAGTCCAAAGTCTTTGTCTCATGGTCTATATCTATATAATAGGATAAATTTTTTTTGATGTTGAAAAAGTACAGAAGTAATAGCCAATAGGTACTAGTACTACTATTGCAATTTGCAAGGACTGGAGAGAGCTGCAATCTGTCTTTCGTAGGCCAGTGCAATAGTATTTTTTGACAGAGAGGAGATAGAGACTACCCAGGGTCCCCCCTCCCCATTTTGCAACTCTCCTCTCTGGCTCTCTCCAGTCTCCCAGCCCCCATCCGGGCCCCCCCACTCCACTCCTTAAACCCTCCCAGGCTCCCCCTCCCTTAGCCGGCCCCCACTCCCTTTTTTTTATCAATTTCGTTTTTTTATTAAATTTATTTTTTTCTTTGTCGGTTTTATTTTTTTAGATAAATATTTTTTTATTATATATTTCTATTATTTATTTATTTTTTATAATATATATTGCAATTTTATAATATTTTTTTAATTTATAAAATTTAATATAAAATTAATAACATAAATTTATTAACGCTCTCATTACCCTATAATACCCACCAGGGCCACCACAGTATGTGGTTCTGTTACGTCGTCTTGTTTAGTCATCTCAATAATTAGGAAAAATTTAAAACTAATTTTTTTCAGTTTTTTTATTTTTTTTACTTAAAATAAGTAAAAAAATCAATCAGAGTTGATTTTTTTATTTTTGTTTTTTTGCTTAACTTTAGTTAAAGTAAAGCCACAAAAGAAAAAAATCAAAAAATCTTTGTCTTTTTGGTAGCAAGCTTAAAAAGACTTTTAAGCATTGCAATAATATTATTTTCTTTTATATTGATTTTTTAAAATACTTTTATAATTTTATCTAATAAAAATAAATTTTTTAATATAAAATATTAAAAAAATATCCACTTTTTTTATTACTCTCTCATATTTTATTTTAAACAGCGTATTTTACTGAACAGACAATAATTGCATCCTTTGACGTTTCTCTCTTTTCTCCGTAAAACGCTCTTCAACACCCACATGCAAGCTCATTTGACAGCCTTTGAGGTAGGTCCTCATTTGTACCCCTCCACCAGAGAGATAATATTGTGATGGACAAGGGCAAAAAAAAGTAAAACTTTAGTCTAAAAAATAGACTTCTCAGGACATAAACTATAGTAAATCTCCTCTAGGCTCCAGGTACACCAACGCCTTTTCGTGGAAGTGGAGAAATTAAAGTAAATGTTCTCGGTAGTCTACGACAAAGGTCTATCGGGTCACATAAAAAAAGAAAAAGAGTGAGTTGACAACTTGTCAGTTGTCACGGGATCAACAGTATTATGAACAACACATGAAGCAACAATATTTTACTCTTTCTTTTCTTTCAAAAATCATATTTGGTGCTGCAAAGATCAAATTGTAGGTTTTCTCTGACTCTCGCTTCTAAGTTTGCCTCTCACAGTCTCACTTCTGTTTTTTCCCTCTAGGTCTAACTTCTAAGAGGGACTCTCACAGTCTCCTTCTTTTTTTTCCCTCTAGTTCTACCTTCTAAGAGGGACTCTGAAAATCAACTCCGTAGGTTTACTTTGGTTTAACTTCATCTTTTTATCATTCCTGTATGTTTCAATTTCGTGATTGACATTATTAATTATATGCCACGATCAGAAGGTGCACCGAGTGGTGAATGTTGGGTGGAATTTTGGGAGAATGGTAGATGGAGCATGGGGGCACAATGTCGAATGTAAATTATGTGGAAAGGTGATGAAAGCCGGTATTACACGCCTTAAACAACACCTAGCTCATGAAGGAGGCCAAGTGATTCCGTGCACAAAAGAAGTAAAGAAGTTAGAGAGCATATGGCAATTACTTCTAAAGGAGATGAGAGGTAAAAAAGAGTGAAAAAGAGCAAATAAGAAATAATTGCAGAAAATTTGGCCATGGGTGATGAGATTGAAACTGATGAATGATGTATAAATTCAATATGCAAGGATGGAAAAGTATGAGAGAATATATAGAAATGGCCAGAGATGCAAAGGTTCAAGCAAGAAGTGGGCAATCTTACGATGTTGGGGTTAGGCTCTTTTAGAGCACAGGCAAGAGCATGATAGGTAAAGCCAAGAAGCGAGTTTCTAAATTGTTGGATTTGAACCGACAAGTAGTTCACATGGGAGCCAGAGTGGAAGAGTAGTAGGCCAATTGACATTTGAACTCTGCATAAAATGAGGTTAAGGGCTATGGACTCCTGTTCTTCAAAGATCAAAAGTGCCAAGCAACCCATAATAGATGAAAGGATTATGAAAGAAAAAGGGAAGAGTTAGGAGCACAGTCTCAAATTTTTTATATTGAGCGTCTTCCGATGGCCGTAGCTGACTCACCTTGGTTGCCTGCCTTGTTACAAAAGGAATAGATCTTGGGCTCTGGAGTAAAATTCTGACTCCTTATGAAGTAGTTAATAAATTTTAAAACAGGAGTTAAAGGGTTCCGAGTTGGATTACCGTATTTAAAGGCATATGGAAAGCAAGAGGTTCACTATTATGTGATGGCTGGACAGGAACCCCACAAATGCTATCCTCAATTTTCTCATCTCAGCATAGAGGCACCGTGTTTTTAATAAGTCAATTGATGCGTCATTGGTGCAAGCAGAATACAGATTATATTTTAAACTAATGGATATGTTGTGGAGGAAATGGTGAAGACATAGTGGTACAAATTGTACGATAATGAAGCTCAATGAAAGCAGCGGGGCCAAAGCTGATGAGAAAGAGAAAACATTTATATTGGACAGCTTGTGCAGCTCATTGTCTGGACCGTGATCTTAGAGGATATTGGTAAGTCTAAGTCAGTCAATGCAGTTTAAATGATGCCCGAACCATCACGAGTTTTTTATAATATAATAGTAATGGGTTGCAATACTATGAAGCATTTAACTAGTGGGCGTCATTGGCTTCGCCAGGCATCACAAGATTGCCACCAATTTTGTCGCTTTGCAAATATTGTGTCGAGAGAACAAGGGTTGATTCGGATGATCCTCTGTCTCTGTGGTTGGAAGAAAGGGAAGCTCCTTTACTTGGGATGGTCAAGATAATAGTTGGAATGAATAGTGATGATGAAGATGATGAAGATGTGACAATTATTGATCACAACTAGACAGCTCTGCGAACCAGATACTGTTCCAACTTCTCTTGGTCATTCTGATTCTGCATCAAAGTGGTAAATAACATCAAATTCATCAGGTACAGTGATGAGGATAATAATGATGTCCAATGGAGGTGGTACTATTGGTGTTGGAGCAGAAGATACAAATGGACAGACAGAGATTTGCCTCCATCTCCTTATCTTGAGAACCAGGATTTAGGAGCAGTAGATGCTCTTTTGAAGTTGGAGATTCTATTCATATTCCGAGACGTAGGCTGAGTAATGCACAACCAAGAGGGGTAGAAAATCAAAGGAACATCGAAGAAGAAGTAGATTGTCTCGTCATGGTCTGTAAATTCAGCTTCAGATAGTATGCATCATAGTTTTAGACGGCTTGGAGTTGATGAGCCATCCTCCTCTTTGATATTATGGTCCTTCTAGTATAACTATCCACCACCCACCTCCTCCTCATTATTAGCCACCACCGCCTCCGCATTATTATCCGCATTATATCCCCACCACAACAATATCGTCCCTCCTCCCTGTATATTATCCTCACCACGACAGTCCAAAGTCCCTCCTATTTTGCTTCTTCATCTTCATCGTCACAACATATCATGATCATCAAGAAGGATAAGATTCTAGAAATGCCTTTCAAGGAGCTCTTGATTACTTGTATGGCGAAGCCATGGATGAAACTACTTCTCAATCATTAGTGATGGTTATGAAAACCTCCCACGCGTTCTATATGGGGGAATTGAAGAAATTTGCCAATTTGGAGTTTTCAAATTATTGGTAAGAATTTAATTTTGCATTTGTACTTTTGTAATGATAATTGGTATTTTTATTTAAAATTAATATTTCTATGTAAATGACATAAACAAACATAATATCAAATACACTATATACATTTTAAATGTTACATTTAAAATTCATCTATGATCATCTCAAATAAATGTACAATTTAGTTTGAAAGTCAAACCAAGCGTAACAGATACATTTTATAAAACAAATTTTACTCATCTGAAAAAAAATTCCGACCGGATAACCGCGTCCCGTTACGTAACCTCGCGCGACGCCCGCGTCCCGTTACACCACGACCGCGTCGCGTCTCGGTCCCGCGACCGCGATTTAGTTCTATGGCGTTAAGTTGTGGATTTGCATATTAACGGTGACACGTATTTACTCTATAAACACTTGGGACAGTTTGCCCAAATTTAAAAGGCACGTTCATTAATTTTTATGTTTAAATGCTCAAATAATTGGCCACTTAAATTAAACTTGAGACTAAGGGATGAAATTTAGGTCTTTAACAATCAAATTAACCCACTTAAAGGATTTGTCTAATTAGGATCAGGGGTGTTGTGCTGCTTGTGCCAATGCTATGAGTCTGAGACTCCGTTTGATAATGCTTAAAAGTCAAGTTTTTTTTAAATTTATTATCCAAAAATTAAGATTTTTTTATTTTTTTATTTTTTTGCCTTTACTTTAGATAAAAATAAGCAAATAAATAAAAAGAAAAAAAGTCAACTCTGACTGATTTTTTTACTTATTTTAAACAAAAAAACCAATCGAAAAGTTCAAA
>CM018911.1:7684985-7689985 GCA_009663005.1 Actinidia chinensis | reverse complement strand
TCTGCATTGGTCCACCGGTCTGGCTGATTCCAACTTCCGCACGTGTCCACCAAAGCATCCCTTGCACTTTTGTTACCGCTCGGTTCCCCCAGGTTGTCCCTACGCTTGCTTTACGTGCCTGTGTGCACTGTTGCTTTCCTTGCCATTCTTTCTTCTTATATCACTGGACCCATATCGGACAGCATCTCTTTGTCTGGACCACTCATCTTCTAGTCGATATAGTCCTCTGTCTTCCTTCCCCTCAGATCTCTTTATTCCCTTGGAAAATTCTCAAGATCCTCCTTAGCTGACAATGCTGCAACCATGAATCAGCATCCGATGGAAATCAAATTTTCCGTAGTTGGGAAACATGCATACCTCGGTCAACGTCACAGACCTCCCGTATGCCATGCGGAACCGGATTGTTCCTTGTCAACAAAATTGTTCATCGTGTTGTTCGCCATCCGTACAAGTCCCATCCCTCGCATGCTGTATATGTAGAGAACATCTTCCTGTCTCTACAACATGGTAGGCACTTCCTGAATCCAATACCTAGTCTGGATGCTCATCTGGCCGATGATACTAGGAACGCATCATTAATATCCTGAATCTGTATTACTGATGCCGATGCTGATGCTGTCTCTGAAGACTGCATAATGTGTTTTATCTTGGCAAGATTTCTCTTCTGATAGCCCCTCTTGGTCACAGAAAAAAAACACTTAAAACTGCGACCTCTTGAATGGTGCCCTCGGCCGTCCTCTTCCATTATTCTGTGATGACCTCGAGAGACCTTCGACCTCTTTCCCTGCTTCCCCGTCTGAAATTCGGGCATGTACTCCATTTCTGCTCATGTCATGACCATTTCTTTCTTTCAGTGCCTCTTCGTTTTGAATCGCATCTTGACTGTACTCATAGTCACTTCCTATCCTGCGGGAATTTTGCTGAGAGAAACCCCAATGTCCTCCCTCACTCTCCTCTGGTAAAGAACTCAGAAGCAGTAGAGCCTTGCATTTCATCGTCAAAATGGAAGGTCTATCCTGGCAACTGGTTGACCAAATTCTGGACTCACTCCGTATGTTTCCACCACAGTCCCTCTCTGAAGTTTCATATTCACACGCCTCCTCATCATAAGGCCTTGTTCCAATGTCTTCGCCTGGTACCATCTTCTCTCTAATTTGGCCATAGATCGTAAGCCTCGTCTCTTATGCTACATGGTGAACAACTTCGTGTCCAATGCACTGTCTGATTAGCCCGATCGTTTTTTCTGTTTATCTTTGTCCATTCCTCATCCTTCTTCTCTGTAGGTTTTCTCTCTTTTATTTTCAAAAGGATCATGCAAATCTTTCAGCATAGATGTCTTCTCATCCTCGGTTTCTATAGGCATAATTTGTAACTGAAAGCATATCATAGCTCCCCAAATTATTCTCCGCCATCTTACTCTCATAAATATAAGCAAATATCAAAAAACCGACCCCACGGATGAATCCGGAATGCCGAGAAAATTTAAAAAGGGCTTTTTCGTCAAAACAGACTTTTTTGGGACCCAAATTGAATAAATTAAAACTTCAGGGACTAAATTGCAATTCTTCAAATTTTAGGGTCCAATCTGTAATTAATAGAAAGTCTAGGGGAAAAAAGTACAATTTTTTGGTTGACTGGTCAACGGCTTGACTGGTCAACGGCTTGACTGGTCAACGGCTTGACTGGTCAACGGCTTGACTGGTCAACGGCTTGACTGGTCAACGGCTTGACTGGTCAACGGCTTGACTGGTCAACGGCTCAGTCAAACTCGCGGATCGGCTCGCGGATGGGCGCGGCACGCGGCACGCGAGGCTCGGGTGATCGGCTCACGCGCGGATCAGCTGGGCGCGTGAGGCTGGGAGCGGCTGGGCGCGTGGAGCGCGTGCCTGCGCGTTGCCGCCACTCGCTTTGCACGTGCGGGATCGGGTGGGCGCGTTTGCGAGTGGCTGTCACTCGCCTGGCGCGTGGGGGCACGTGACGGTGCGTGGGGGCGCGTGGAGGGGCGTGCGGGTGCTCGGGACCCGTCTGTCGGCGCGTGCGGGCGCATGGCGCGTGAATTCCAGAAGTCTTCTACCTCTGGCGCGCGTGGGGGGCGTGGATCTGACGCGCCGAACTTCAAACGGCACGTGAGGGCTCGTTTGAACTCCGATTTGGAATCCGTTTGGTGCAGGAGCTTCGTATCGAAGAGACGAATCTCGTGGTATGCTCAAACGCCGATTTTGAGTACTTCAAATTTGCTCAGAATTAGAAAGTTTACTCCGGTGGCACCTTACCCCCCGAAAAAATACTCTCCGGTTATTCAAAACTTGGCTCTGATACCAATTGTTGTGCCCAAAATAAGTTACCAGTCACTCTGCCAACATAAACCACAACACCCAGACCAGATTT
This sequence comes from Actinidia chinensis, assembly GCA_009663005.1. Classification (NCBI taxonomy): domain Eukaryota; kingdom Viridiplantae; phylum Streptophyta; class Magnoliopsida; order Ericales; family Actinidiaceae; genus Actinidia; species Actinidia chinensis. The sequence goes on along the minus strand of CM018911.1, from coordinate 7,687,597 downwards.
ACGTGGTCCGGCCAACAATGCCTACGTCCACGGAGAGGATCATTAATTCATTATCTCAGAATGAATTACAATGAATACAAAAGAGGAGATCACATCAACCCACTCAATCATCTACTCTCTCAATTCTCAGTCTTTCTCTCTTCTCTCAAGTCTCCTGTACTCTTTACAGAATTTCTCTACACTGCCCCCTCCTCTTTTTCCCATCTTTCTCTTCACTCAGACGCGTCTTATATAGAGGAGGTTGGCCTCCATCTTTGACAATGGAGAAGCATCCTTCCACACAGCACTTTCCTTCTCTCTCTCTTCATTTCTTTCTTCTCTCCGCAGCTATCAGAGACTTTGTCTCTGACAATAGCAACACATCTGTGCATCTAGAAGAAGAATAAGGTTCAGGAAAGTTGAGCATAGGCTGGGCCTTTCCCCCATTGGTTGGGCCTCTTTAATTTGGCTGAGGGGCTTTGATCCTATGGGTGGTCCAACAATGGGTGTCCAATGTGGGGCATTCCCCCCCCTTTTTGAAATAACGCGCCTCAACTATGGCCACGTTTATCTAAATTTGTGCGCATATATGAGTGATGTAATTATGCATTGACTTATTTATCGCTGAATTTATGACGGCTGGTGTTTCTATATCATCCTTATGAATTGATTATCTATTTAACACATTGATCTTTAGCCGCATATTGATTCTCTATTTCTTAGATTATGGTGGATGTTTATCTTTGGTATTCTTATGGTTCGCTTATCTATTATGATCACGTTGATTATTAGCTCACACTCACACATATTGTTTTGGCAAGTGAGGTGGTTTGGTTAGCTGTTTGGTTCACTGTGGTCGTGGTCTTAGACGTGGTGACCTAGTTGTGTTTGGATGTCGCTGACTTCCTAAAGTCTTGTTGAAATTTTGTTAGTTGATATTAGGGTATGGTTGTGTAAAACATATTATCTTTTCTGTTAAAGGAAGATAATGATGTATATATATCTGTATAACTTATAATTTGGCTTTAATTAAAATGGGTAATGATGTACTCTTTATGTAGTTGAGTATGTGGTGAATATAAGGAGTCGTTTGCAGGCATAGTGACCTGTGCGATTACATCCCATCTAAGTAGCATTAATTATGTCTAATTAGGTTGGGGTGTGATAAAAAATATTTTAAATCACTTCCGAAAATCATGGCGTAGCAAAGCCCCTCTTTTTGGTTTAGTTTTTCAATCAAATTTATTAGATAGTTTTCATAAAATATGTGATGGTCTTCAAATTCTCAAAAATTAATTTCGGTAAACATGAACAATATATGAAGATAATAAATATTTTTGTTCTCAAAAATTATTTTTAAAATAATTTTTGAAAAAGCATTCAGCAAAATCGATTTGAAAAATATTGAACCAAAGAGAATTATTTGAATCACCTTAAAGAAAATTAAAGAAAATGACAATTTATCGGCTAAGTCCAGTTCCCTCATATTCATATATGGTGAAAATATTGTTGCTAACAATATTATTTTTAGGGTACAAATGAGAATTCTATAAATTCATTATTATTTTCGTAATACTGGATGATTGATTTTGGAGGTAGGTATTTTAACCGAATCACGTAAAAATTTGGTATCTTCTTATGATTTGATCTTCGACTCTAATTTTATTATTTTTTTTTTTTCTCATATTTTTATCAACATTTTAATATTATATTATAATTAATGTTTATGTAATACCCCGACCCTTAATTAGTTTTACTTTATTATAGGAAGCATATATATATATATATATATGTATGTATATATATACACACCAATAGAATTTTTATAAATTTTACAATCTTTAAGATAACATAATTTTTATCCGAAAAGTTATTCTGTCTTATCCTGGACCGATCCAATTTTTTTCCTACCGGTCCAATTTTTTTAGTAAATTTACTGAGTTTTCCTGATAAAACGGGACAAAAAAAATAGACACATGTTTTATTTTGGGACACGTATCAAACCATGAGTTATTGATTTGACCATGGGGGTGACTCGCACTCACCCATGGCCACCTATTTTTTTTTGTTTTCTTTGAAAAAATAAAATCTATAAATGAGAGAGTTGAAGAAAGAAGAAAGAAAAAAATAGTGGGGAGAGAAAGAGAGCACGGATGGAAAGAGAAAGATAGAAAGAAAAAATAGGAGACTAGAGAAATTACATGGAGTGGTCAAATATGATTATGAGAAATAAGATATAGAATAAACGGTGAGATGATATCCGATCAATATGAAATTTGAGTATATTATTCATGGAGGACATAGAAACATATCTCTTCGTCCATATTTTCATGTTGAGGTTTTAAGTAGGATATACAATATGTAACGACCCGACCCTCCCGCGCCGTTAATTAATTACCAAAAAAAAAAAAAAAAAAAAAAAAAAAAAAAAAAAAAAAAAAAAAAAAAACAAAAAAAAAAAAATATAAAAAAATAACAAAAAAAAATAAATTCGCCGTATTTTTTCTCAAATCCAAATCAGAGCACTATTTGTCCCTCAAATCTTCAATAGTCTCCAAATTTTATTTTTACAATGTCTCCAAATATAATTAATACAACAGATCACAATCTTCAGTCTTTCACTACGACCCCCA
>CM018911.1:7532485-7534985 GCA_009663005.1 Actinidia chinensis | reverse complement strand
GTCCTCCTTTTTGCTTATGTCATGGATATGGTTTTGTCATGGGCAGTCAGTCACATTATGAACTTGCTTGATGCGATTTGATTTTCTGTATCAATGAAAGGGACACTTGTAATAATAATCATTTAGGAATTGGTTACACCATTTGCTTGTTTGAGTTGAGATTATGACTGCTTGCCACATTCTGGATTGCATGTATGGTGTTCATGTTGAACAACTTTTTTTTGTGCACCTTGCCACGTTTTGGACTGGATGGACAGTGTTCATGTTAAACAACTTTTTTGATGCACAACTGCTTCCTATATACCTTGTCCCTTTCACTAAGTTCCATCTTTGCTTGATAAATATTTCTATATGAGAGCATTTCTTAGGATTCAAGTATTTACTTCAGAATTTTTTTATTGGTGAACTAGTTGTTGGATCCTCAGGAGGATTTATGTCTTTTCAAGGAATGAGGCCAGCATTGTAATCCTCAGCATATAGTCATTTAATGTATCCATAGTTGCCAAATGGAGAATCGTATTGTGAATGAAAATTCTAATTCTTTGAATATAATTGTAAATTGGGGGGCTTACATTTGGGAAATGACATTTCCTTGGTTATTTCATACAAAACTATCCTTATTTCCACCAAAATGTAAATTCTATATCATAATAAAACACCTAACTTATCCTTCGCGTCTAAACTATCATAACTATCACATGTGAAGACACAAAGGTAGTAAACTATATTTGTTTCACCTAAATAGTAAAGTATACCATACTAAACAATATGAGGTTGAACATATTTATTTTGAAAGTGTAACTATGAAAAGTAATCTGACCGGGATCATACTTAACTGTACTCATTTCACTGAAATAGAAATTGATAATATATGGTTAGACATTTGTTAAGTATTAAACATCCTCATAAGATCCCTATTAGATCCTTTAATCACCAAATGACCAAGGGGTTGCGTACTTTCACATTAAACACTCCATGAAGATGTAATTTGGCATTTTACCCAGAAAAAAAACAGTGAAAAAGTGTTTGAACAAACAAGCCTGTCAGTTTCAAGAATCACTTGAATTGTAAATTATGAATTAATCTTGAATCTTCTGTTTCATTATTGTTTCTATGCCAAATAGTTTACCTATAGATTTGTATCGATTTATGCATGAATACTAATTGATTACTTACGTTTCTGATAACTATGGATGTGTCCTATTCACTTCCTCTTCATTTAATCTCTCATATTTCTTTATTTATATATAAATAATATATATGCACACATACTTGTATATATATGCTCTATTTATACACCAGTCCGTGTGTTTGTATTTTTTCTAAAAAATTAGATTTTTGTAATTTAATTTTGTTTCCTTTTTGTTGGTTGTTAAAAAGGTAGAAGAGGAAGTGAAGGAAATTCAAAATCAGAACAGGAAAAGCAAAGGTTAGATGATTAAGTGGGGCAGACAGGGAGGGGGCGGGGTGGGGAAGTTCCTTTTGGAATGGGGATGGGGGTTTGGAGCGGGGCTGATGCAGGAGTTTCCCTGTTAGGATAGGAGTAGGGTTGCAGAAAACCCATTTCAAACCTGCCCTGTTGCTATTCCTTGTTATCATCCATTTTCAGACATGAGAATAAATTTTGTTCACAATGATCTTCACTGGAGTTTCATGGCAACTTGCTATTGCTTCTTATACACAAGAACTCCTGCATTCTTTCCAGCTTTCAACAAACTGTTCTTTGAGTAGTGCCGTAGATTCTTTAAGGGCAACAATGCGGTATTTTTTTGAGGATGTCATTTAGATTTAGATGCACAGAACCACGGGCTTATCTTACTTACCAGCACTCGTGGAGGTTGAGGTAATGCTGCTTGTGCGTCGTAAAGCATTTGATAGTAATGGTGTTGACACGTCTAGCTTCTGTTACGAGTTTAGTCAAGATGAGTATACATGCTTAAAATGAGAGTGGGTGAGGTTGTACTAGTGGTTTGGCCTGTTTGAAATTTTAACAAGAAGTTCTAGTGTTTTTAATCTGTGAATTCTCACTTTCATTTCCAAGGAATGGCTAACACATGTTGTCTTCGTAAAGTTCTGTGGAGCGAAGACATTGGAAAATGAATATGTATAGGGTGATTGCAACTGAAGAATTTTAGGGTAGAGGAGGGATGTTAAGGAATACACTGTGTTGCGGCTGTTGCCTAGCTTCTCTAGATGCTTCTTTGACCAAAATCTGGTTATACAATTGGGATATATACGTATGCACATAAGTTTAGTTTTGGAAAGTATTCTCTGATATTAGCGAGAATGATGTCAATGCTACAATACTATCGATGAAGGCTGTATATTATTGAATCTCTGATCTCTCTTTCATGTTCTGAATTTCCGTTTTAATTTTTTCTTTGCAGCTGGGAACTTGAATCTAGTCCCTACACCAGAGATCAGTAAATTTATTACAAGCAAGCTGCTTTCAGATTCGCAGGTCAAGCTTTACAGGAATTCCCTTCAAATGCCTGTGTTG
>CM018911.1:7482485-7484985 GCA_009663005.1 Actinidia chinensis | reverse complement strand
GATGCTTTAAATTCATGCGTTTCGTCACATGGCCGCCCAATGTGGCAACCGAATCTCTTTGTCCACCCACAGGGTCAAGGACCATGAAGGAAATAATATGACGAGCAATTTATGGCCCGATCCTGAAAAACTTTCACGAGTCTGACGAGGATTGTGTGGAAAAGGGAATACTACCTTAGGAGTTGTTAGGTGTGCTTTGACACAGCCTAGAAGAGGAACAATGATTGGCCGCAGTAATTCGAATCTTCCACATACATCAAATGCGGAGAAAAGATTGCAAAGTCATTATTGATAGGGAAGAGTTTGTATTAATGCCGTCCTTTCATCCACTGTTTCATGCCTTGGTTTAAAACCAGTTTCTCATCCTAATCCATACCATGTCTCTTGGGTTGACACATCTTCAATTTCCATAAAAGAGAGATGTCTTGTTTCCAATATTATAAAATCGTCCTATAGTGACAAGATTTGGTGCGACGTGGTTCATATGGATGTCGGACACATAATTTGGTCGACCATGGCTTTTGACCTAGATGTCACAATTTACGGATGCTCAATCTTACTTTTCCTCTTTTGAGAACAAGCGAATCAAGTTAAATCCGCTTCAACCAAAAGAAGCACACGTAAAGACCAATAAGAGGAGTTACATATATCAGTTACGAAAGAATTGAAAGAGGAGGCCCAATGAACAATCATTTTGTGTGCAGTAGTTGCACATTGAGGACTTCCATTAGAAGGGCAGGATTACACTCCGAGGAAGTAACTCTATCTGCAAGCGTTAGAGTTTATGATATTTCCCGTGATATTCCCGGAACAATTTACCACCAATGAGGGAATCCAAACATGCCTTGATCTTGTTCCAAGAGCTACTCTCCCCAACTTACATCATTATAGGTAGTAACCCTATTGACATGCCGAATTGCCAGCGCCACGGGTGGTGATCTCTTGCGCAAAGGGTCGTTAGGGGAGAGTATGAGTCGTGGCCGTGCCCGAACTTCTAAACTCCTTAAGCTACGTTTCGGTAATGCGTAAAGCTAAGTTTTTTTTAAGCTTGCTACCAAAAAAGTCAAGATTTTTTAATTTTTTGCTTTTGTGGCTTTACTTTAGCTAAAACTAATCAAAAAAGCAAAAACAGAAAACAAAAATGGCCAACTCTGATTGTTTTTTTTGCTTATATTTAAGGCAAAAGTCCAAAAAAACTGAAAAAAACTGATTCCAAATGGAAAGCCTAATAAAGACAGTTCCTAGAGATGTGCGTGGATAGTCCGCCCCATTAAATAAAATCACTGTCCAGTACCGTTTTCCTTCCCTAGAATTGATGATAATGTTTTGATATGATGGTTGGAGTCAATTTTTTTCCGAAATTGATCTGAAAAGTGGATACCTCAATTCGAATCTGTCCTGGGGATGAATGGAAAAATTGTGTTCAAGACAAATGATGGATTGTACGAGTGGTTAGTCATGCCATTGGTCTTTTCTAATACCCCAATACCTTCATGCGAGTTGAAATGACCAAGTAACTCAGGCCTTTCTTGGGCAATTTTGGTAGTGTACTTTGTGACATTCTCATTTATAGTAAATCGAAGGAGCAACATTAGACACCTTCCTCAAGTTTGTCTACACTTTAGTTAAAAGAAAAAACTTTCTCCAATATAAAAAATTTTCATTTTTTCATTGATAGTGTTATTTTCTTATGATTCATTGTTTCGTCCAAAGGCGTATCTGCTGAACCATTCCAAAATTCAGGCCACCGTTCGAGGAGGCCCAAACCCAAGTCTATTTCAGACATTCGTAACTTCATGGGCTCGTACGGTTTTACTATAAATTTTATTATAGGGTTTCAGCACCATCACGTCTCCCATCAATAATTGTCTTAAAAAAATGTAAGTTCAATGCGATCAAATGAGCGACAAAACATTTGAGAAGATTAAAAAAGAGAGAGAATGACAAAGCACCTGTTATGCGGGGCGGGGTCTACCAGATTTCTCAAAAGTTTTTTGAAGTGGAGGTGCCGAAGATCGGGTATGGTATAGGCGGTGAGTGTTGAGTCAAGAACGACCACCCGTGCTTACTTTAGTGAGAAATTAAATGAGACAAAACAAAGATACTCCACTTATGATAAGAAAATTATATGCGGTTATTCAAGCATTGTGTTTTTGGAGATATTATTACTTCCGCATGAATTTGTCCTTTAGTCAGATCATTGAAGCGTTGCTTATCTCAACTCCCAAAAGAAGTTAAATGAATCACCATGGTGCCGGCTTGAGTTTCTTCAGATTACACATTGTAATTGAAAACTCGTTTTGGGGGTTGAGATAAAGTTGCCGATGCCTCAGTCGTCGTGCATTTCTCCTTTTGCTCATTGATGCAAAGTTGTGGTTGGCGGATTTAAGGAGGATTATGAGTCTCTGTTCGGATTTTCGCAACTCTTATTTAGCCTTGAGTTCTAATCCCTCATCTCTCTGGATGATTATACCATTTGTTTTTTTAGATGGGTTTTCTT
>CM018911.1:7317485-7324985 GCA_009663005.1 Actinidia chinensis | reverse complement strand
GGGCAAAGTGAAATTTAATATTTGCACTGAAATTACTGAATACATGTAAAATGAGAAATGTGACTGCAACCTCTTATTTGTGGTAATGATGTAAACACAACTTACCTCTGCAAGAGAGAATTGATGAAATAAGAAACCAAAGAAATAATACATAACTAACATCAGTGGTAAATAAGCATCAAATGCATTGATTGAAGTATTAGGATTGAATCTTTGAAGCTGGTGGTTAAAAACCCCTTGAAGGAGCAACCATTCTACAGAGTTCAATCCTTTTGTTACTAGGGACGATAAAGTAAACAAGCTGCTCGAGCTTGGCTTTGATCAGCTTCATGAAAACTCGTTTGAGTTCGGTTTGTTCAATAAACAAGTCAAATTCAAACTTATCTTTAAAGCTCAGGAAGTGTTCAAAATTTCAAATCAAGCTTGGACAGTCTATTATTCAGGTCATTTGGCTTGTTTATCACCCCTATTTGTCACATGATAAAATTCTCATTGTGAAGCACATGGAGATGAGTTCAACTGTTCCTTAAGATTTGGAAACTCAAGGAAAGGATTCAAAATCTCCCGCATGCTAGGGGGAAAAACTAGTTGTGCCTTTCTTCATGGTTGCAAGAAGATCGAATCTGTGCATTCCCATTTTGAGTTGGATACTTGTTTTGTTGGAAAAAATTTATTCGGCCAATACAGATTTCAAAAATAAATGTTCATTAAATCAATTATTACGAATCTAAATTACAGAAACGAAATATAAGAGATCAAACATAGTAAGCCGACGTCCTGCAATCGCAGGCTCCTTAAGAAAGATCGCCGCCTCCCGAGGGTGTTTGTGAAGGTGATGTCGACGTCTTACTCCCAGGATTAAACGGCTCTTAGTTATAGAACCACTACTTGGAACACCTCCAAAGGAGCCTTGGCGGAAACAAACTTATATATGTCTCTCTCCTCTCAAAGAACTCAAATGTATGGTGTGTTTGTTGTTATTGCGTGTTGGTGTTGTTGTGTTTTTTTTCAGTGCTAAACCTCAGCATTTATAGCAAACAAAATGCTCATTTAATCATTATAACTCTAGTCGGGCATTATTAACCCTTATCATGAGGGTGCTTGTGGATTCCACCATGCAGCCATTAGAGGATGGGTCATGGTCCAGATAAAGAAGCCATTAGGGGTAAATAAGATCCAATTTGGTTCTATAATAAATCCTTTAAGAGTTGTTAAAACCACTCCTCTTTATTGTTTCAATTCACACAAAAAATTTTTAAAAAATCCCCCCATGAATGAAAATTTTCATTGCGGAACTAATGCAGACTTGAGAGAGAGACAACGGATATTCCTTGCATAGGATAGGTAGCTTTTGGACTTGAACCTCGCCTTGTGAGGGAGAGGAGCCTATCGAATTTACTGGCAGACTAGTGGGCGAAACCAGGGCCTTGAAACCTGTGCCGTCCGCAGGTTGTTTAATGAATGAGAAATAAGACGTCACACAGGAAACTTCTCCTAACGCAGTTTTAGTTTCACTGTTGTGTCCATTCCGGCCATGGACACATCTTCCTGGTTCTGCAAGTATTTTCTTTGAAAATTTCGACCTTTCAAATTTGCAAAAAGAAGCTGGGCCCCCACGTTATACTCACATAGGTGACTTTTCTTATATGGATATTTCACTATATCCAGTCCTGGCTCACCAGTACAAAGAGTCATTAAAAACTACTGCTTAAACTTTATCCACAATTAATGTGACAAGAATAGGAAACGGTAGGAGTTTTCAAAACTCTACAGTGATTATCTTTAGATATACGCAAGTAGGTCGGTCCATTTGAACCTGAGATCTTGGGATCTCCAGTCAGCTAAGGTTGGGTTTTCCTTCACGATATCTTCCTTTCATAGGCTTTTTTAACCATTCCTTCGATGCTAGACAAAACAACTCTCTAGGTAAACCCTTGGTGAGAGGATCCGCGATAATGTCTTTGACATCACGTGTCAATCGCGACAAACCCCACTCTTGAGAGTAGTGTCTATGGTATTATGTTACGATGAATATGTCTAGACTTTACCATTATAAATATTAATTTGTGGCCCTACCAATCGCAGGGGGAATGACTATCGCAGGGGATGGTAATCGGAAGACACAGGTTTCAACCATCTTGGAATATCTTCCAAAAACGACGTGCCACTCGGGCCTCCTCAAAGCGCCTATCTAGAGCACTAAACTCTGATTTCTACCGTTAGATAGAACGTGCAATGCACGTCTGTTTAGAAGTTCTTAAGACAACTGCTGCCACTACCAAGCATGAAGACATATCCACGCGTGGGGATTTCGAGTCTTTTCATATCTGATATCCAGGTTGAATGCAATACCCTTCTAGCACTGATGCGATCAAGGTAATGCAGTCCAAAATCCGAGTATATCTTAAATAGCGTAGCAACTTACTATCGCCCTTCTAGTGATCACCTTTTTTTTTTTTTTCCGGATTACTTGTATTACCTGCCAGTCTGAACAGAGTAGGCTTATATCGGTCTGTTACAATCATCAAGTACATTTTATAAACTTTCAATTATACGAGAATACTCAATTGGATTCACCTTCTCCCCCATTCTTGGTTAAGTGGAGGAAGTGTATACTATAGGAGTTTTGCCACAGTCGTATCAGACTTATTGAATTTTGTTAAAATCTATATCAATATTAGTGTGTGTCGAGAAAGTGCAAGGCCATCAGGATGTTCTGGTAATCTTCACAACCCAGAATACATCTGCTAGAACCCATTATCTTCATACAAAATGTAGAGAATGTAATAGGTCTTGGTAGTTAGATTTATCTGATAACTTTATCGTTATACTAAAATGGATCAGTCATCACTGTAAAGAAAAAAAAAACATACCCTTCGTTTGTGTCCTTGGACATATACACATTATCACATTCGCTAATTTTGAAGCCAAAGACAATACAACATTGTCCAAACTTCAATGCACATTTTTTCGGTGCTTGCTTGAGACCATACAATGATCTTAAAAGTCTAAGACTTTCCCTTCTTTTCCAGGTGCGGGAAAAACCCTCAGTTGTTCCAGTAGATTTCATCATCTAAATCTCCATTCAGGGAAAGTATTTAACTCCATCTGAGTATCTCGAGATTCGCCCCCCCAAAGCTGCGATCGCAATTATCATCCAAATAGATGTAATTCTTGAGGACTGGGGTGAAAAGTATCAAAGTAGTCTAGACCTTATTTTTTGTCTAGATCCTTTAATAACAAGTCTAGCTTTGTACTTAGCTATGATCCCAGTGCTTTCATCTTTCTCTTGAAGATCCATTTGTAACCAAAGGCTACTTGTCCTGGCGGTTGGAGGTTAAAATTCACCCAGTTCCCACGTATGATTTTGCAGAATAGATTCAATCCAATATTAATAGCCTCTTCCAAATGAACTTTTAGGACAACTCACTGTTGCCTGTATGTTTGAGGTCACTTCTAACATATAAGTTAGAAAGTCTGGACCCAAAGATGTTGAAATTCTAGCTCTCTGCTACGTCGCAATTCATTTCAAATTCATCTTTTTGGTCTTTGGCCTGCAGTCATTAGCAGGATGCCAGAGTCAGTTTCACTGAACGTGACTCACAAGGATCTATATGGAAATATGTGTTCAAAGAACGATGCATTCCTAGACTCCATGTAGATGCTTGTGATAATCTGGTAATTACAAAACTCATACACAGAAACGATATGCACTACATTTGTGCATAACCGTGAACACACAATCAACGGTTTTTGGACCATCTTTCCTCTTAGGAGGAGGTATGGGCACCTTAGCAAGACATCCCACGTACGTAAAAGTTATAAGTAGGACTTCTACCTTTAAATAAACTCATTACGGAGATTTATCAACTTCTTGCGAAGCACTCATAGTCAGATATAGTTGGAGTAAGAATCGCTTACCCCACATTGTTTTGAGGCAACCAGACCTTATCAACTAGCATTCATCATATCCTTTAGGGTAAGATTCCTTTCGTTCAGCAGGGTTCCATTCTTGTCTGAGGAGATAAGGCTGCATGTTTGAAGAAATTCGTGTTCTCCACAGTCTCCACAAATTGGGATTAATATCATCACCTCAGTCACTTCGAAACAACCTAATCTTCTTACTAAAGTTGATTTATCTAACTTCATTCCTTTAAAGAATGAATTTGTCCAAAGCTTCTCCTTCTCTTTAGTAAGGTACACACAACAGTATTTCGTACAATCATCAATGAATGTAATGAAAATACTTATTAGCCATTGGGGTGTTGGACATACTTCAAATCACACACATCAGTGTGAATAAACCCAATGGTTCCAGTACTTCTTTCATTGAATGAAATGAAAGGGAGACCTAGTTAAAACTTTGCTTCAACACAAGTCTCACACTTGTGATTTTCATCAATTGGAAGAATGGCTGAATGTGATCCAAAGTGAATTAGTCTACGTATAGAATCATAATAACATGTGCCTAGTCTACCATGCCACAAAATGGAAGACTCAAGCACATAACCAACTGGGAAATTTTTCTTATTAATTGTAGGGATCAGTCATTACATCATTTTGAATAGACCATAATCCTATAATCTTTCCCTACAACATTCAAGCCTTTGGACAGAGTAAACTCTATCTGCCTCAAAAATCATACGAAAGCCCATGTCGCTCAACAGAGAAGCCAGATCCAACAGATTCTTCCAGGATTTCAGGCACGGAAATAATCAATTGTTTAGAGTCAACTCTTTACTGAAGTCATTTTCAGGACCACTTTTCCAATCCACGCAACGTCAGAGGTGCGTAAATTCCATAAACACATTCTCAACATTTACTGATGGCTCAAGGTAGGGAACATACGTCTTATCACAAACAGAAATGGCGAGTAGTAGACACCCAGTATCTATCCACCATTCTTGTGGGTTTGATCCCACCATGTTCACTTCAGCAACCATTGCTGAGAGGGTTGATGTCATCTACACCATCCGTGATACCTCGGTCAAATGTGCATGAGCTCGAGATGCATTGGTTTTCAGGCATTCAGAAGGCACGACGCTAAACTTGTTACAGTTGAAGCAGGTACCTAGAAATTTTTTATGTGCTTTCTTGGTAATCGGCCTTTTGGTCCCAGTTTGACACTCTTGTCTTTCGGTGATTTGACCACTTGTCCTTAGACTCTTTGTCTTTGAGGACCTGACCATGCTCCATTATGTTCGCCTTGGCCATGTCGGAGGTTTGGACAACTTTGTTTCTTGCCCTGTTTTCCCCTTTTTTTTTTTTTTCTTTTCATCCTCAACATTGAGCTTTGAAGAAAAGAGCTACAGAGTCATCTCCTTTGTTCTATGAAACATGGACTAACTCTGAACTCTTTCATGTCTCTGAAGCTTGTGGATGACTGCAGCAATAGCGAAATGACTCACTCAGTGAATTCCTTCTGCTTTTGATTTCATTTATGAGAAACGGAGCTTCTTGGAACTGAGCCGTTTTACGATCTAGTTGTCCAGTATTACATAGTCTAGAAAAACCGGTCAATATAAATTTCTTGAACCGGCTCCCTCGATCTTGTTTTCATAGTCTAAGAACTCCCACGAGGCTCCTTTAGCAGATTTCATCTCATTGTACACCGAGTACAAAGAATTCTCCAAGGCATTGAGAATATAATTCTTGCACAGATAATCAGCATTTTTCAGTTGATCTCTCGCAATCACCTTAATGACTATTCGTATCAATTTTCAGCCACAACTAGCGCTTCTTAAGTTAGCATCCAGCGAATTTAGCATCGTTAAGCATAGAACATCATCTTCTGCCTGTGCCATATCTTGAAATCAGCCCCCCAACCTTTCCTGGTTTGTCCACATGAGCCATCGGATCGTGGAACACAGGGGTTGGAGCAGTAGTTAGTAGTTCCCAGAAACTGAAAACTTGAGTGCTCGTTTCAACAGCATTAGTCAAAATGTTTTCAGGTTTTTTCTTGAAAAAGATCAACACATATAAGTGCATAGATCTCACAATATCGACCCAATATGAATAGATAAACAATCTAGACCTAATAACCATAAATGGTTTAACACTTGTTATACTCAGAGTGTTTTGAGAGCAAGCCCTGAGAGGAGAGATTGACCCTGAAACCGAAACGGTATGAAGGGCAACTCTAAATCGTTGCGGAAAACCTAAACCGGGTCCAATATGAACAAAAAACTTCAAAATGTTTTGTTCAACAAAAGGTTAGCCGCGCACAGCTGCCTAAGGCCGTAGCCTATCACTCTGATCCAAGTCAAACCAGCACGGTTGACCAAAATTTTTAGGGGTTATAAAATTATAATTTCCACACTTTGCCAAATTTATAATTTTCATGAAATTTGGTATAGATGGTTGGAATTTTTTCCAAAATTTAAGGTAAAATATGTAATACCAGAATATGGAAAATAACATATATATGTATATATATTATATATATATATATTTTAAATAGAAAAAATATTATATTATATATATCTAGAATTGCAGTCAGTAAATATGGGTTAATCTGTAATATTTAAACTTCTGAAGTTAAAATAATAATTACGAAAAACATTTAATTTGAATTAAAACTGTAATTACAAAGAGCCGCAGCATGCGTGCATGCGTGTTTTTTTTATTTAATTTAATTTTTTATTTAATTTTATTTTATTTTATAATATAATATATATTATATTATATTATTTTCTCTCTCTTCTTTCTATGTTTTTCTCTCTCTCCTTTCTATGTATTTCTTTCTTCCTCCGGGTTCCTTAATATTCTTTCTATCCGTACCCCCCTCTCTCTTTCTCTCATTCCTTTCTTCTAATAATGAGAGACCCTCTCTCTGTCTATATAATTTTTTTTTCTATACAATCGTCGATACCATTTCAATCTCGCCGGAGTTCGACAACCCGATGCCGACCGAAGTGTTTTTTCCTGTAAGTTGAATAATTTTTTTTTTCCTTTCAAAACAGAACTGTTAAATTTTTTTTTCTCACTTTCTACATGTACAGATCTGTACATATCAAATAGTACCCAAACTTTCTCTTTACATGTATAGATCTGCATCTCCACATATTAGTTTCGGAACAGAATTAATTTTGAAATTCGATTGCCGATCACAATATCAAAAAGGAATCTTTCTTAAATTGTTGGAAAAATTTATTCTGCAATACAGAATTCAAAGGAATAATTTCATTAATCAAATTAAATTTCATGGAATTTAAATTACAGAAACTGAAATCTAAGAGTACAAACAGATAAGCCGAGTCTTGCAATCGCAGTCTCCTTAAGAAAGATTCGCCGCCTACCGAGGGTGTTTGTGGGTGCTGTCGACGTTTTCCTCCCAGATACAACGGCTAGAACCACTACTTGGAACACCTCCAAACAATCCTTGGCCGAACTAACTGTATATTCCTCTCTCTCTCAAAAGAACTCAAATGTACTTGTGTGTTTTGTTTCTGTGGTGTTTTTATTGGTGTGGTGTTTGTTGTGTTTTTCTTCAGTGCTACA
>CM018911.1:7309985-7312485 GCA_009663005.1 Actinidia chinensis | reverse complement strand
GAGTATATAAGAGCCAGGATATGCCTTCTGCTAGTGAAACAAACTTTTCGTATGATAGTGGACTCCATATTCAAGTAGATGGTGAGTACCATCATATATTAAACAATACTATGAGACAATGACCTTATGCAACCTAAGTATGAAGGTTTGGTAAGGATGTATAGACAATAAATAAAAATTTTATAATGAAAATGAAAAGTGAATATTATCTTCACTTAGAAAAGTCTGGGAAATGATTCCTTTCCAGACTGGGTTATCACTAAAACATGTGGAGACTTAATTTTGTATTTGAACATTTTGGTGATACTTCCGATAATCTTCCTTCTCTCTATCTTTTGTAATTCTGCTGTAATAAACTTCTTTCTTTTCATAAATAAAAGTTCTATTGGAATCTCCCGGGTACACTCTGGGCCCCCTCGTCACGAGATTCAATCCTTTAACAAAAGCAAGAAAGAAAAATAATATGCGTATCCTGCCGACAACCAAAAACAAAAGAGATAGTGGAGATAATATCTCCTGCCGACATCAACAACAAAAGGAAGTGGAGGTGAATAATAATTTACCAACACATCCTAAAAGTACTTTTAAAAATAAGTTGCTTTATGCTGATTGGTTAATGCTTCGGCCTGTCGGAGTCTTTTTGTCCTCTTAAAGAATGCCAGAAAGATGCTACGCATGATATTCCTGTATCCTCGCTATTTTCTTCCAGATCTTCCTCTGGATTTTGAGATTCCCCTGCTAAAATACATTCATCTGTGGGGTCATTATTGACCCTGATCCCATAGAATAGGCATCTTTACAAACTTGGATGAGGAACTGGTCCTTGAAGAAGAACATACATTTCCGTCATAGCTCATATTCTGTTATGGGGATGTTCAGATTTAATCTGATCTTTCAATAGATCAAAAGGATTTAAAGATTAATTTACTTTAGGAATGTTGATACTTCCCTCTTTGCCCACCTGATATTGTGAAAAATGAATTATCATCATCCCTGATTAATCTGATTAATAAATTCTCAATGTCCTTTTATGGGGAAATTATTCCAAACCATCTGACCCGAATTTCTTGTTAAAAAAACATATTCATTACTATATCTTTATGAATATCAAAATCCCACTTAAGAATCCAATGGAATGTCAATACTGCATAAAGAAAATGATCATCTTTATGAATGCTGGGAAGATTAATTTTTTCCGCTATAATAGGAGGCCACTTAACCATCTCTGATAAGAGCCACAATGTTAGATTGTAATATCCATCTCAGGACCATATATTGGTCCACCATTCATAGAACCCCCAAAAATAGGGAACTCCCTCCATCTCCTCCTCCTGCTTTTAAAATCTGAGGACCCAGCTAATAAACCAAGTTGTTTATTTTTTTATGGTTCTGATAAAGAACACCTGGAGAAAATCCAGATTGATAATCCCAATAATTATATTATAGGAATTTTCTCCAAGCTTGATAACGCTTGCCATAGTAAGATCACATCCCCATGATTCCTGGTTTAACCATTTTTTAATGATAAACTTTGGCTAATACAATACACTGGTATTATCTTTAGATTTTTTCTCTGTATGAGTAATAGTCTACTATCCGAAAGCTGGAGGATGGTTTCAAAATATCCTCTAGGTTTACCATATAAGTAGGAGCTTGATAAGGAGAAAAATACTCCTTTCTATCATCAAAGGATCCTCAAGAAGATTATATCTCTTGTTCAATATAACAAATATGAGGAGTTACTACGTCTTTTGGGATATAATCTGTCATATCATCTCTGGCTACTATATCAGCCATGGTTGTTTTATTCTGAGTTACAGAGTGAGATGAGGATCCAATAGACCCTCTTCCTTACCCTTTTCACCAAGTGAACCCTCAGCATCAACGTCGCTGTTAGTATTCTGGAGATATTCATCTCCCTCCATATATGTATATATGGAGAGCTCGGAAGTTAAAGAAGATGAGCAAACGGCTATGAATCTTTCTGAAGAACTATACTCATCTTCTTCAAGCCGGTCATCAATGGCTGCTGCTGATACACATGATGTGACCCCCGGATCAAATTTGGGGTACTTTTTTAGTTCTTCATCAAGAAAATCTCATTATTTCATAAATTTATTGAATATTTTATCTGTAATTGTATTAAATCTAGAGTTCTAAACACACGTTGAGACATTTTGTAAAAACAGAATGGAGGTTGAATAAGACCCTTCACCTTCAAACTCATCATCTACTGCTGACACAGAGGTATCTGACAAAAATCCTTTGGGGATTTCTGAAACAACTTTGGGGTAATTTCTTGTTCTTAATCAAGAAAAACACTCTGTTTTACAAGTTTTCTTGAATCCCCCATTGATAAGTATGCAATTGTAAAAAACCATAAACCCATCATCTTCAAACTTATCATCAATGGCTGCTGCTAACAAAAAGAATGCCTTTGGAAATTTCTGGTGAAGAAAATATTGAACTGTTCACGAATTTCTTAAGTCAGTTCATGCAC
>CM018911.1:7262485-7269985 GCA_009663005.1 Actinidia chinensis | reverse complement strand
ACAACCGAGACCACTGACCACAGACAACCGAGACAACCGCACGGCGCAACCACAGATAGTCCGAGACAACCGAGAGTCCAAGACCACAGTCCGTCGACCGTCGAACCAGTAACCACTCGTACTCTTACTATTATATTTGTGGGTAACAGTGGTTATGTGGTTTTTTGTTATTTAATATTTTTGATTACAAATTGTGGTTATGTTATGGCTGACTTAATGTTTAGTCTTTTAAGATATACTATACATTAACTATTTTTAATTTTATTTTATCGGTACTGATTGCTATGACGAAGAATGGAATGACAAGAATGAGGGAAGTGTAAGAAAACAAAACTCTAGACATTTTAATAGAAAAATCAAGCAACGAAAAGATGAACAGAAATCTCTAGTAGATTCAATCTCTAGACTATTTGATTGCAAAAACAAAAATTTTTACTTTCAAGTCAGTTTGAAGAAGCAAGTGAATGAAGAACAAGATTAGAATGTGTTAATGATCGTCATGATATTGAGAAGTCAAGTGAAGGTATGATATGGAATGGAAGAATTGGGATTGGTATAATGAAGCAATATTGATGGTGTAATTAAGAAAAATAAAAGTATCCTTAACCTTGAGAAAGATATTGAATGTGAACTACGATCCGGATTTATGGGGAAATATTAATGACACTCATACGGTAAATGTTAGTTGTACAGATCCTATAAAAATCTTAAGAAAAAGTGATGCTTTTCCAAAAAAAGTACTCGCGGTAGAACACTTTTCTTCCCAAATTCTATGTTTGTAATCTTCTCATGGTGAGAAGCAGAAAGGAATTGCTGTATATTCCATGAGTTGAATAAGGTTTTGTTTTTGTTTGCTTTATTCCAATCTACGTCAAATGAACCTAGTTTGGCGGAGGAGGGAACTAGTGATGGCATAACCTTCGAGGAAGCTTAGAGAGCATGAAAGGAATGTGGAAACACAAATCGCAATGTTGTGAGGTGAGTAGACTTGTAGCAATGGACTTCAACAAAAAAGCACAATTTACAAAAAAATGGAAGAACAAATCGACAAAAAGAGTTCGTTGGAAGATGATACTATTCGAATCATCCGGGTTGTTAAGTCACTCTTGCTCGATAGTTTGCCATTTCGTGGAACAAATGAGAAGCATTTATGAGAAGAAGAATGGGCTTTTTTTATCAACTTATTGAATTTGCTGTGGAAAATTTATCCTATATGCAAGAGCACCTTCGGCGTGTGGTGGATCAAGAAATTCACATCATTATCTTAGCCACAAAATTCAAATGATTGATAAATCTGTTGGCGAAAGAGATAAAAGAACAAAATCTTAAAGAAGATTTTAAGATCAAGTACTTTTCGGTTATTCTTGATTGTACTTCCGATCTAAGTCATAAAATAACAAAATTCTATTGTTATAAGATTTGTGGATGTTGAGGATGCAAGTGGAGTTAAGGTGAGGATTTCTTTTCTTGGTTTTTATAAAAATTGATGAAACTTCGGATTTGGGCTTTTTCATTTCAAGCGACTTGAAGAGACTTGGTTGATCTAAAACTTAACATTGATGATATATAAGAAGACCATGTTATGATAATGGCTCGAACTAAAGGTAAACAATCAGAATGTACAAAAAAGAAAAAGACTACTTGATGTAAATTCTAGAGCTTTTAATATCCTGTTTTGTCATGTTTAAATCTTGCACTATGTTATATGGCCAAATCTTGTGCGAAAGCACGAATTTTTCGCATATGGTTGCCAAAGGTTATACTTTTTTCAGGTTCAATACATCAGTGGGATGTTCTTCGAATGTATGTAAAGGGTTGAACAACCAAGGGCATTGTCGATAACTCGTGGGAAGTCATGGTGAGATTGTACGAGCAATAAGAAGTCAAGCACCAAACTAAGAAAAGATGCATACTATGATAATTGCAAATATTTCTAAAGAAGATGTTGTGATGGCGGAAGCTAAAGGTTTGTTGCAAAAATGCCTTTAGAGAATTTTGTTGATTCTTGATTAGCTTATGTATTTGGTTCAAAATCTTCGACAAGTTAATCAAGTTAGCAAAATTCTTCAACGAGAAGAGATGGATATTGAAATGCAATTACAAGAATAAAGGAATTGATTTTCATTCTTTGAAAAGTTTAGAGAATTTGATTTGAGACTTGATGATGAATCCAAAGACTTGGCACATGAAGTTGGTATTGATCCGGTATTCACAATAAAAGAGTTTGTTCAAGAAGAAGCAATTTGCTGAAGATGTGGGGAGATGACGCCAATGGAAGTCAATCACCAGAAATATTTTAGAGTTCCTATTTTAAATTCACATTATCGATCACCCTACTTCTCTTTAAGGATCGCTTTGACCAATTTGAACTTTATGAAGTACTTTTGGATTTTGGTTTATGCACAATTCAAAAGTGTTAGTGAGGAGAAATTGAGAAGTATTTGCACTAAAGTAGAAAATTTCTTGGAACATAATGAAACATGGAGATCTTTATGGGGATGAGTTATTCCAAGAACTTAGACATTTAAAACATAATGCCAGAGAGAAATAACAAAGGTATTGACATTCTCAATTTTATAAAGTCTTATTAGAAAGAGGGGTGGTTTTTTAATGGTATTGGTTACTTATCGAATTTTGTTGACTATAACCGGTTACCGTGGCTTTAGGCAGAGAGGATTTTTTCTAGTTAAAGTTGATAAAAAACTTCCTTTTGCTTCCATGTCACAATATAGATTTAGTGGTTGGCTATGATCTCTATTGAAAATGAGTTCCTAAATAAGTTTTTTAAAGTACGACGACTTAATTGAAGAATTTGCTTCAAAAAATGCAAGAAGGAAGTGTTTTCTTTGAATAGGATTGTTGCAATCATAAGCACCATAACCGAGTAACGGGGTTACATTGATTTGATTTTTTTGAGTAATTCAAGTTACAAGCATGATGTAATCTTGATTTTAATTTGTCATTATAATTATATGGACTTCTTTTGATAATGCATTAATAGTACGGGGAAACTATATTTTGATCGAGTTAGGGCACAAACCCAAATGTCGGGGCCGGCGGCACTGCCGTAGTTTCAGTGATAGACTCCTTTAAAGCAGGTAGCCATGGACTTCAAGAGCGTGCATATTGATTATTGACATGAGAATCAAGTGTGGATACATTAGAAGGGGGATGGGCCACTGGTGAGGTTTTGGGTTTTGCTGAGAAGGGATCGCAACGCGATGGGTTTTACGAAATTCGTCCCGACTTGTGGGCGGATTTTGTTCATAGCATCCGCATTAGACCCTCTCGTGATTTTTTAGATTACCTGTCCCGACCCACACCTCTTTTTTTTTTTTAGTGATCAATAAAGAAAAAAATTATTAAATATCTTAACCTAAATGCTTATGTATAAATATATATACTAGAGTATAAGTGTAATTATTATAATTATTAGAAATATTAACAAGACAATACCGGGGTGGATCGAGTCGGGTTTTAGGGTGAAAATTTTTGTAAAACTCATACCTTACCCGCTTTTGATCGGGTAGTAATTTTAAAACCGTACCTTACTTGCCGAGTAGAAAATTTATTTAAATCCGTTCCTTTTGACTTCAGGCGGGTCTGGTACCCACCGGGTCAGATTCTTTCTGCATCCCTATTGGTGAGTGGAGGAGGTTTTGATGTTGGTACGTCTTCATGGTAAGGAAGGAGGATGGAGTGGGGAAGAGGAAATGTGAAAGGGAGGTTCTATTATTACTATTCAGTTAAGCCCATTTATTGATTTAACGGGCTTAACTATTCTCAAATATCCTTGTTGTCCAAGACAGGACCAGTTCGGCCCGGCCCATCGATGCACACCCAACTAGAGTGGACCTAGAGCTCATTCTTTTATTTTTTAGATAATTAGACCTTGAGTTCAACGACGCTTGAACAATCTGCTTCCCACGGAAGGGCATCGAAACAGGCCCTAGCTTCTGCCATAATGTTTGGCTGGTGGATTAGGAGAGGGGATAACTTTTCTCCCCGGATAATTTTTTTTCCTCGGCGTTTGGCTGGCGGATATGGAGGCGGATAACTTTTTCCCCGGATAACTTTTCCCCCAGCAGGTGAATAGAGGCGGATAATTTTTAGGTAACCTAGACCCTAACTAAAAGGGAGCCCCGGGGGAGAAAGGGGGGGGGAGATAAGAACAAAAAAAAGAGAGAAGAAAAACCAACTGGGAGAGGGGTAGAGAGGAGAGAGAGATGGAGAGAAAAGAAAAGAGAGAGGGGGGAAGAGACAAAAGAGGGGACAGGGGGGGTCGCAGAATATTTTACTCCTTATTTCTCACACCCATATCCACCATCTAAAAGTATCAAAACAAAGTTAAAAGTTAATCCCTCCAAAACTATCCTCTCTAAAATTTATCCTCCCTTTAAAAATTATCCCCCTCCCATATCCTCCAGCCAAACGGGCCCTAAACCGCTGAAATAGCAAAGAAACAAGAAGACCCGGATGCGTTCTCGTGGATGGTTGGACTGATAAGTTGCCCATCGCAGTGACCGAAAGTGACCATTTGGGTAAATCCATGTGAATGGAAGTCAAGATTTGGGAAGAAAAAAAAATTAAAAAGAAAAAGAGTTTGAACCATTGAATTTTTTAATTTTTAAAATTTTTTTAATTAAAATTTACCTAAATGTCTATTTTTAATTAAATATTTTCACTATACAGAAAAATATTTGGGTAAATTGACTCTAATAAAAATAAAAAAATATAATATAATTGGAGAAAAAAGGAGAAAAAATCGCTAGCCATAATGAGTAAAAAAAATTAATGAAAAAATGTCACGTGTGAGAGATAAATAATGGGAAGGCTTTATGTTTTTTTTTCTTCAGAAAATTACATTTGCTTAACACATAGTATAGATTTCATTCCTTACAAAATGAGAATGATTATTCCTATATCATTTCATTTCAATTCAGTGCAATCTTATTTAGTCCTGACGAAAAATATATTATTCAGGTCAAACCAAAAACACAAACTAAGCGACCCAGGCTTCTCTGAGTTGAATTGGCTTGCACAGTGCAGGAAGTTAGTTCGAGCATTGTGAGCTCCGTTTTGAGTCAATTTTGATAATTCAAATCATTCATGTAGTAAATTTCATCAAGAACTTTAATATCGTAAAAGATCATGTTGATCAAATACAAATCAATAGTCGATTAATATCAATTTATATCAAGATAAATGAATATAATCACATGTGTCACACTCATTAAGTTATGAAAAAGTACTTAACTGATACAATATAGTATCCAGTCAAAGTAATTTTTACTTGTCAACCCCTAACCTAAATCAACCATAATTAATGCTAATTTAGGCAGGATATGATCGCACAGGCCACCATGCCTGCGAAACGACTCCTGTTAATTACACATAATAACAGCAGAAACCTAACAATAATCATTACCCTGAGAATTAAAATCCCAAACGTGATAAATAAAACAATAAATATGCATACATCTGTTCACTATGTTATCAACAGACCACAAAATAGAACATTCAATAAATCATATGTAGAATATTAAACAAATCTCTGTGACGCATAAATATGTACATAACTGACTCAAAACTAAACAAGCTATACAAAGGCGAGAACTATCCCAAAGTCTGCCATCGACAACCAAAACGACCAGGAAAAGTCTCAACGTCTAGGATCATGAGCACAATGAACCAGACAGCACTGTGGGATACCAACGGTCAAAAAAGAGTCTGTGTGGGTGTGAGCTAATAATAAACGTGCTCACAACAGATAATCAAACTCAATAAATGATATAGAAAACACCATCCAGCATATAGATCCACAGCATGAATATACTCGCAATAAAGTAATATCAATGCTATGCATCACCCCATGTGCGCGCAAGTTTAGATAACGTTGGCCAATATCGACGGCTGGTATAAAGGATGTCCAACTTATAAACACCCTTAGGATGTCCCACTTATAAACATCCTTTAAAGATCAACCATCACTCGGTTAATCTAAGGTTAGCCCCACATTGGCATAAACCTTTTCCAGTGCAATGGAAAGCACCACAATATGCAATGCCATCTCATTATATATCATCATCAACAAATATATCATTTCACTTCATGTATACATATCAAACATCCAACCATGTCATCAAAGGCATCAATTCAATAGATAAGACTATCTGTATGAATTTTCCCACCTGTCCCGCAATTAATTCAGCGCCTACGTTTGACTCGAAGCCCCTCTCCTCCTTAGCTCCTGTTAATCACCATTACAGTGCACAAGTACGAGTGTATACGACTCTAAAGTCTATAAAATATAATTTATCCAATGGATTATCAATTAAATCATAGGTCGGTACCACTCCATTAAATTTGAAGACAATTGGACAAAGTTTCACCGTCGATATCACAAACACGTTCAATTACTACTAATCACCACTTTATGTCATTCATCATTTAACTTGGAATGGAAGGCTAAACAGGACCCTCCATTGGTTTCAGAACACTGGAAAAACCATAGAAAACGAATATTACAGAATCAAAACTCATCCGATTGACGAATTACGAACTAGGTACACGATGATGTTATGGGCGCGCCCCCATGGATTATTTCCAGTTATGGCAGCAATGGGGCAGCAATTAAGAGCTGCGCATGCTCTGTTTCTTCTTTTTCGTTTCGTTTCGTTTTTTTTTTTTTTTAAATCAACAATAATTCAGACCTATTTAGATTAATGTCATGAAACATTTACGGTTTAGGAATTTAGAGAAAATTTGCCCAAGCTAATGTAACCAGCATGAAGCAAACAACAAAAATCAGTGACCAAAACAGTGACAAGGAGGAAAGGGGAAAATAGGGGTTCTAAACCTCATTCAAACACACGCACACCACATAAACGGAAAAAGACCACGTTTGATTGATAATGTTTACCCTCAAATGGTGGTTCCGCCTCTCTCTCGGTATTCCTCTCTTCTATCCTCTCGGTTTCTCCGTTCTCCTTTCTATTTTCTTTTCTTTCGTTTTCGTTTGTTTTTGTTTTTTTTTGTGAGAGCTGAAGCTATCTCTCTCACTCCTCAACCCACACACGTGCACCCCAATGCACGTGCACACCTACACAATTTTATTTATAAAATTACACTTTAAAAACCCTCCACCTTTTTAGTAATATATTATTTCATATTTCTTTAATTTAATCTTAAACGTTTTTTTAAATCTCTCAATTTAACCCCACACTAGATTAGTATTTACGTTTTCCCACCCACATTTAATTCTTAACAATAACATTCATCCCCGTCGCAATCCACATATAGAACGCACGTGTTCAAACTCGAATCTAATTGAAGTACCATAGATTAGATATATGCATAAACTAAAAACTAAATATAAAAGTTTAAGGTTTAGGGTCTTCACATTTACAATACTAATCTTTACAATCTTATAATATAAATAATTTGAATCATCGATATTAATTCAAAACGAAATTCAAAAAACTTGAGCTGCACCTTACC
>CM018911.1:7202485-7204985 GCA_009663005.1 Actinidia chinensis | reverse complement strand
ATATTTTTAACCTTTTCATTTCCTTTTCTTTTTCGTTTTCCTTTCAAAATTTTTAATCCTCACACAGTAGCAAATCTTTGCAAAGTGAACTCCATAATTGGATGCTGCCCCTAAAAGGGAAATCAAAACCAAATGCTATGAAATATATGCTTGGATCTGTTTCCTAACAAGTGATTTCACACTCTACATTTTTATAAAAAAAAAGAACTCTATTTTTTTTTTAATTTACATTGTAAAAATTCGAAAATAGTCCTTCCATTCAGTAATTTTTCTTATACACATATTTGTAAAAAAAAATTAAGAGTGGTTTTGTAACGTAAAAAAAATATAAGAGTGGTTTTGTAACTCAGCCTAATGAAGACAAATAAAGTGTTTTTATACAAAGTAGAATGTGAAATCACTCGTTTTTTAATATTAGCTATTATATCCGACTTTTAATTTTTTATTCGTTTTAAATTTAAAATTTTGTTAAGAGAATGGAAAGCCTCATATGCTAAAATCCATAAAAAAATAAAATTAAAATTGAAAAAAATATTTATAAAATATAGAAATTACCGATTAAAATGCCAATTAAAGAGGAAAAAAAAATTCTAAAATAAGCCTACAAATTCCCTCTCTCAACTATTAGGTTGTCAAAACTTTTTAAGAGCCTATTTTAGATTTCGGCACCTCTAAATCTATGTTATCTTATTTGGCACAACTTCTACTTTTAACTCTAAACAAAAAACTATTTCTAAAATTGTTTAAACATTGATTCTGATATTGGATACTTTTAAACCTACTTTCAAAAATCAACTTATAGTAATCTAAAAGTTTTAATAAGCGCTTCAATGGTGTTTATTATTGGTGAACTCATGTTAAAATTAATTATTCAAACGCAGAATATAAAAATCATCAAAATAAAACTTTTTAAAAATTATATTTTTTAACTTTTAAAAGTTGTTTCTGAACATAAGAAGAAGCAGAATATGTGAAAAATACTTTAACATAATTTAAAAAGAGAAAAAGAAAAATTCTGCTAATAAGGTATACCAAACACCCTCCATGTCTCGTGCTCTCAAAGCTATAAATTTGAGAGCTGATAGCCAAGCAAAAGTCACATGCTCGTGAATTTCTTAGCCGCAATGCCAACTGGTAGATCACAAACACAAAAGACTTGGACGTCGGTGTTGCATAAGTTCAACATGTCTCACATATTTAGTGTTGCCAAATCTAGTTCATCTATATTTCAGCCTTTTTTTTATATATAACTCAATATTCAGTTAATAGACTGATTAATCTGGGAACATCGTCCACAAGCGGAGACTAATTTTAAATTAAGATAAAACTCTGTATAAACTGGCTCAACACAGAAATTAATATCATGCGAGTGGTTCATATCTCTCTACGTAAAGCTCTATGATACATAAATGCAGATGCGGATGCATGTGAGGCCCAGGGGGGTCAGCTGCCCCCCCTCAAGTTTGGAAAAAAAAAATTTTGCTATAATTTTAAAAAAAAAAATCAATTTGCCCCCCCTCAAAATTATAAATGCCCCTCAAAAAAAATTTTCAACGGTTGCCTTCCCTGAAGTTTTTTCCTGGCTCTGACACTGCTGATAAATGCGAGTAGTTCATATCTCTCTGTGTAAAACTCTCTTATACATAGATGCTAAAAATACCAAATATCAAGAAATTTGAAGGTTTTTCAACAAATACTTCAGTTATTAAAAACTGAACCAAACATAGGCTCTTTAAAATGCAAAGAAATATACCAAAGACTCAAAATGTCAAATCTTGATATACACACTAGAGATGGCGGTCTAAGAAAAAGGTTGGCAAATTACACGAAAATATATACATACATACCACGTATGTCTACTTAATGGCTACCACTTGTAGAACCTCTTTTGTTTGTAAAACATCCAATAGACGGAGATGTCATACTGACACCAGCAGACAGGCTGGACAACATTGAACTGATACACCATTTATAATGGACAACTCTCAGTCTCAATTTAATTACTTAGTAGCTACTACAAGGACCACTTCCAACCAGATTGAGTTTGTCCCACGGCTTGATGGTTTTATCTCCCAATAATATGACTTTGGAAGAAAACCAAAAGTATTTTATACAAAACCATACTTTCTTTGAGGGAGTATTAAATTATAAATGATTGTTGTGGGCCCTATATATATATATATATTTGCATATTAGTAAATGAAAGTAAGAAAAAAGAAGATATTCCTTCTAAAATAAAAATAGAACCAGTTAATATAAAACCACATATATGAGTATTTCTAAATTTAATTTTATTGACAATAAAAAATATAATGAATTCTTAAAAGAATTCAGAAAAAATGAAAGAATTACAAATAAATATGCTTAAAGCAAAATCCTTTGAAAATTTATTAGCTATGGAAGATCTTGAAAAAATGTTTAAAGATCTTAATCAAACAAATATCAATAAAATTGTATATTCTAAAATGGATAGTAGTTATGTTGGTTCTTCTAAACACCG
>CM018911.1:7164985-7167485 GCA_009663005.1 Actinidia chinensis | reverse complement strand
CTGCCAGGATAGTGAAGATAGCCGTGCCTGCACAACTGATCAGAAAGGATAGGGCAATGAAGGAGGACCTTCCCGATGATAGAACAAGCACCAAGAACATGCGGAGTGGGGGACAAGACCCCAACACAAAACGCTATAGGAGTCAAATGGTTTACAGGACCAAGCTCAACCTGACGGTTCTGTGAATGAACAAGTATAAGGCAAGGCTTGTTGTAAAAGGATCTGCCCGATGTTTGGTACGATTTCTCGCGAAAAACTGTTGCTTAGTTGCCAGTTGGATACCATAAGATGTTGCTGGCTACTGCTGCACAAAAGGGTGGGTATACACCAAATGGTATGTTAAGTCAGCTTTTAAAGGATACTTGGAGGAAGAACAGAAATTTTTGTGGAGCAACCTGAAGGATTTGCAGTTCAAGGACAAGAGGAGAAAGTATATCAACTGCACACAAAGCCCTGTATGGTTTAAAAACCGGCACCAAGGCCCTGGTTATAGCAGAATGATGAACACCTGGTGGATTTCGGCTTTCAAAAAAGTCTAGTGAATTTACTTTATATATTCAAGAAGGTTGATGATGAATATGGTGGCATCTTTGTACGTTGATGATCTGTTTGTTACAGGAAAGCAGGAAGAAGTTGATTGACAAGTTTAAAGAAGAAAAGGAAATGAAAAGATGCCTTTGAAATGACAGACCTTGGAGGATGACAGTTTTCCTTGGTAGCAGGTTCAACAAAAGCAAAATGAAATATTGGTGCCAAGAAAAAATATGCAAAGGAAGTCCATCAGAAGATTCAAATGAAGAGTGCAAGCCAACTGCAAACTCCAATGATCAAAAGGAGAAACTTTGCAGAGAAGAGGAGCTTAAAAGGTTGATGAAAGCGGTATAGGAGTTTAATAGGCTGCCTGATGTATTTGACTTATCACCAGGCCAGATATCATGAATGCAGAGTGAGTTTGCCTATCCAAGTACATGCACTGTGCGAGTGAATTCAAGTTACAAAGGAGCAAAAAAGAAAGAATTCTTAGATATGTTAAGGGCACGGTTGATTATGCGAATAAAGTTCAGTCAATTAACTTTTCAGTCTCCCTGTTATTCGGATAGTGATTGGGGGATGTGTCGCTGATATGGGAAGTACCTCAGTTCTGTTTTACCCCTTGGTTCTGGGAATTTTTCATGGTGTTTCAAAGAAATAGGAAGTCATAGCTCAAATCTACAGCGAACGCCAGATTTGTCAGCCGGTTGTTGCCTACGTATAATCAAAGCCCTTAGATTAGGAAAAACTATGACAGATTGGCATCTGGAGAAACTAGAAGAAAGAAAGCACTCAGAATTTGTGGAAACAAGCTATCATTTCATTTCTCAAAATCCAATGCAGGCAAAACAAAACATGTCAAGATAAAGTTTTTATCTTCTAAGAGAGGGACAAAAGGAAGGAGAAGCTGCAACCTAATATACTGACAAAAAAGAGAGAGACTCAAAGTGCTTGAATCCTAACAAAGGCGGCTTCTAAGGCTAGATATGAATTCTTGAGGCCAAAAGCTCGAGTAGCAGCTCCAGAGTCAAGGGGAGTGTTGATTGAGACTCGTGAAGCTGCTAACAAACTGCCCAAGGACAATCAGTTCTTTGTTGCTATTGTTAGCAATAAGTAGTCAAAGTGACTTTAGGATTAGGCTCATTTTATCATGCTATTTTTTAGGTAACTTAATATGTATGCTCAAGTTGTAGCAGATTTTTTTGCAATTTAGTTTTTATTTGCCGTATAAATAGAATGCTTGTTTTGCTTACAATAAAAATTAATCATGCAGTCAAAATATCTTGCTCCCTTTATCTTTGCATTTTGATAACCAACAGATAGCCATGGTTGGACAAGATTTTGCCCAGCCCAAAGCCCAACAATACCATGGCTCGGAGCCCACGCTCATTGTCACACTATTTGTAAGTTTTCTACCCTTCATCAAATTTGTATGACTATAAAACACGTAAGTGACGACGTATGATCGCCTAATAGGTACAGCGGTTCCGTGTTTTGAAATATTCTTCAGAAACAAAAAAACGTCAAAAACACCTTACCAAATAGGGGGTCCATGGTCTGGATTGGTCCGGTATCCATAAGAATCCAGTAAACCAATCCATGTTTTAACGGTTATGAAAAATGAGAACCGGAACGGAACATTACAAGTATAGAACCCAACCAAAAAAACCGATATGCCTTACGGTTCGGTTCTGGGTGGTCATTTACAATTAACATTTTAAAAGATTTTTATAAAAATATAAAAATACAAACCAAAATTAGTATTTAAATAACCATAATTTCTATGAATGCTTCAAGTCATGAACAATAATTATTATAAAATAGTTATAGATTAACCCTTAAATAATATTTTACCATAACAACGTTAAGAGTTGCAATTAATAACTCATAAAAGTTAGGAATTCATAAAGGATAACAACAAACAAGGAATAAATGAACATCTGAAAAAAGGAAGCATTAATGGATACAA
>CM018911.1:6974985-6977485 GCA_009663005.1 Actinidia chinensis | reverse complement strand
TTTCTACCCTTCCCCATTTTTTGATATCTACACCACACTCCAAATAGGAGTGTAGAAATCACATCATAATGGTATTGATTTCTACACTCCTATTTTGGAGTGTAGATATCAAAAAATGAGTTAGAAAATCATTTCTCAAAAAAACTCTGAGAAGATAATAACATGTACCATTTAAGAAGAGTTTCTTAAACAAAAAAAAAATATTAAATGCAATCTTTTATCAATGTTTAATACCTAATTTGTCTCTTGAGTATACAGTTTCGTTAATCTTTTTGCCTCTCTACAATTTTTCTTTATCCGAACACAGTCTGGATTCTTAGTAATTGATTATAATCTCATCCATTTTTCACAATTGCTCCTTAATGTGTGATATTTGAATATATAAAAATTTTGATCTAATTTAAAAAATAACTTAAAAGAAAACATTTGTTTTCTATTTTCATTAAAAATTACTTTTTTTCTATTTTTAATTAGTTTTTTTTTTTTGGGTATATAATTGTGGTTATTTGTTCAATGACTAGGCCACGATTATTAATCTAATAATCTGTTATAACTCTATTGCAAACCTTAAAAAGAGAAAAAAATGAGAGAAAAATATTTATTTCCTTCCTTTCCTTGTTTGGGGAAAGAAAACAAAATATCAATGAAAACTAACGAAAATTTCACGTAATTTGAATGGACATAGCTTTGTTTGGTCTAATTTTTTTGAGTTTTTATTTGTTTTGATTGTAAATTTTTTATTTTTAATATTTCGAACTTGTTTAATTTTTTGATCAATTTTTTTATCCTTTTTGTTATTTTTTTTGATGAGAAAGTTAAAAAATAGAAAAAAATGATCCTAATTTTAAACAAATCTATAAAAATGAATAAATTTATTTTAGAATAATTTCTTTTGTTTTTAGTATTTTTTAAATAAATTACAAAATTTTTATATTTTTTTTCAATTTCTCGTCGTCAATAAAAACCTAAAACCTTTAAAATTTTTATGAAAGGATAAAACAAATTACAAAAAAAACTAAAACTAAAAAGGTACTGTATATTTTAGGATCTTAGAAATATGAAAGATAGGTAAATGGAGAGAGAAAGTTTGAATAAATGAGAGAAAATTTTGAGAGAATATGAGAGAGAAATGAGTAATGGGCTGAGGTTTTTGGGAGAGAGAAAGAGTCCACTGTATTTGCCACGTAGATGCCAATCATTCTGGTAAATTTTTCTGTATCAATTTTTCTGAAAGAAGTAAGCATTTTTCCTATAAACAATGAGCAAAAGTGGGTTTTTTTTACATTCCTCAAGTTCACGAGGCACTTGGGCCTCGTTGCCTCCCACAAGTGGTTTTCTCCATGTGATTCATATCTGTTTGATACTGAAAAATACCAAAGTGAAGTTGAACTGTCATACTCGTTGTCAAGCCAAACAAGGATCTTGCGTTTTATACAAAGCTAATTCCGTTATTTGGAGGGTTATAAAAAAATGGCTAAAAAGAAGAAATAGGCTATTGGGGCTAATTCTCCGAAATGTCAATTCACTCCACGGTCTTGGGGCTTATAAAGAGCTTCAATCCGCATTGTTTTAAAAGTTATAACAGATTTTGAAGGTGATTTATAGAACTATTAATCTCGTGGGATCTACTTCATTAATGTTTGAATATTAAATTAGACTAAGAGTATTAGTCACTGAATACTGTTTAAATTCTTTTAAAAATGGAGGATTTGGAGTCTCATAGAGGAGGTGGAAAAAAATTTTTTTTTTTCCTAATCCCTTCTCATCGAATTAATAATCCTTTAGGAATTGGATTGAAATTCTAATTCCAACCAACGGCCTAAGAGCTATAATGGATTGATTTTGCTGAGAATATTCACTAGATTTACCGAAATAGGCCCTTTTGGACAAGTTTTACCGAATAATCCATTTACATGAAATTTGGGTTTTGCTTCAATTTGCGTAAATGGGCCAACTTTAGATAGGCTAGATCTTTGAACAAATTTGGTCATTATCTATGGGGTAGACCGTAGATGGTCCAACTTTAGATAGGTTTTTATAGGACTGTGGGGTGTTTGTTGTTCTTTATTCGTGACTAAGCGACTGTTTGGGTTAGCTCTTTTTTGAATTATATAATTAATTTGGTTTGTGAGTTTTTTTGTCTTTAGTAATTTTTTTTATTGTTTTAAAAATTATTTATTGTTGTCGATATTTAGTAAACTTCTTTCCAAATTAATTGAAAATTTTTACATTTTGAGAGTGCTCTGGTACGAGAACCGAAAAAAAAGTATAAAATTTAATAAAGTTAAAAAAGAGCTAAAGCGAAAACTAAAACTTATTATATAAAAAACCAAAAAAACAACCCCAAACACGCGTTGAAAGGAAAATGCACTATTAATAACTGACTTAAGGATGCCCAATGCGTGTATTATGAACAACTTTGACCATTTGGAATTATAACTTGCAATACGATATAACTTAAGGAAATGTTACAAATGTCAATGAGATTTAAGTATGACAT
>CM018911.1:6927485-6934985 GCA_009663005.1 Actinidia chinensis | reverse complement strand
TGCTAACTTGTTTAGCTAAATTGTCAGTTTAATTAGGTTGACCTTTTGTTTTTTTCAAGAGCGCCATAGGTACAGTAATATATTCACAGAAAAATCTATAGTATACACCTTGTGCACTGTAAAAGTATTGCAATTAATGGTGGTAAAGGTCGTGGTATATGTTCTGATCGACTATGGCAAATGTTACATAAATGTTTATATTAAAAGTAGTTTATTATGCATCATTTTGATAAATGTTACGACTTTTTGTGATAAAGAAAAGTTTTGAGTTTTTTTTTTATGATCGGTAGTGATGAATGTTATGATTTCTTGTGGGATTGTTATACTTGGGCGTACCATATCCTCTATTTTAATAAATGTGTATTGTAGTCACTCTCTACATCCGTAAATTCATGGAAAATGTCCGTAACACCCCCCTTGATGTGCTCACCCCAATTTCATCCTCCTGTGCCAAATGGATATTTGGAGTCATTCCATCTTGTGGTGACAATAGTAACAATAAAGACAACTACAGTTAAACATTGCAAGCCATGCAGCTATGGTGTGAGTTTATTGTTTATTTTCTCTCCTTGTATTTTTACTGGGGATGGTTTCGTCAGCTTTGCTCAAATTTCCATTGAAAACTGCATTCCAGTGATCGAACTGTTTTTACTATTATAAGGCTATGGCAGCAGAGGGATAATCACTCTGCAAAAAATATTTTCCTCTGTTTGATTCAGTTTTTAAATCATTTTTTTCATAATACTTTTTTTAAAAAAATCAGAAATATTTTTTGAGAACAAAAATATTTTACTGTTCAAAAATGTAAATGGAAAAGTTAGACGATTGAACCGTTCGAAACATTGGATCATCTACTTTTTTGAACAATTTATATGATTTAGTTCTGAGTCCGTAACATTTCTCTCTTTTTAGTTTGTCTCATTTCAAAGATTGAAGTTTAAAATATGTAAAAGTTTAATGTCCTTGTTTGGGGCATCTTGAAATTTATATTTTTTCAGTTTCTCTTTATGGGTGGAATCTGAAAATATAAAAAAAAATATTCACCTAATTTGAAAAAAAAAATCACTAAAAACAAAACTTAAATTCATTTTTATTTGAAAAAAAATCACATAAAAATAATTCTTTTTTTCTTTAGTAAACTTTTTTCTAAATTAAGTAAAAAATTAAATTTCATATAAACCGTTTGATGTGACACACACAGATTATAACTTTTAAGTCAGTCTCATACCATTATTATGAAATACATAATTTAAAGAGAAACAGCCCCCCCAAAAAAGGGAAAATGAAAAAACACAACCTTACCACTCCCAAACACCAACTAGGCACTATACTTGTTCAAGAATTGAGATATCCTTGCTGCCAAACTCTGCTTTGCTGCAGGAGAGACCCCATTCTTGCCAATGATGGTCTGTAACACTGTTTCTGATACCTGTTTGTTCTCTATAACTGCTTTTCCAGTTTCAGGCAACAAACAGGTCATCTTTAGAGAAGCTAATCTGTATTTTCAGAAAATAAAAAAAGTTAAGTAAACAAACAGCCCCCACTAATCATATGTATATCCTATTATCAAAATTAGTGTTTACCCTAATTTTTATTCTAACAGCCCCCTAATCATATGGCTATTTTTCCTATCATATCTATATGAACCTTGGATCTTGTTTGGATCGGCTTCTTTTTCTTCTTCTTCTAACTAGCTTTGATCTCATTTGGATCCGATATCATCTTAAGTCGAATCATTTTTCACTAGCTTAATTATTTTTGTTTCGGTATTTTGTTTTTTATATTTATTAGTATCTAGCTAGTTTAAGAGAATAGATTTTGGAAAAATGTTTTTATAAAGAAATGTAATAAATAGTGAAGTCATTAAAAAAGCTAGTCTAAACTAGACAAATAATTCAATTTACTGAAGCAGTCCTCCCTCTTCTCACATAAATGGTGGGGATGTGCCCATCGCCATATATACTCCGTCCCAAGGGCGGAGCCAGGATTTTAATTTGTCCTGGTCTGGAATTTTTTTTAAAGAATTACAATTTTTTTTTTTATAGAACATGAATATGCAAAATTTATAGAACTAAGCAATTTCATAACTAATATCAGGATTATAGCAAAAGTGTTATATAAACGGCAAATATTCAAAAAAAATTTATGAAAATTACTTTGAAGTTGTGCCCGGACGAGTTTTTAAGAATATAAATCAATCTACGATTGAATCTGAATCGATAGGTTCAGAAAGTTCGCTTCGATATAGACAATCATTGATATTTCAATAGTTGTTTTGGTAACGGAAAGATGTTAGAAGTAAAAAAAATAAAACGAATCAACCTTTATAGTGGATCAACCCCTGGACAGAGAGGCGTGTGGAATAGTATGAAAATGAGAGTTTGAGAATTGGTTTTAATGAAAGAAAGAACTTGTAGTTTAGCTCCTGACCAAAATTTAAAATTAATTTTGGCCCAAAAAAATTGTGTTTCTTTTTTTCAATTTGGACCATGGGCTGGGCTGAGATGGCTGGGTGCTGGGCTAGGATTGGTTGGGCTCCATGGGCTTACAGCCCAGGGAAGCCTTTGCAGTGGCCTCAGTCCCGGCTCTGTCCAACCCGTGATGTATTGGGACATAAGGGTCCATCCCCAATTAAGAAAACTCCAAACTGGCCTCAAGAAATGGGACTGGGACACCCATTGGTATGTGGGCTACTCGGTATACCCCAATCCCATTGTCATCCAA
This sequence comes from Actinidia chinensis, assembly GCA_009663005.1. Classification (NCBI taxonomy): domain Eukaryota; kingdom Viridiplantae; phylum Streptophyta; class Magnoliopsida; order Ericales; family Actinidiaceae; genus Actinidia; species Actinidia chinensis. The sequence goes on along the minus strand of CM018911.1, from coordinate 6,932,261 downwards.
AGGTTGCATGATTTGCATCGTTGCCCCAAGAGCAATAATTATTTCTCGTGTTGTATAAAAACCGGTAAAACTTTTTGTTAATGAAGTGTTAAAACTTGATGAATTTTTTTGGAACTTTACAGTGATGGATCCATAGGGGAGATTGGGTGAAAAGAACAGCAGCTCCCGGAGGGCAATATTCGTCCTCGAAAACCTTGGTGAACCTTTCAAGGGCTTCTCCCGCGGCGGCGTTGTGGATCCCACTTGATTTCCAATAGGCCAGGCAATTTTCTCCCACCTTTCTCACGAATTCCTTGCCGGTCAAGTGCCGGATCATTTTCACGTGTGTGAATTTTTCAAAGGGACCTACAAATTAATATTCGTTCAGTTGTCAAGAATTTAATATATGAACCAACGTTATTTACCAAAACAAACAGAAAAATAATTTGAGCTAAAATAAAAGAAAAGGGAAAAATTTTAATTTCTATAAGTTTAGTAACATTTGTCACAAAACCATCGTACCAAAAACAAGTTTTGGTGGAGAGTGGATGGGTGAGCGTAGGGTTTGGTATTAAGCTCCGTTTGGTAATGCTTAAAAGCCAAGCTTTTTTAAAATTTGTTATCAAAAAGGCTAAATTTTTTTGGCGTTTTCACAATTCTACTAATACCTATTTCTAAAAACTATTTCATTCACATGCTGAAATTTATACTCTAGGGGATTATGTGCCCCAGTCTTTAACTTTAGCAGGTTAACTCATAAATTGGTCATAGTTTAAGAAAGTTTAATATATAAATTGGTCATAGTTTAAGAAAGTTTAATATAATTTACCCTACCATGTAGATCATATTTTAGGAAATTTTGAATTGATTCATAATCGTAGCCTCAAGATTTTAATATTTTTTTGAAAGAAAAAGAGCATTAAATACGATTTTAGAGCTTCCATCATTCTTTATAAAAAAATGGTCTCTCATGAATTTATTGGTGTTGCCCTTTTTTTCTTGATAGCAACGGTTATGATAGAATACATGTTGTTTATGAATATCTTGATCCCTTCATTAATATTATACACACAAATTTGATAAAATGAACATCCTCCTAACATTTCATTAGACAGGAATTAATGGACACGTTTCATAGTTATTAATATACATTACGTGTTTTACTGTATCTAAACAAATATTTATACACTTTTCACACATTGATACATTTTTTTTCCATTAACCATCGTTCACTATTGAATTGGATGGTGGTTAGCTTTTTTTCCTTATTAGAATGCCACATCATAATGGTGGGACTATGCGCCCAAGGGAGGGAGAATGAAGAGAATCTAATACCAAATTCGATATCAAAATAGAGTAATGTTTGGTATCACATTTATTGATTATATTTAGTATCATCTGATGCAGTAGTACGGCTTCAATTATATCACTTCACAAGTCTCGCATAGCACATGGAATTAAGGTCATATAAAATGTTATATCAAATAAAGTTTCATTAAATTAATAGTGCATGCATAAACAATGCATACTTAAATTACGACGGAACCCACGTAAATGTGGACCTCACACGTCAGTATATACACGGTATGTACATATACAATATACAAAATACATTATCTCTATAATTTTTTTGTTTGTTAGGCTAGCTACCTGTGACAATGTCGCTGAAGAAGTCAATAGAATCCATCAACTCCTCTTCAGTCTTGCCTTTCCACTTAACAGCAAGTGATTCAATGGCTTTATCCTCCAAGTAAACCCCTATGGCCGTGTACTTTACGAACTCGCCCTCCGTATCCAAACCTCTCACACCTGTAACAAACAACACCAAACATTTTAGAGAGAGAAATATATTTATGTGTGTATGTGTGCGCTCGCGTGTATATCACTTTGAAAAAGTTAAACTCCCAAGTAGAAATAAAAAGGGAAAGAGGTACGATGGTGCGAGGGTGGTGCATGGTTAAAAAAAGAACCGCTCCGCCGAGGAACAGAGTCTTGGTAGTTCCCGGAGGCTTCACCGTGGGCGGGAACACGTAGTTCTCAACCTGAACCTCCGTGACGAACGGTGACTGTGACAGAGACATTGCTCCTCTCTCTCACTCTCTCTCACTCTCTCATGTGAGAGTTTTATGTTTGGGTTCTCTGGCTTTTATAGGGAGAGAATGAAATACGATAAGATACGTTGATTTTCATAATACGGTTTTTGAATTTGAATATTTTTTGAAAAATGATTTTTGCACTCATTTTTTTATCAAATGCACTATATTTTTTGTCCTTATTATGAAGTGTATTTGATAAAAAAAATATACAAAATAAATTATCAAATGCACTCCATAATAAGAACAAAAAAAAGAGTGCATTTGGTAAAAAAAATGAGTGTAAAAATTATTTTCCTATTTTTTTTAATTAAGTGTATGTATTTTCTCATATTTCTATCAAAATAATTTACGTTTTTTGTTCGTCTTCGTGAGCAATCGAAAAAGGTTAAAAAAACTATATTTACAAAAATATCACTAAAGATAAAATTAATTCAAAAATTTCATTAATTTGGATCAATAATTATTCTTTATGGTTTTGTTTTTTGTCGTAAAAATCACACATCCAAATTCATTTAGAAATTCAGGTTAATTTGGATCAATAATTCTGTCTTTAATGGTTTTTTTGTAAATATGTCTATATTTTTTATTTTTTCTAATTCTTTGATAAGCACAAAAATAAGAAAATTTGCTCTATTAACTTGATGCTATTTCAACACAACTATATATATATATATATATATATATATATATATATAATGTAGCAAGTCAATGAATCCATTACTTTCAATTTTAGCAATAGCAAATGATTTGTCCAATCAATAAAGATACGCTGTTATGGGGTGTTGGGATCTACACACCAATCCAAAAATATGCATAAACAACTTGCACTTTGTAGGTCAATTCCTCTCCCCCCACATGTAAATTGTTGGGGAGGAAAAGCACACATTCACATGTTATATCAAGCTCAAGGGGGAAGGTGGAAACCATTGGTTAAAAGAGTTGGATGACTTCTATGTAGGCTAATTTGGCCCAATATTTTATTTTTTAGCTTTTTTTTATTTTTAAAGTTTTCCGTCTTTAATGAATTTTTTTGACTTTGTAATCAAAATTATATATTTTTTTACTTTTTTTTTTACAAGAGGGATCCCAAAAATATAAAAAAAATCAATTTGAAAAGTTTACTTCTATTGTAACCTTAAACTATTGTACATACTATATTATTACGGGTAAATCTCATTTTGCACATCTGCACTTTGCAATTCAGTTTCATATTGTACTCCTCCCTTTTAATTTGAAAAGTTTTTTTATATTTTCAATCAAGTCTTAATTTTGTTCCTCCCTCCATACGACGGTTACAACTTTAGAATGGTGGATAAAAATTATGAATTAATTTTAATTTTACCCCTAAATTATTATAATTTTGAGTATTTAGTCCCTAAACTATTAATTTGGTTTATGATGTCCCAAAAGTTTTTAATTTCAATTTATTAAGTACAATTAAAGATGTTCGTTCAAATGATAAATAAAAAAGCGATCATGTGTATTCTATGTGCAGGCTCGCACCTATCCTAGGTGGTCTCAACACAATCACTAGGGGCACCACAACCCTTTGCTCATCTCCACCCCCAAAAGTACCACCCTTCACCTACCACCGCCAAAAGTGGCATTTAGCCAACTTGATGTGGGTGCTCTTAGGACAAGGCTTTTCCTTAGTCTAATAAATGAATTGCACTGGTACAGTCTAAGTATTTTGAGTTCTGTATTGGGTTCATTTTGATAATCCAAACGTTCATATTATAAAATTTATTGTAAACATTAATACTGCAAAAAAATTACATTTAACGAACCTAGTTCAATATCTATTCATTTCTATTTTATACTTTATAAATGGGTGTGACACAAAATATTATACTTATTTATCTTGATATAAATTGATATTGATTTGTATCCGATCAACGTAAATTTTTACAGTATTAAAATTCTCGAAGAGTTATGCAATTTAAACGGTTGGGATCATCAAAATAAATCCAAAATAATTGAATGTAACCGATGTAGTCCAAAAGTGGACTGCAGATTGGTCCCTTTATTTATTCCCACAAAATTGCTTAGATTTGTAGTTTTGCAGAAGTCTTTTTTTAAAAAAATACTCGTACTTAAATATGAGTCAAATAAATAAGATAAGATACGTTAATTTTCACAACACTGTTACGGTTTTGGAATTTAAATAAAAAAATTATAATTCAAAATGAGTGGTTCAGATTTAATTAGGTGTATGTATTTTCTCATATTTTTATCAAAATGATTTACGTTTTTTGTTTGTCTTCGTGAGCAATCGAAAAAGGTTAAAAAAAACTATATTTACAAAAATATCACTAAAGAGAAAATTAATTCAAAAATTTACGTTAATTTGGAATCAATAATTATGTCTTTAATGGTTTTTTTGTCGTAAAAATCACCACATACAAAATTAATTTAGAAATTCAGGTTAATTTGGATCAATAATTCTGTCTTTAATGGATTTTTTTGTAAATATATATATATTTTTTATTTTTTCTAATTCTTTGATCAAAACGAAGCACAAAAATAAGAAAAATTGCTCCATTAACTTGATGCTATTTCAACACAACTATATATATATATATATAATGTAGCAAGTCAATGAATCAATTACTTTCAATTTTTGCAATAGCAAATGATTTGTCCAATCAATAAAGATACGCTGTTATGGGGTGTTGGGATCTACACACCAATCCAAAAATAT
>CM018911.1:6869985-6874985 GCA_009663005.1 Actinidia chinensis | reverse complement strand
TGGGAGGCATGGATTACGGTTTTGGTTGATGCCATCTACTTCCATATTAACAACGTATGCACTAAATTAAGTGAGGATGAATGTCTCAAACGAGAACTAACAATTCCAACCGAGTACCAACAACTCGTGCATTAGGCAATGCCTTGATCAATTGCGCCTCATATCACATATAAAGATGAACAAGACGAATACATAATATGACACAATAAGGCTGTGTTTGGTTGGATGGAATGATGAATGGAATGGAATGGTCATTCAATTGGAATAATCATTCTAGTGTTTGGTTGGTCAAAAATAAGAGAATGTCATTCCAAATGAAATAGTCATTCACTAGTATATAGGAATGACCATTACACTAGGGTAATAAAAGAATGTCCATTCCATTCCCATTTCATTCAATTCCTTACAAAATGAGAATGACTATTCCTACATCATTTCATTCTAATTTCCATTCCATTCTCAAGAAAATCCATTCCATCCAACCAAATACAACCTTAAGTATCATGGAGAAACAAATATAGCTACAGATAAAACCAAATAGTAATAAGATACAAACATAAAGTCTATTTATAATTTTTATACAGAATGATGTGGCAGAATATGAACCTTTCAATTTCCATCAGAACACCCATCAATATGACTACTATTATTTACCAAAATGCCATTGACACTCATTCTTGTGGGGTTTTATGCATAAATTTTCTGTTAAAATATAATTTTCCAAAACCAATTTATCCTTTCCTTGGTTTCAAAAACTAATCAGATATACAAGAATAAAGCAAAGCGTAAAGAACCCATGTGTTCATGTCAATTTGTAGATACTATATCAGTATCAACAATAAGGGTATGCTTGGTAACGTTTTCATTTTTCTGTTTTTTTTGCTTGTTTTATTTTTATTTTTATTTTGTTTAGTTTTGTTTTGTTTTGTTTTGTTTTTTGTAAAACAGAAAATAAATATATGTTTGTATTCACTTGTTTTTAAACTATTTAAAAACAAAAATATGTTTATGTTCACATTGTTTTTAAACTATTTTAAAAAAAGGTGGATGCGGAGGAGGTGGAGGAGGCGGTGGTGGAGGCGAAGGAGGAGGTGGTGGTGGTGGTTGAGGAAGTGGCGGCGGAGGTGGTGGTGGCGGAGGCGGAGGCGGAGCTGGTGGTGGAGGAAGTGGAGGTGGAGGCGGTGGTGGAGGAGATGGGCAGTGGAGGAGGAGGCGGTGGTGGTGGTGGCGGTGGAGGCGGTGGCGGCGGAGGTGGTGGGGGTGATTGAAAAATTTTGGATGAAAATTTTTGTAAATAAAACAAAAATAACTTTTTCTTATTTTCATTATTTTAAAAAATATTGATAGTAATTTTTGTCTTGTCTTTATTTATAAATAGCAACACAATCAAGTTTTTTATTTCTATTTATAAAAAAACAAAATAAAAACAGAAAAACAAAAATAAAACAGTTAACAAACATAGCCTAAATATCCAAACAAAAGTTGTTACACTGTTCTCTTTCTGAGAAAGGAATTACCTGTTAGGAGCTGCTGTAAACTGGAATATGGAAACTCCATAATTCATAATTTGCGCTGAATTCCCTTTATACACTTTGTACGTGGTCTTTCAGCGTGTAACTCGACAAAGGCTCGTTGTGTAGAACCTGGTCCTGTCACTGGGACCAACAACTTCACAAACAGAGGCTTACTCGAGCAACAAATATCAAGCCATCAATGGACTCCATTGATTTTGTTAGGGTTAATAGAATTAACATGTAATTAATTATCTTTGGGTCTTCAAAAACCAAACAGAGAAAGATTGACGCCAATTGTCACTGACTCAATTGTTCTACCAAAAAAATCGGGCTTATGAGGAAAATCAGGATTCGGATCCTCATCAATGCAACAATCCCCAACCCCGAATTGAACAGGTGAATCACTTGCAATATCAAAGTATATTCCTAGACAAATTTAGGTTTGTATCCACAATTAATTGAATGAAACATTACCTCTAAATAACAAAGCAATGAAGAAAAAAATGGAGAGAGAGAGAGGGGGACCTGAGAAACGTAGGACTTGGCTTCTGATAAAGCTCTACGTAGAGTCATGGCTGCAGAGAGATGGAGAAGAAAGAGAGAGATGAAATGGAAAAGAGAGAGAGAGAGAGAGAGGCCAAAACCTTTCTTGTCTTGGTGATGGAGAGAGAGACGGGGTTTGAGCTGGAGGACGAAGCTTCGAAGCGTGGACTGAAGGTTTGAGATTTCCGTCAAGTCTCTGGCGATTTCGTCAATTGTGGAAGTGATTGGGCACTCGTAGAGGAATTCCGTCTGGTCGTCGCTAACGCTGCCACCGCCGCCGCCGTGCTTCACCTGAACTCTAACGATCTCCGACTGTGTTTCCGAACGGTAGAGGTCAATTTGTTTTGCCAAGATCTTTTTTTTCAAATTCATTTTTTAAATATTCTATGGTTTTTGATAGCTCTTCTGAAATACCTAAAAGGTTCAAATCATCAAATATATACTGCGATAATAACAATTCCGAATTCAGATTTCTTAATAAAAACACATGGACAAATTAGATTATTCTCATATATCTCTTTTCATAAATATTCACTGAGATGATTGTACTACATGTGTCCGAATTGCTTTAATCCGTATAAAAATCTTTATAACTTGATATAATAAACATTTGGATTTTGAATATATATATATATATATAAAAGTGATCTATATAAATATGCTAGATTACGTCCATTAGACGCATATTCAGACATTCTGTAATTACTAAGCTAATAAGAAATCTAAATGTAATATGACCGGAGAATATGTCTCTTCATAATCAATTCCAGATTTATGTATTTATGTGAGAAACCTTATGAAATAGGTTGAGCTTTATACCTCACAATCTCATTTTTCTCTTTGCATTTTCGTACAAATACCCACTTATATCTCACAGGTTGTATCCCTTTAGGGGTATTGACTACAGGTCCAAAATACTTCTCCTTTTGCTAGGGAATTCAATTCAGTTTGAATTTTCTATGTCGACATTCTTCGACAGTTTGTGGTTCAGTTTTCTCATCACTTCTGGTAATGATTTCTTCATTACTTCTAGTAATGTCATGAGCAACTTTATATGAAAATATGTTATCGACAGCAATTTTATTTTTATCTCATACCTCTCCTACAATTACATAATGTATTGAGATCTCATTATTATCAGGTATCTGATCCTCTTCAGAGGATAACTCTTCAGGAGACTTCTCTTCAGGCGATTCGTTTTATGAAATGGACGATGGCTTAATTGCCTCAAGTAGTGATGATGATATAAACTAATGTTTTCCATTCATAATCATAAGAAAGTACTTAATATCTATGTTGTTATCCCATATTTGAATGGTGATGATGAGATGGGTGAGTTTGACCAACCATGTGTAACTTATAGTTGGGGGCTGAGGGAGTAATATTAGATGAGGGAACTATACCTACCGGTTCAAAGGAAGATAGTGAGGAGGAAAATCATAGCGACACTAGTGATAAGAACTACAGTGGGTTGAGAGATTCTTCGTCTTCGTCTGATGATGATGAAGTAAATTATGTACTTGAAGAACCAAATGTCTACGGGGGCTGCTGAAGGTGTTCAGAATATGGCCATGGGGGCTGATGAAGTACTACGACAAATACGACATATTATAGCAAAAAGCCAACATCAGTTAAAGTAGTGTTACTATCATGTAGTTGATATTTCTAATATAATCAAGAACTTACGAAAAAACCAAAACACTGACAAAGTGCACATCCTCCCCTTGAACTTAAACCAAACCACAAAATGCATTGTCATTTCAACCATTGTGTTTGTTTCTGATTACGTGACTGCCTATTTTTCTTTGGGAGAATTACACTGACCGCCCGCCGCCCTTGAAGGTTTGCCGTTTAATACACAAGCATCCCTACTGTTTGAAAAATTACAAGTGACCACCCTCCCCTATGTTTTGAAAAATTACTTCCCAACCCCTGCAACCACTTTTTCTCCTTTTGTTCTCTTACAAAATTACCAAAATCCCCTCCCTCCACTCCTCTCTCTCCTCCTTTTTACAAATACAACCCTTTATTTTTATTTTTGTTTACTTTTATTATAAATTTTTTTATACTTTTTGATTAATTTTTATTAAACAAAATGAACTTCTTTTTTTTTGTACTCTTCCTATTTTTTCTTTTTACTTTTTAGTATTATTTTTTCTTTTAATACCATTGATTAATTTTTTTTTAACAAAAATAAATTCTCTTTTTATTATTATTTTATTATGTTTTTTTGTACTTTCGATTCTTTTTTTTATGTTTTTCTTGTTTATTGTTAATTTTTTTTGCTTTAACTACCTTTTGATTAATTTTTTTTAATAAAAACTAAATCCCTTTTTGTTTTTTTTTCCTATTTTTTTTTTCTTTTTGTACTTCAATTTTTTTATTTTTTCCTTTTTTATTTTATTTTTTTTTTTATTTTTTACTCTTCATTACTTTTTAAAAGGGTACAAAAATAAAAAAATAAAGAAAAGTAACGAAAAAGTGATTCAATCTAATCTTTTTTTTACAAAAAGTAATCAAGGGTATTAAAAAAATAATAAAAAAACAATAAAAAATAAAAAAATAGAAGAGTACAAAAAAATTAATAAATAAACCCCGCGGCTTTCTTTTTCTATCCCCCTCTTCCTCCCCCGGTCTTCCTCTCCCCCCTTCCTCATCCCCCCGTCCCCCTCCCCCCGTCAGCCGCGTCCCCCCCCGCCCCACCCTTCCCCCTCTCCCCCCCCGGGGCTTCCTTTGTTCTTCCCCACCCTCCTTCATCCCGGGTCTTCCCCGCCCCCTCCGCCCTCCCCGTCCCCCCCTCCCCCCCCCCCGTTTGCGTCCCCCCCCCCCTTCCCCCCCCTGCCCCCCCCCCGGGGCCCTTCCTTTTTTTGTTACCACCCCCGCCTCCCCTGGTCTTCCCCCCCTCTCCTCCTCCCCCGTCCCCTCCCCCCCCTCGCCGCGTCC
>CM018911.1:6834985-6837485 GCA_009663005.1 Actinidia chinensis | reverse complement strand
ATGCCAATATGTCCTGAGTTCTGATCCTCCTCGACGATTCCTTACTACACAAATAATCACGCATTCCGTCGTTCGGTGCCCGTGATTCCTACATCACTTTCCTACTTTTTCGTTCCTACTTTCCGGATTTTCTATTGATGTAATACGATCTTCTTGTTGCTCAGGGAAGTTTGAGCTGTCTGTTCTACATAAACATGCTCAAAGATCACACATAAACCTAAGACAATTAGTCATAAGGTGATCTAAAAAAAGCATTCCTGGCAATGTATGATTACCGCAAATACTCTAAATGATCATGAGAATATAGACTCTATAACAAGATTCAGTACAACGTTCAATAAAAGAACTCTCAATCTTATCACTGAAGGACGATATTCAAAACCCCCCTCAAGCGATTCCATCAATTTTTTTTTTTTTGTGTAACATTTTCTTCTCTACCATTTAAATCCAACCCTATCTCTCCATTATCTAACATAGATTTGGTAACCCTTTGAGGATGGTGACTTTCACACATATGAGCTGGTTATCCATCTCCTCTTGCCATACACAGGTGCTTCTCTCATACTCACTGTATAGCCCTTTCCATCCAATTGAAATAACTTTTTAAAAAAAACAAATAGAGGGATACATGTTCACGGTACACATTCTAGATTTTCACGAGAGCTCATCTATTATAACATTCAAAAGATCATAAATGCGGCTCCATATTCTATGCTAAGAGATCTCATAGGCATGTTCTTTTTAAATATGATCACGAGTATGATAATGATCACACAAATGATTGCCCATTAGAATGCATCAATTAAACACACAAGAGTCAATCTTAAACAAGTCTTGCATCAATTAACACATAGGAATATTTTTAAGTCATGAACACCACTAAATTAAGACAAAAATAAATTTTTTTGGTATTTTTGTTTAAATAACTCCAACAAAACAAACACAATCTTTTGGTATTTTTTTTTAATAACTCAAACAAAATAAAAAATATACAAACCTGATCATAGCCTTCGGAGAATACAACATGCATGAAGCACAAATATCCTATACTATGTCAATAAATAACATTACTCAACAGATTTTTTTTTCTACAAATTTCTTTCTTAGCGGCTTCTCAAAGATTCCAAATCAAGATTTTCTCACCCACATTACCAGTCACCTTAAGGTTTTGCCATAAACTCATGAGGGGTAAGTGTAATCCGAGGAGGTCATTATATGTATGCAAAACTATGAGTCCAATACTTCATTTATACAATATGATCTAAGTGACCAAATACACACACAATGATGACAAACACGGTTAAGCTTTGAAAAAAAAGCCTGGAACACCTTAGGATTTTTTGGGTTCACATGAGAGATAATAAATTGAGAATCACATTCTTAGTCCTCCAATCTAGGACAATTGAGGCCCGAATATACCCTTACAAAGACCACATTGATGACATGTAGACAAATCTAGTCGGCATGATCTCAATATTGGGCATGGACGACGTATCTTGAGGCTTCGTAAATAAGAGCTTACTTGCGAAGTTGAGAAGATGTCGTTGCCTTCTATTTGTATCCAATCCTTTCATGTCAAGAGAGGTCCTTACTTTATAATTTCGTTCAATCTCATCAATTTTTTGTGAGCCCGCAACAAATTTCTTGAAAGACAGATGAACATTTAGCAAGTTCAGTTTTAACTTTTGCACCTTAGCTAAGTTCCTTTTGAAAACCCTCTCTATCAAATGCAATCCTTTCCTCGAGAAATCTCACTTTGTCAGTCAAGGTTGTGGGTTCGGTTGAGTTTTTCAATTGACTTATTTTCTTTCTTTTCCTCTACTTGAGTATCATCATTCACTTTTTTAAGAATCAATCTCTCAATCTCTTCAAAGCCTCTTTCCAATCTCTTACTCAATTTCAGCATTGAATTGGCACTTGTATGACCTCCTTGTATAGTTGATATAGCTTGCTTGGGCAACTCACTTATAGCTAATCTCAGATTCTTCCTCTACAAGCAGCCCCAACTACAATCAACAAACATCGGATTCATCTGATTTTTTTCACTCTTTGAAGCCTTTGATGATGTTTTAATTGTCTTAACAGCAGAGGTCATGAAACCGTGTAATTTTTTTTTCAATCTCTCACCACTGTTATTCCTCTGCTTTCTCAAGTCACTCCAGGTCACAGTCAAACCATGCTTTCCCTTGGTTTCTTTTTGTTTGTACAGTCCATAGCATATGCCCAAAGCCATGACATTCAAAACTTATTTTTGAACCATACTTATAGTGGACTTCTTACAAATTTTGTCGTGCAAAAGATTTTCTTTTATTTTTATCACTCGAAGAAATTGCTTTCCTTTATTTCTTTTTGAAAAAGTTTCTTAAATTTTTTTTTAAAAAATCAGGCCAGATCTTCGGGACTTATTTCAATATCGCGGGTGTGACATCACTCAATTCTATTCATATCTTCCTTAATAGAATTCAAAGCAATACTTTTGTTCTTTTTGGTTTACAAATTA
>CM018911.1:6682485-6684985 GCA_009663005.1 Actinidia chinensis | reverse complement strand
TTATGTTTGACACATTTTGGAGGATATGGAAATTAGATATACCTTTTTGCTTGTTTGGACGACGCTCTTCATGCCGTTGGTTTGTGTTTGAATTAATGATTTAATAAAAATAAATAAATAAAGTTAATAAATTTATTCGTTCAAATTTGGTTGTGTTTTTACATTTTTTTTCTTTCACTCTATAAATTCCATTCAAAATTCTTGATCCAAATTCAACCTTTAGAAAATTTGGAGAAACAACTAACAACTGTTTGCCTGAATATTCTAATAAAAGCAATAATAGATCTAAGGGAGCGATTGCAACCTCAAAAACTTTTAAAGAAACTCTTATATTATACTAAAATTTTGATAATAATCTTGAAATTATAAGGGGTTCACATCCTTAAATTATTGTAATCATCAATAAATTTATACAATATGAAAGTATAACGGTGTTTGGCAGAGCTTCGTATAGCGCTTTATCAACTTCTAGCTAAAATCAAGTAGTAGATGGCATTTAACAAAACTTGTGAAAAGTGCTTCATAACTCTTTTTTTTTTTTTTTCTTTTGAAAGAGTTTTTTAAGCTAATTTTGAGAAGCAATTTCTTCTACAAAATTTCAACAAAATCTCTAGTTATGTTTTTTAAGCTTTTCCAAACACGAGCAAATTACTATACTAAGGTTTTCTATTTTCATCATGAGGAGAAAATACATGTGATTCATACAGGCAATCACCGCATGAGAAATTATTTAGTATTTTTAGAACAAATTTTAATGGTGCTCTAATCTTAAAACGATTAGTTTAAACCGTGGAGATCACTGTTCTTTTATGTGAACTACGATCAACATATGAATATGTTCCAATCATTAATTGATATAAAACATTTCTCCCAAATCACCTAATAATCTCTCCTCCTGTATCTCTTACTTATCAAGGCTTTCACGGTTTCACCAACCACAGTCCAAGGATGATTAATTGTGGGCCCAACACTACAGATTGCAAATAGTAGTAAATTTCTCCAAGCATCCAATCAGTTAGGTCGGTCCAATAAAAGGAGATTTGAAAATGATTTTCTCTCCTTTGTCCCGTAATAAATAAGGTTACCATAATATTTTATTATTATTTAATTTTTTATTTATGTAGCAGCTTGTTTTTAGTTTTCAATAATTTGGAAGGTCAAAGAGGGATCCAGAACGACCCAAGCGCACAGTATGTGTCATATTATAACTACGGGCAGGGGCAGGGGCCGGGGTCGAATTATTGAGGTGAGAGAATCTGGAAAATTGGTTTCTTGTCAAAATCTAGAAACTATTTTCGTAAAAATTTTAGCTTTGGAATTGGTTTTTGAATTTTTTTGAGCACAAAATGATAAAAAAATTTAATTTTCGATACACTTTTTATACTTTTTAATACACTTTCATATATTTTTATATATTTTTTAATACACTTTTTTATGCACTATCGATAGCCCATTGAGATGTTTTTAGTATTTTTCTTTTCGCTATACGGAGAAATTAAGAAAAAAGGTTTAAAAAAATAGACAATTAAAACAAAAAAAAAGACTAATAAAAAGAGTATCCAAACATAAACTATGCTATGCATTTTCTCGGGTATGCATGGGGGGGGGGGTGGGGGGGGGTGGTGGGTGGTGGGGGGTGGGGGGGGGGTGGGTGTGGTGGGTTGTGGGTTGTTTTTTTTTTTGTTTTTTTTTTTTTTTTCTTTTTTTTTTTTTTTTGGTGGTGTTTTGGTGTTTTTTTCTTTTTGTTTTTGTTTTTTTTTTGTTTTTTGTTTGTTTTTTGTTTTGTTTGTGTGGTTTTTGTGCTCTTCCTCGGTTTTCCTGTTGTCTCTTCACCTTTTTACAGTAACAAACTCAACCCCATCCGGGAAGAAAAGCAGAGCAAGAAAGAGGCAATAAAGAGGAGGAGCAAACAACTCTTGAAAGTAAAATAATATTTGCTTTTTGCGCTTAAAATAGTATTCGCGAAAAGCAAATACTATTTTACTTTCAATAGAAATTTTAGAAAGAAACTAGTATTTTTTTTTGACCTAATTGAAATAGTAATAAAATAGTATTCGCGCATAAAATTATTTTTTCTTGACCTAACTGAAATAGTAAAATAGTATTTGCTTTTCGTGCTTAAAATAGTATTTGCTATATATCAACTAGTAATTGTCCATTAATATATATAAATAAATAATATATATATATATATATATATATATTATATATATATATCTATATAAATAATTGATAACAAAATTTATGGAATATTTTGATACACTTCCTATTTTTGATTTTTGCACTCCAAAGTAAGAGTGCTCATAATCTAAATATACTTAAAAAATAAATTTGATAATTGATTTTCGCACTCCATATTTTAATTTTTACACTCCAAAGTAGGAGTGCAAAAATCAATATAATAATGGTTGTTGATTTCTGCACTCTTACTTTGGAGTGCAAAAATCAAAATATGAAGTGTATAAATCTCTTCCCATAAATTTTGTTATCAATTTATTTT
>CM018911.1:6582485-6584985 GCA_009663005.1 Actinidia chinensis | reverse complement strand
TTTAAATTTAAATTGCAAATTTAAAAGCATGTCCTCTGAAAAAGTTGAAACTCTCAAATAGGATCAACGATATGAGACAAATGAAGTGTATTAAGCTATTCAACACCCTCCTTCTCGTTCAACCCCATCTTGCACTTGTAAATACAAATATACATGCATATAGCGAAACATAATGCAAAGAGAAGAAGAAAAGTGCAAACGGAGAATAAAAATACAAATTGCAGGACTTGAATCCAAAATAATTTTTGCTATAAATTTTATTCCGAGAGTGAAGTGTATAATGTAAATTCAAAGTTAAGTGTCATGCAGGTTACATTCAGAATAAATTCGATCATATAATTTAAATTTTGAGTACTTTTCTAACGTAAAAATCAGGGTATATATAGTATTACATTAGGAAAAACAGTTATATCAATTAAAGTTTTTTAATAGATACAAGTAGGCTCCGTTTGGATAGGTGAAATTCAAATTCATTGATTTTAAATCCCTAAAGATTTGTCAAATAATACATATTTTAAAGTTATTTGAAATCTCTTCACTTTGCTCTTGAAATTCAAGAGATGATTTGCCTTGATTTGAAATTATTTGGTCTATTCGTTATCCAAACATACTCGATGAATTTGATATAAGCCATGTATACAAACGTAGCCTTGTATCTTTCTAAAATTGAATCGTTTTGATTCACAGATCAGTAGCCTTTATTAGCAATCAAATTTGCTATTTAAATTGAAATGGTCATTCAACTTATTCTACATATATGGTAAAAATTGAAAACAAAAACAAAGCCAATGACATGATATATGATATGCACACAACTTCAGTCTTCGGGCAATCCCATCCATTCCGTTACTCACAGAATGCCCAAAGGCCCAAGCCCACCCAAAATATTCAAATCCAGTTATTGACGAAGCCCAACCTAAATGGGCCTTACCATTGGGCTTAAAGTCGTGAAACAACCTCTCTCTCTCCAAAGTCTCGTCAGATCAAATCGAATGGCATCCAAGACATCAGCAAACAAACTCCTTCATATCTGACCGTACACGTGTCCATCCCATCTCCCCACCAACTCCTCCCCCAACCTCACTGCAGTCAAAACGGTCTCCTCCGCGCTATCGTGCACCGACTAGACAATGCCCCATCTCCTCCTCCACCGCCGCCGTCCACTTATCGACTCTTAGAAGCACATCGCGGCACGTCCTCAGCGCGCCGATCTTGTGCCGAAACATAGCCGCTAGCCAAGCCAGAATCGTGAGCCCTAGATCGAACTCGCTCTTGCTCACGCGCAATGGAAGAAGCCGCCGACAGCGGCGTGGCCTGTGACATTGGTGATGGTCGGCTCGGGAAGCGAGATGAGACCAGAAATCAGCGGTAGAAAGTTGGAGATCATGAGGTGGAAGAGCCACAGGCTCCTTTGTGTAATAAAGTGGAGTCCATTTAAACTCGAGCTCAAGTTTTAATGGGTACCCCATGTACATCGCTTTGAAAAACTTTTAGAAGTAGGTGATAGGTTACTGTTTGTGGCTTAAAAAATGGGATTGAGCAACCAACGTCGATCATTGCCTCGGTCTCCTCGGTGGTAGTGGGACCTCGGATACTTTAAGGGCGACCTGACACAGAGAAAGAAATAAAATGGCCGTGGCGAGGCCGCTCAAAACCCATGCGGCGTGGATGGAGGAACTCAGACCAGGCGATGACAGCAGATAAAAGAGCTCAGAAGAGGAGTGAAGAGTATGTTGAGAGTACCTTTGTATATGGGGGAGGAGACCTTTTATAGACGGAAGTGAGTAAGGGTCGTGCCCAGGATCACGGCGAGATCCTCGGAAGAGAAAAGTATGGAAGAATATTCAGAGAGGTAGGAAGACAAATTGGAGATTGCCATCTGAAGAGTATCCCGTAATTGTTGGTGTCGTGGAGGAGAAAATCAGCGCGATGGGCGTATTATTATAGATAGGAATTTGGTGTTTGAAGATTGATCAACGACCAAGTAGTACCTCGTTTCCAAGGGCGAGGAGGAGGAGACAACACTTGGCTTGGGTCATTGAGCTTTTCCAAGACGGGAGAGATAGTTGGCGAGGGGTTCCATGATGAACGTTGGACTCGTTTACCTCGGTCAAGAGGGTTCGGAGAAAGCCTACCTTTGGGGAGAGATATGGGCGACCCAGTTTTGTAAATGGTGCTAGGGCGACCGTACTTGCCTTAGTCGGTGGAGACTTTATCCCACATCAGTAGCCCCCCCTACGCGGAAATGCGAGGAGGATTGAGGGATTTAGAGTAGTTAGTAGTCTTGGTGTTCATCTCCAAATACGGCACGTGTCTCTACAAACGAACACGTGGGATACGAGAATGGATTGATGAGCGGACGGCACAAGTGCAGGGTGCAGTTTTTTTTAAATGATTGACTTCGGCGGGAGGAGGAAACACGGGGTTGGGGTGCCTTGTGGTTAATACCACAGGTTGGAGGCGGCGCATTAATGAGCGCCATTTTGGTGGGGAGAAGCAA
>CM018911.1:6374985-6377485 GCA_009663005.1 Actinidia chinensis | reverse complement strand
CATGGGAAATAAATCGCAGATATGTAGTGCAGCAGCAAAAAATCGAACCCGAAACTTCCAAAAAACAAACTCTCGCTCATCCCGATGCTCGCCCTTTTTCCTTCACTATAGTTTACTTTTTTCAACACGGGCCCTTTCTTCTCTTTTTCTATTATGTGGCCTAAACATAACTCATGCGAGTACAAAATTCCACACAGCATATAGTTAGAAAAAAATAATAAATAAAAAAATAATCCAAGAAATTACCTTCCGTTGTTTCCATATTTTTTGTGTTCCATAATCACAAACCCCGTATATATATACTAGTGAGAGTATGCCCGTGCTATGCACGAGCGAGTAACTTGATCAACTAAAAGGGTTAAAACCGTCCAACATTCAGTAAGGGGCAAAATCGGTAAAAAAAAATAGGTAGGGGCTTTATCGGCAAAAAAAGTGATAAAATCATCAAAAAGTTGGTATGGGCAAAATCGGTACAAAAATGTGGTACAGAAACTATTTTTCCCAAAAATAAATAAAAAAAATAATGTGTGGTAAAATCGTCAAAAGATTAAATGAAAAATTTGGTAAAAAATGCAAATCGCAATCAAATGGCAAGGGCAATAATCGAAAAAAAAAAAAAATTAGTGTCAGAGTCAAATCTGAAAGACAGATTATTGTAAAGAAAAACCTTTGTACTCAATTTTTTAACAATGTTTGATACAAAATATGGGCAAAATTGACAAAACAAATAGGTAGGGTCAAAATTAAAAAAAATATTAAAAAAAATATAAGGAGCAAAATCGAAAACACGTAGGGGCGAACTAAATTGGTAGAACCGATAGTTTTAAAGAACTAAATTAAAAAATGGTCAAGGCAAGAATTTGTAACCCAAATATTTGGGTGTTAAGTGAACATTGTTCACTCAATATCTTTTATTAGTATATCCCGTGTAGTAATTCTAAGGGCAAAACTAATAAAAATAGAGGGAAGAGCAAAATTGGGACAAAAATGGGTAGTAACAGTTACTGGCACTCACATTTATATATTCAAAAATATTATGGGACAAGTTACCAATGAACAAATCGAAAAAAAAATAGTTGTAATGGAGTTACTATTCACTCACATTCACTAAGGGGCCAACATCGAAAAACAAATTTTGGTAAAATTGAGTGCATCAATGGAGTAAAAAAATTGTAGTAAAAAGTTTACTAAGGGGCCCAATCATCAAAAAAAAAATGTAATGAGCTACTATCCACTCGACATTTTACTAAGGGCAAAATAAAAAAATTTTATTAAGAGGCAAAAATGTGAACCAAAATTGGTGGTCATGTGATTAGGGGCAAAAAGAAAAAAATTGTTGGTAAGGGCAAAATTGTCAAAACCAAATGGTGATATAGAGTTCCCTCATATTTATATCACATTAACGTTCATAGCAAACTTAAGGGCAAAATTAAAAAAAAAAAATTGGATAGAGCAAAAGCCAATTGAAAATAACCAAATTTGAAGTCTGAATATAATTTACAACAATTTTTAGGGACTAATCTGAATTATGAGTACTATAGGACCAATTTGTACTTACATAAACTCTGAACCAATTATAATTACTAAAAACTCTAGATACTATTGACGGACAAAACTGTAAGAATCAAAAAATTCTGGGATCAAATTGATAATATCATAAAGTTCTGGGACCAAATTAAAAATAACCAAAACTTTAGAGTCAGAAATATAATTTACAGTAACTCTATGGACCAATTTGTAATTATTAGTAACTGTAGGGACCAATCTGTATTTAACAAAAACTATGGGACTAAAACTATAATTTATTAAAAAAATTGGAATAGGGGCAAAATGGAAAAGAAAATTGGTGGTACAGTGGTTACTTTTTACCTCACATCTACTAAGTGTGTGGTGTGTCATATATCTAATTATATATATATCTATATATATAATATATTTTATTATTATTACATTTTGCACCCTTTCAATTTTATCTAAGTTTTACTTTTGACCATTCACTTTTAATTAATTAGATAACTCCTTATACTTTAGGTCAAGTGTTAATATAGCCATTTTTCTCACTTTTGTTCAATTAAAATCCACTTGGTGTCTTTCCATTACTTGGCACTAAAATTTTTTCCCTTAGTTAACTAGAAAAATGAATATGCATAGTTGCATTCCCCTTTGATTTTTCTTTGTCTTGGCAAATCTAAGACCCAAACATGG
Source organism: Actinidia chinensis (assembly GCA_009663005.1). Classification (NCBI taxonomy): domain Eukaryota; kingdom Viridiplantae; phylum Streptophyta; class Magnoliopsida; order Ericales; family Actinidiaceae; genus Actinidia; species Actinidia chinensis. The sequence continues at coordinate 6,375,280 of CM018911.1, read as the reverse complement.
CTTTAGATTTCCTTTTTAAAAAAATGATATTTACACTCCACAATTAACTTTCCATACCCCTATTGTGAAGCTAGAAGCCCAAAAGAGGGGGAAAAAAAAGTATGAGAGGTTCAAAATGAAGTGTGAAACATGTTAAATTTTTTGTGGTAACTAAACCAAAAATGATGAATTTCTTTTGATATATATATATATATATATATTTTTCATTTTTCCAATATAACCAAATAAAAGAAAGAGAGATTAGGCTCTTAGAATTATTTGCAAGGAATAAAAGAATTAAGAGTAATTATATACA
>CM018911.1:6264985-6267485 GCA_009663005.1 Actinidia chinensis | reverse complement strand
AAATTTTGTTTTGTTTGTTTATTGGTTCTTAATGCAGTCTAAGATGAAGTTTAGATAATTTAAAATATAATAAAACAGAAGTTGAAAATCCAATGTGATATTAAAATTAAGTGTCTTAGATCTGATAGGGGAGGAGAATCCATTCCTTTATATTGTGAAATCTTGTTGCAGATACATGAATGAAACTTCTATTGCAGACACACCACAACAAAATGGAGTTGCCAGAAAGAAAAACTAGAAACTTTAGTTGGAAATGATTATGCATGCTTTTAATTCTGGTCTTAGCATGGATTATGGGGTGAGGCGTTGTAAAGCATGCCCATATTTTAAATCGTGTTCTCATAAAAAGACTAAGATAACAACCATACGATTGTGGAGAAAAATAGAAAACCTAACTTAAGTATCATAAAGTTTGGGGGTTGTAGAGCCATTGTTAGATTACAGAACCTAAAATTAAGAATTAGGACCAAAAAGATGTTGAATTATTTTTCTTGGTTTTATGCGATGAAAATAGGTAAAAGGGTTTTATAGATTTCTAGTGATCGAGCTAATGAACAATAGAAATCAATACTGTATCGAGTCTAGAAATGACAGTATTTATGAGAATAGATCATCTATCTAGGAATTATTAATATAAAACAGTAATGGAATTACCATTGGAACCCCTATTTAATAAAAGGGATAATGAAAGTGAATCTAGTATACTTAGGAGGAGAGTAGAGGGTAAGGAATGAAAAGTATTTTTGGTCCAGAGTTTATCATTTATTGGTAGAAGGGAATAGGATTCAACATTCTAGACAAATTCATTGTCACACCGTTTAGAATATGACCCCGCTTACTTTTGGAGATGCTATTGAAATCTCAAGACGTTGCATCGTGGGTGGGAAGGAGGGCTATTAATGATGAAAGGGATTCTATAATGGGTAATAAAACTTGGCAAATTAGTAGATTTTACCACCTGGTTCTTAATCTATTGTTTGTAATGGATTTGTTCGAAAGAAAACGAAAATGAAAATAGATGGTTACTATGATAAGTTTAAGGCAGATTAGTGGATAAAGATTTAAACAAAAGGAGGGATTAGATTACTTGACCACTTATCTCCTGTTGCTCGAAGACTACTATTCGTTTACTTATTGCATTGGCATCTATATACAAATTGGAACTTCACCAAATGGACCGTTAAAACAGCATTTTTAAATGGTTGAAATTAGATGAGAAATAATATGGAAACAACCAGGAGGGTTTTGTCATGCCTGGCCAGAGAAAAAGTTTTGTAAACTAATTAAATCTCTTATGCGTCTTAAACCCAGCACCAAACAATGGCATGAAAAATTGATAAGTTATGATAACTAATGGGTTTTAGAATACAAGAATCTGACAAAATGTGTTTATAGTAAGTTTTAAATGGAAAAGGTGGATTAATATGCTTGTATGTAGATGACGTGTTAATATTGGTACCGATATTGATAGATTTGAGAATGTTCAGAAAATTTTTGTCATCTATTTGATATTTGAAAGATATGGGCATTGCTAAGTCATTTTGGGAATTAAGATGCTAAGAAACAATGATGTATACTCGTTCACAATCCACACTATATTGAAAAGATACTTAGAAAGTTTGATATGTTTGATTGTAAACCTGTGACTACACCTTTTGATCCAAAATTGAATTATATCCAAATACTGGAAGAGCCTGTTGATCAAGTAATAATATGCTAAGATAATTGCTGATTTGATTGTATGCTATGACAGTACTAGGGCCAGACATTGCTTAGCAGTGGGTAAACTTAGGTTAGATATACTAGTTGTCCTAGCACTATCATTGGAATGCTCTATAACAAGAATATTGAGAACTACAGAAACCATGAATTAATGGTATTTGTTATAGCGGGTATCATACAGTTTTGGAGGGATATACAGACGCCAGTTGGTTAACTGAGCGTGATGATCATACCATCGACTAGTGGTTTTGGATATTCACTCCTGGAGGAGGAGCTATCTCCTGGGGATCAAAGAAACAAACTTTATTGCGGAACTTTACAATGGCGGAGAGTGTTGTAGCTTTGGCATCTTGTAGCAAAGAAGCTGAGTAGGCTAGGAATTTATTATTGGAAATTCGGTTTGGCCTAAACCAGTGCCACCTTATTCTTTGCCATTGTGATGTGAGGCACTCTATCCGGGCTTATAGCCAAATATAGAATGGCAAAATATAAGGCAGATGGGCCACTAAGGAATAGTTAGTAAAGACAATTACTTACAGATGGGGTATTAATATTAATTTTGTGAGATCTTTTTTTTTTTCTTCCAAATTTGGAGAGCCACTACAAAAGGACTTGCAAGGATTGGTGTTGAAAACATCAAAAGGAATGGGCTTAGGCCCACATAGCTAATCACCAATGATGGAAACATCGACTCTTACGCGTGAAACATCAAGTCAGAGTTCAATGAGTCAAAGTACAGATATGTAGTGATTGCAGCACTGTTCTTATATTTGTTGTC
>CM018911.1:6034985-6039985 GCA_009663005.1 Actinidia chinensis | reverse complement strand
TCCATGCTATTAATGAGTGTGCTCCAAACAATCTTATTAACCTCCCCATTTTTCATCCCGGTATATGGACAAATTAGGCGAGCTGGACATCAATTTTGGTTGTGGCCCGTGTTTGACGGATTGGTTGTTGTTAACCTTTGCATTACCACCACGATTGCCATTGAAAAGTATAATTCATCAACTTTCCATCGCTTATCTTTTTTGAGTTCTTTTTGACACAACAAATCCATTTTGTTTAGCAAATGCCGAGTAATACAAATAAGTTTCATCTGATGTGTCAAATTTCATTCCCTCATTCGGTTCTTCAACTCTATATTCAGAATTTTCATTTGCTTTATTTTCATCCTCATTCGTACTTATGTCATCACACATTTTTTGTAAAGTCCCACTTGATACCTAAGGTACTCCTTGCTCATTGTGTCCACTCAACCAAGGAGGTTGTGTCAACGGAACAACCTCCAACGACATTAGAACCTAACAAATTACATTTGTCAAGCAAATATTGACCTCAACATTCGAGCAATCAATCCCATGTGCACATTAATATTTCTACGATTGACCTTACTAAAATTCATTTCCAATACCAATCTATCAAAAATATAAAAAATGAAAATGAAAAAAAAAAAAAACACTACTAACAAAATGCAAAGTGATCAAAAAAACAAGAAAATGCTCTAATGATTCAGACCAACAATATCATTCCAAAACACAATCCCAAATATGCTTAAATCTATCAATATTCAACCCTCATACTAACCAAATGCACAAAATGCCCAAAAAAACTTTTAACACATTCTCATTTCTGTAAGTGTTGAAGTGTTGGTTAAATTCGAACCAATTTATCATCTTTTCGTTCAGTTACAACTCATTTAAATTCGAAATACTAGCGTTATTATCCGTAAATACATCTATATTTATGAAAAAAATGCCATTTTTATTTTGAAAATCAAATTAAAAAAACAAAGAACGAAAAAATTGAACCTAATTAGGGTCAATAGAAAAAGAAAATCAAACTGAATAAAGAGTGATGAAAAAATCAACATAAGCCCCAAAAAATTGAATCTGGATTGAAACCCTAAACACCCAATCTCTCTCTATATACACACACGTACGGATATATATATAGAGAGAGAATGTTATCTAGTAAGGAGGAGCGGTAGTGGTCGGAAGGGACAAAGATGGTCGCCGGAGTGCTCTTTCTCTGTGTTTGAACGAACATAATGGGTTTCAGCTGGGCTAAAATCAGATTTAAGTTTTTTTTTTCTTCCCAAAACGACGTCATTTTGGGAAATCGGTAAAATTATCGGTAAAGAAATCTGTGGCTGTAGCCTTCCTACTTATAAAATAACGTTGGGGGATTGGAATATATTGAAACACGGAACATGGTTGAAGAGTTTGTGTTTCAATTAAAAGTATGGATAAGAGGTTTTAAGTGGAACACAGTGTAAAAGGGTGGGGCATACCCGAAAATTTTCTCTTTAGCCCCCACAAAAAAAAATTACGAATTAAATTTATTACAATTCTTTCCCGCAGATAAAATTACCATCAAGGACAAAAGCCTAAAATTCATAAAATTCTCTGTACTCATCTACAACTGGTGGTCAGGGGCGGAGACACATGAACCCAAGCCCCAAAGGGGTACCTGCCCCTCAAGTTTGAATTTTTTTTTAGTTATAGTTTTAGAAATTTTTTACAATTTGTCTTCTTCAAAAATTATAAATGTTCCCCTTTAAAAAGAATTTAAATTTGCCCCCCTAAAATTTTTTCTGGCTCTGCCACTGCTGGTGGCCACTACTGCTACCGGTGGCGGCGGTGGTTGTGGAGAATCCATAAAACTAATCATTGAGGAAATCTAAATTCTACACAACGCATTACCCAAGTTAAACCATCAAGAATAATGGAAATAAAAGGTTCGAGAATAACATATATTTCATGAAAAATTTAACACTTCGAAGCCACCAATTGTAAACAAAAAAAACAATTACAATGAACAAAAGCCCCCGTGTGTAACTCAAAATGGGTATGATTGAGGAGCTCACCTTAAAGAGGAGTCTGCAAGCATTATCGAATCAATCCATGCTCTGAAATAAAATTCGAGAAAACAAATGAAAAACTTGAATCTCTTGTATTTTACTCTTTGTTGATTTTGTTTCTGTGAGCCGAAATTTGGTTTAGAATGCTAGGTATTGGTGGTTGAGGAAAACAGAGAGGACGGTGGTTGACGGCAAGGGGAGTGGAGGTTCTCAATGGGTGCGGAGAGCAAATGGGTCTAGAGAGAAGGGTTTTGGGTCTAAACCGAATCACCGGTACGCACCAAAAATGCTCATTTTTATGCTTCGGCTGCACCCCAAATGGATATGTATAAACAATGGCGCAGTCGAAATACAAACAAAATGCTTCGACTGCACCAAAAATGGACTGAGTATTGTCCTTCTAACAATTCGCAAATGCTAACCAAACTTCATTAGGTGGACAAGCATGAAAATGAGGACGAAATACAAACGAATCTGCCAATCACCTTCCAGAACTCGCACAGTAGCCATAAGCCACAGCACAGAGAGAGAGAGAGAGAGAGGACAATGGCAAACGTGGAGAGCAGTTGCAGAGACTCGCGATGGACTCTCACCGGAATGACCGCTCTTGTCGCCGGCAGCACTCGCAGCATCGGGTCTCACTCTCTCTAAACTTTTTTTTCGGAGACAACTGTAACCGAAATCGTCAAAAGAATTCTATAAGCAATCCATGCATTAGGGTAAATATCTTGAATGCACCTCAAATGATTGAGCACTTCAATTGGTTTGTTTACTACCTTAGGCAATATATCTCTCAAGACTTTCAACTCCATCCATAGATCCCTTCCATTAATATCAGAAATCCCGACATGTTTTAAACTAAAAAATATATATAATAACACACATTCCTAGATTCCTAGACTATAGAGCATCATGATGGAGATAATGGGAGAGCAAGTTACTGTAGTTTTGGTAATAGCCCCACTCCTATACTTTATATACATAGTGGGAGTCCATCCCTTTGTAAATACGAACAACACAATATAGACAGAGAGAAACCTCTCTCTCCTCTCTTTCTCTCTATAGTTCTCTAAGTCAAACACGGTGAAAAGGGCTTTTGCAATATGGAACGGAAGACAACACTCACACTGTAGTGTTGTTTATGCTAGGATTGATTATTCAGTTCAAAGCACGTGATTCATTCTCCGTTTTTTGATTTTGGATTTAACAGAGAGATAATCTGCTTCCGCGTTTTATATATATGAATCTTCAGTAATTGCCTTCCCTTGGTAGAAATCTCACCAAATTCTTACTCTTTGCTGTTAGTATTCTCAAACGTTGCCAAAAGTTATAAGGAATGTAAAAGCATGGTTCAAGTATGGCCCCTAGAACATAGACAAACAATGTTGGAACCAATGCCTATCCTGAGTTTTTTAAGGCTCCAATCCTACTTCAATTTGAGGTCTTCACATTTTTTTTCCGATAAAAACTGAGATTATTATTACAATAAAAATCAACATCTCTTGTGAGTTTCAAACAAAGTTGAAAACTTGAAATAAACATACAAGACTATTATTTTGATATATTAAAATATATATAATCTAGTACACAAAAAGCCATAATCCCTATATAAAAGTTTCTAAGTTGCTACACCAGCATTGACCATATTACCTAATATATCCTAACCGCATTATACAAAAATATAAAATCACTATCCATTAGATATCGCTTGATTGCCTTTAACAGAAAATAATACTATTTCCAGGATTCCCCGGCTAGACACAAAAAGTATCACTTGAATACCTAATACTCGCTCTTCGTGGCATTTTTAGAATACATTGTACAAGTAAACTTTGTAATATTAGACTTTTCGCAAACTCATTTTTAATGGATAACATCGCTAATCCATTCAACATCTCTGGTGACAGTTGATTGAAGGTAAAACTTGATCATCTTCAATTTTGAAATTTTTTTTTCCTCGGAGGCAACGGTAACCGAAATAGTCAAAAGAATTCTATAAGCAATCATTAGGGTAAATATCTTGAATGCACCTCAAATGATTGAGTACTTCAATTGGTTTGTGTACTTCCACTGGCAATATATCTCTCAAGACTTTCAACTCCATCCATAGATCTCTTCCATCAATGTCAGAAATTCCGGCATGTTTTAAGCTAAAAAATATATATAAGAACACGCATTCCTAGATTCCTAGACTAGAGTACAAAAAAACTTTAAATTACAATATAATAGATAACTAAATAACTAATTAAAACCATTGACCTAATTGAAACCATAAACATAAGAATTAAAAAAAAGATAACCAAAGAATCTGAGAGATGCGAGAATATGAGTCTCTTTTACTTGACCAAAGTTTTGTTGAAACAGGTGGTGAATCTGGTGATCTCTTGTAGAGAGGGGGATTCGTAGTCGGCACGGAGGGAACCTTAGAATCCCAATTCCCAATCTGTAAATTTTTGCTTGCTTCGTTTGAAATTTTAACCCTTAACAAGCGTAGTGGGTATGACCCCCCACCCCCAACCCCCCTTTCTCCTAAATTTCAAAGTGGGTGGTTGGACTTCCAAAATCAAAATGGACCTTTTTTTACCTAACATATCTGTACTATAACATATTGAACCTGGAACCCCCAAAATTGGGCTATTTTTTGGGAGACCCAGATACGGACCTATTGGACCTGTGCCCAGGCCGGCACTAGTTGGAACTTAGTGGCTTTTTCTACTTTTGTAGACTCACAACAGACTTACCCTGCACGGTTGTTTGACACTAGATAAACAATGTTGGGACGAACATCCCGAAGGCAACTACCGAGTATACAGCTGACGAATACTCAATACTCATGGCTACAAACCTTGAATCTGCTTACCATCTTAGCCAAATTGCACATCCTCTTTTAAAATCATCTGGAGTGGGAAACATTGTGTTCATTTCCTCCGTTGCTGGTCTGGTGCACAGTGCTACTGGATCCGTTTA
>CM018911.1:6017485-6019985 GCA_009663005.1 Actinidia chinensis | reverse complement strand
TCTAGACTCCACATACACAGTGAGAGAGAATGAGACTAAGAATTTTTGATCATTGCACACACACAGGGATGGTCACACGAAGGGGAGGAAGGTGGGTCGGCCTGCACAAGAGGTGGATGGTGGAAAATGTATGAGTTTGCAATTGCAGGGGGGTCTAATCTTTACCTTGGGTGTGGTTTGGTAGGGTGTAGAGAGGGTTGAACGAGGGGCGGTGTTGGTAAAACTGGGGAAGGTGGAGGGAGTTTAAGATCACAGTGGTGGACAACTAAGTGAGGAAGGGAATGGGTGTAAACTTTAGAAATCAGTTTTCATTTTAGGTTTTTGTTGTTGTCTGCTGGTAATTTTATTTAAGGACAAGATCGTAATCAAAAAAATCTTTTGCGTCTCTTAAGAAAAAAATTGCACTCAAATGTAACTTCCATCAATTATGATACGGACCACGATAAGAATGTTCGCGAAAGGATCACGTACGACATCGTTTCACTTTGTTTAACTGGAGCACGTGTTGGGTGGCCCCCACGTTTCCCAAGCTGCTGCATCAATTCAAAAGCCACTTTGTTTGAAATGGTTGTTGGGTGAGAAACACAACAAAAAAAAAGAATAAAATCATGTAGCCATGTTTGTTTGGTGGAATTATGCTGACTTGGACAAGAGTCCAGTCGCAGTCCGGGGTTGTTTGTAAAAAATGGCTCCGGAATATTCGTTCCACAGGACTAATAGTCTGTATCCGTGGGACTGTGCTGGCCCAAAGGGTGATGGTGTACAATTAGTTCCGCGGACGAAGCCTAAGTCGGACTAAATATAAATTACTAATTTGTTCCCTTACACATTGAATACTTTTTCATACATATCTCCTCCCTCTCCTCTCCTCCTCTCTCTCTCCTCCTCTCTTTTCGTTTTTTTTTAAATTTTTTAATTTTATTTTGTTATTAGTTTTTTTTAACTAAATGTTTTGTATTTTTTTATTAAATTAATTTTTTATCCATTTTTTTGGGATAAATAAGTTTTTTTTTTTGAACACTTACAATTTTTTCCTAAAAAAATATTTTTTTTTTAAAAATATTAATGCAAAAAATATATTAAACAAAATAATTTTTGAAATATTATATTTAATTGATAACAATTTTTCACAAATATCATATTTTTCTTTTATAAAAAATTAAGTTTATTTTTTTAAAAAATGTTTTGTTTTTTTAAAGTATTAATTTTTATAAAAATTATTTTCAACTTACATCCAAAATTACATTTTAAAAATATATTTTTTAGAAAATGGTTATTTTCAAAAAGAAAACTTTTTATCCAAAAAATTAAAGGGGGGATTGGGCATTATCCTTCAGTTGTCCGTTCCATTGCTTAGCAAACGCACGGGGACAGAACTGAACTACCACTTATATCCTAGTTTTGTCCGGAGCGAAACAAAACGGCGACACTCGGAGAGTAGAGAGGAAAGGTGAAGTCCCAAGTACAACAGGTGCCGAGTAGTCAACAAACGAGTCATTCCAGTCCAGTCCCGGGATCTATTCTTCCGTAGACTGTCTATCCAGTTCCCAAAAAACAACGAGGCCGTAGTTCCTCAATGCGAAGCTGACCATCCCCAGTCAATCAAAACAAGCAACAGGACACAGAAAAACCAACAAGACGACGGCGACGGCAAGCTCAAAAGTCGTACAACAACTTGCTCCTACTCAACAGAAAATGTGAGTCATTCGAAATATTTTGGACAACCCTAGAAATTTAGGAATTTTTGTTTAATTGATTTAGGAATTTGAAAAAATTAGGGATTTTTCTTTAGAAGATCAAGTTAGCCATTGTTCATACTGGAATTGTGATTTAGGGTTGAAGGAACTTTTTGGATTTTAATATATATTTTCTTGAATGTATTTTTTTGTCTCTTGCGCCAACACGTGCTCCAGTCAAACAAAGTGGAACGACGTCGTGCGTGATCTTTTCACGAACATTCTTGTCGCGGTCCGTATATTAAAATACCATAATTGCTTCGAGGTATACACTCTGTGGACACACTTACTTAGGCTCCATTTGGTAATGCTTAAAGTTAAGTTTTTTTTTAAATATGCTATCAAAAAATTTAAATTTTTTTACTTTTTTGCTTTTATTTTAGCTAAAAATAAATAAAAAAATTAAAAAGTCAATTTTGATTGACTTTTTTGCTTATAAACTTAAAAAAAAATCAATCGAAAAATTGGTACCAAACATAGCCTTAGAAAAGATGGCACCTAGAATTGACTTGAGTGTTCATCTCTGCTACTAAGACAAAAAGAATTTTCAAATTTTCAAATTATCTCTTACTATTTATGATTAAAATTTATTTGAATTAATTAAATATTTTTTTTTAAAAAAATATCACTTTCTTCTTTTTAAATGTGTGAGACTATGGTGATTCAATAGCTAAAAAATCTTTAAATTTGGGTATATTTTTTATTAATTGAATTATTTTTTTAGTGAGATCTATTAAAAAAATTAAAACATTTATTTTTTTTTA
>CM018911.1:5894985-5897485 GCA_009663005.1 Actinidia chinensis | reverse complement strand
GTTGCTCTTTCTCATCTCAACCAGGCTCAAACGTGTTACGAGCGTGTGTGAATGGAAAGAACTTTCATGCTGGTCTCGTTCGTTTCGCTTTACCTTGGTGGAAAGGCAAGACCCGTTGGATTCTAGGAAAGGAAACCAAAAACTGCTGAATCTGATACCAAGTTGATGATGGGTTCAGATAATGTATTATCTGGGCTGGAGTCAACTCGAATGGAGGATCGAGTCTATCACATGTTTATGTACCTGATACTGTCCAGGGTGTGGAACTGCATGACCAGATGTTGCCCATGCCCGCCAATGAGTCCGGATTTTTGAGCTATACCGAGAGATTCTCTCATTCCTTCAGGACGTCCTTAGGACTCTCTATGCTGATTATTTTGGATATCTTCAGACTAGATGGGAGGAATTACTCAATACGAGCCACTCAAGTGCTTTTTCCTAGTGATGGAGCAGTTGGTTCAAAACGCCTTGATCGTCGACATACATATCAGTTTTTGAGGGTTGAAACCTGAGTTCGAGCCTCTTAGCACTCAGATTTTAAAACAATCACCCCTGCCTTACCTTTATGAGGGGTTTGCTATAGTGGATGGTGATGAGCGGAGGGTAGCTTTTTACCATCTCTTTCACTGCCCGAGTCCTCCTATTGTTCCAGACAGATGGCATTTGCTTCTTCTTCAGGGACTCACTAATTGTCAGCATGTCCACAAAGCCGGTCACCTCAGGATGTTTAGGGGTCTTCCATATGAGATGAAGCAGCGGTTCTCGACTCGTGGAGGTGGGTAGTGGGGGAGGAGTAGTGGGGCGAGGTAGAGGCACTCCCCCCTGGACGGCGCTATGCTAAAGGTGGAACCCATTACCTGCGAATTTACCTGACTTAAAACAACTTCAGTCAAAGATTGCTCAGCTGCAGTCAACACTGGGATTAGATACTGCCCCCCAGTCCTCTGGGCCCACAGCCGCTATGTTGCAGAGACTCCTACCGCTCTTCATGGTAAGTCCGGTCACCCCACTGGATTTTGGATTCAGGAGCAAATAAATTATGAAGGTGAGTTTACTACCTTTACCTTCCTTTCCTTCTGTTCATCAATCAGTTCTGTATTGCTGATGGATCATCCATTCCCATCGTAGTCAGGAGTTGTCGTTATCCTCCGATATTACCTTTCATCTGATATTCTCGTACATATTTTGCCTTCATCTCTTTTTGTTAGTCGTCTTGCAAAAGTCTTAATGTGCTGTTGTTTTCTTACCATCTCATTGCTTCTTGCAGGACCTGAATCGAAGAAGATTTTGGCAAGGGTATGAGCGGATGGACTATAATACTGTGGGGATCCTTTACCATCGAGTACGTGTCATCTAGCCTCATGTTTTCTCTCCTCCAGTGTTAGAGTATCTGTCAAGTTCGTCTGGTAAAGTCGTCTGTTTTTTCGTTTCACACCTTAGATTTGTGGCATGCTCGTTTAGGGCATGCTTAACTTTCAATATTTATGTGGCTTTTTCCCTCGTTCAATAAAGCAGTCAAAAATTAATTTTAACTGTGCTGTGTGAAGGTATCTAAGCATACTCGTGCCTCTTATATTCCTCGTATGCATCGTGAGCCTAGTGCCTTTGACATTATTCATTCAGATGTATGGGAAACCCCTGTCCCAGTTACGGCAATTCTCTCACACCGCTACTATGTCACCTTCATAGGATGATTACACGGTTGTACTGGGTCTACCTTATGCGTCATAAATCTGAGGTCTTTCTCCCCCCACTTTACTCACTTCCTACAAATGATCAAAACCCATATAAACATGTTGTGCGTAACATCAGGTCCGAAATGGTCGAGAGATATCACGAATGAGTTTCGGCGGAACTAATAAACGTGGTATACTCCAAACAACTACATGTCCGTCACACCACCTGAGCAGAATGGGGTAGATGATCGTTAAAAATCGTCATAATTCAGTGGTCGAGTTCTTAGGGGTATGAGGGTACCTAAGTATTTTCTGGCACATGGCAGTTCTCACTGCTACCACCTTATCAATCGGAATCCCAGTCGGTATTACAAGGCAAGGACTCCCTCCATGTCCTTCAGCCTGCCTAGTACCATATTTCCTATTATCCCCAGTGTCTTTGGGTTGCCCATGTTTTGTGCAAAATCGGAGCCCCACCCGTACTAAGCTAGATGATAAGCCGTTACGTTGTATCTTCCTCGGTTATTCCTCGATGTCCAAGGGGATATAGGTGTTATGATCTGCCACTCGTCATATGTATCATGTTAGATGTCACGTTTTTGAAAAGTTCCTGTTTTTTCTAATTGTCCTCCTTCGCCGGGTTCTGGTTCTGAGATGCTTACGACAGATGAACAACAACCCTCCTCGTCCTCGTCCTATACTGAGCCTAATTATAACTCCTCCACCTACTGGCTCCATGCCCCCAATCGCCTCTCAGGACCCCAGTCCCCGCGCTCCGCTCCCTTGTCAGTGTCTCTCCGGAGTAGATGTCTCCTTTTTCCCCC
>CM018911.1:5787485-5789985 GCA_009663005.1 Actinidia chinensis | reverse complement strand
TAATTTTACCTCTAACTTAAAAAATAAATTATATTAACCCAATAACTATTTAATTGTATTACTTATACCACTTTCGTTATTAATTTATTTAACATAATGATAGAAATCGATCACGTATTATTCATGTAATTAAATTAAATACATTTATATCTAAAATACTATTATTTTTTTAAAAAAAGTTAATATTTCACATACAAATTTATTCAACTATTATGAAAACAAACTCAACCCTTATTAATAAGTTTTCAAATAGAGTGTTAACTTATTTTTAATATAAGGGCATTTAATTAATTTTTATTATTATTTTAAATAGATTAGAAATATTTAAGTAATATAATTAAATAATTTATAAGATTAATATAATATAATTTTTAAATAAAAATAATAAAATAACGGTAATTTTTAGAGGATATTTGTGAAATTAAGCGTGAAAAAATTGCAGCTACACAAAGAAAAAGCAAAAGGGAAATTTGAAAACGACGGTTGATGTTTGCGAGGCAGGCGAGTCTGCTTTCGGCGGGAAATTCAAAAAACAATTGCGGGAGAACGAAGAAAAAATAAAAGCAACCTATGTAGGTATGTGCTTTGTCATAAATGCATGAAAGACGGCATCAGGGCCCCACCGGTTGCGTCTTTGTCGCAACTGCTAATGCCGAAACAGAATACACAATACACGCGCCCATTTCTCGGCGAGTGTGAGCGTACCACTTTCGAGTTTCCCCGATACTCGCGCCGCATTATTTTTTATTATTATAATTTTTTTGTTGTGGAAAATATTTTTTTCTTTAAATACATTTATTATGAGCACTGATGGATTAAAAATGTAAAGGTGATATACTTGACCAACCTTATGTTCCGAATTATTACACAAAATATCCTTAATATTTAAGAAATGATAGTGATATTTTTTTATATTTAAAACTTGTAATAGATTCTTTCTATTTCATACTAATCACTACTGAGATTTTGAGTTAATATACAAAATACCCCTGACGTCAATTGTCCGTTAGCAAGATTGACTACACATTCATAACGTCAGCTACATAGTGATTTGAATACTATATATGTCTTTTTTTTGACAAAATTACTGTATACTCCACAAAAATATTGATTGAATAACAAAAAAATAATAATATTTTAAAAATAAGAACATTTAATTTAAGTATATGGATAACACGTGATCGATTTTATAACTATTTCAAACAAATTAGTAACGAAAATGATGTAAATGATACAATTAAGTAGTTAATGTGTCAATATGATTTTTTTTTGGGTCATTCAATCAACATTCTTGTGGGTTATATAGTAATTTTGTCAAAAAAATAACATATATAGTATTTCAACCACTATTCAGCTGACGTTACTGATCGACAGCCAATCGTGCTAACGGACGATTAACGTCAAGGGTGCTTTGTATATTAATGTACAATCTGAGAGATAGATAGTGTAAAATGGGATAGTCGTTTATAAGTTTTAAACTTCATATGAGAGGTCACTGTTATTTTTCAAATATCAGGGATAATCAATATATTTCACCAAATGTAAGAATGTTAATAAAGGAGTAATGCTCATTTTGATCTATGATTTTTTTTGATTTTTAATTTTTAGCTAATTTTTTATATGTTTGATCAAAATTTTATCAAAAAATACAGCTTGGGTGTTGGTTTTTTAAGATCAAAATATTTTTATATATTTAATAAAAATTTTAATCATTAATTTAAATCTAATACTTTTCTAGTACTTGACATGAATAGTCCAAAAATATTAAAACTCTCATCTAAAAAAAATATTTTTCTCTTTTTTTCTTTTTTTTTTTAATTTAATGAAAAAATTTATATTTTTAAACTATTCTTATTAAGAGAAATTAAAAAAATATAAAATTTTAATTTAACAGCAAAAAATAAATAATATATTTTTCGTACTTTTGTTTTATATTTTATTTTACTTAACAACTCTTTATTTTGACGGGAATTTAAATAAAATTATATATCAAATGGAGGTCTGAAGTCCGTGGGGACACTGGTCGGGAGGAGAATTGGACAACCGCCGTATAAAGGACGTCGGTTTGCCGGCGGAGTACTAGCGCCGTCACGGGATGAAACACTGGAATTGGAGAGCGACAACCGTTAAAGTTGACGGCGTTTGGTGTAGAATCTGTAAAACGTATACGTCACCAAAGATCCTGATTTCTTATGAGCAGGGATATTATTGAAAGGTTGACAATCCTAAATTCACTTATGGAGTCACAGATAAATCTACGCAACCTATTTGCACTCACGACACGTTTGCACCCTGCCATAAGTATCCACTTCTTGCGGCTCCTTCTGGTACCAACTTTTTTTTAATTATTTTTAATTAAAATAAATTATAAATCTAATCAGTGTTGCTTTTTTTACTTTTTTGTTTTTATTTTTTTGCTTAATTTTAGCTATAATTAATTCGCAAAAATTAAAAAATTAAAAAATCACGACTTTTTGATAGCAAACTTAAAAAAAATTGG
>CM018911.1:5777485-5779985 GCA_009663005.1 Actinidia chinensis | reverse complement strand
TAATTGTGTGCCGTACGGGTCCAGTTATTGTGGGCCCCTGATTGCGAAGTTTCGCCTTTCAATTTTCCCGCTTCTTTTTTTTCTTCGAAATATCAAAAAGGTAAAGTTCATGTTGGGTAACCGTGACGTGGGGCCGACTAAGATTTTGAATTGGTCAAACACACTGGTTCACACTTCACACACTGGTTTTACTGTTTTGCACTTTCCTCTTATCCAAGGCTGAATTTCACTTTGCACCCCTTCATTTTGACTCAAATTCCACTTGGCAACAATTTTGCTAGGAATAGTATATTTTCTACACTGTATAGACGGTGTATACTCAAATATGGCAGAACTCATATTTTTATGTGGCTTTATCACGTGTTAGTATGCATTGCACAATATCTAAATTTTTTGCAGTTAAAATCCTATAATTTTAGTCAAGTTTCACTTTCCATCTTCTGTGCAAATACCTGATGGAAGGATGTTATGCGAGTGGCACCTAGCATTATTGAGGAGCATTCAACGGAAAAAAAGCTTCTCCCACCAAAATAAAACCATTCATAAATGAGCCAAAAAAATGAATTGTGTGAAATTCTATTGATATATCCTTCCGTCAGGTTCTAGGATGGAAGGCTAACAGAAAGAAAAAAGTAAAACTTGACTAAAATTATAGGGTTTTGATCAGTTTATTTGAAGTAAGGAGGCAAAATGAGGGTTGAGTCAAAGCGCAGAGGTACAAAGTGATATTTACCCCTTATTCTAAAATCATTTTTTTTGCCATTAAATTATCAAAATGTCTTTCTGCGTAATTAAAATATTTGAATTTATTTTTTCAAAAACATAATAACACGTTCTTTTTTAACTAATTGGTAAAAAAAAATTTGTATGAAAATCATCACCCAACTTGTATTGGTGGTGATTTTTTTTTTATTTAAAACTAAAGTTACAGCTAAATTGTGTACCCCATGGCTTGGGCATGAGTCCTACAACAAGATTCCATCACTGCGAGGGCATTGCGAGATTTGATGAAAGTGTCATGATTGACACAATCTGTCATTAGTCAAGAAAACGTGAAACGATCCTAAAATATTTTTCTTTGTTTTGATGCGGAAGAGCGAGTCTCTCTTGTTTAGAACTTACTCTCAAACGAAACATACAAATCAAGGAATTGACTTGGATGCCTAAGTATATGATCCAAGGGGACGCGGCTCTCAGGCTTGGTGTGCGATTATGGTGAGAATTAGAGAGCCACGTCATAGTCCAATTGGAGTCTAGAGAAGACGGAGAATTCAATGTCTTCTCTCTCTGGCTTAGCTATCGCTTACTCAGTTAGATAGGGGTAGAATTGTCATCTTTCGATGTACCTTTACTTTTTTTGACCATTTTCTTTTCTATTTTTTACTGGAACACTGAATATTGCAATCCAGTTCATTAACGATTAGAAGGGAGGAGGGAGAGAGAAATCTTTTCCCGTTAGCGATTTACAAACACTATTAAGGGGATAAAATATCTTGTTTCACTTCTGGTCGAGCTTGGACGAGCACTGCCAACGAATTGTAACTTCATAGTAAGTTCAGTCGGCATCTTATCCTGACAGAGTTTTTCATGCCGAGCTTCAGGGTGAGAGGATAACGTGCATGACAAGTTCCCTCTGCCACCCGCACCCTTGGGCTCAAACACCGAGAATGCGATCGGCTGACCAAGGGCTTAAACTACTAATCGCGCTCTAAGGGCATAATTGAGTCAGTTGCCTACTCAATGATATGGCAATCGGTAAATCCTCACATGTGCCGAACTGTTCTATAAAAGGGGACAAACTCTCTTTTACAAGTAAGAAATATTGACTCTCTCTGTGGCCAGAGCCAATCATTTTTTTCTTGCTCTCTTCCCTTTTTTCTTTTTTGGTCATGACTAGGTAGTCGGAGAGCCGTCCTTGAAAAAGCTTTGGGTGGTCTTTATCACTCTTGCTATCTTGCAAGCTCGATCGAACAGCGTCCAGTCACCGAGAACCGTTTGTTAGTCACCATATTTATCTACGATCGATTCTCTTTCATCCCTACAACCTCACAGCATCAAAGTAGCGATCCCCATCAACCTTTGGTCAGACATAGTAGATATGTGAAACAAGAGATTCCTGGTTCTCTTTTATCCAATTTGACGGTGGCCAAGCCACGGTGACTCTGATCACTCCAATTGTTTTGCTGTTTCATTGCTTTTAAGGTATATCGGACCACACCATAGCAATCAAAACCTGTTTTATTTGTTTATGTGCTTTTGGCAAGAGAGAGAGAGTAGTTTCATTGGTGGAATAAAAGAGAATCTACCCATGTGATGGTCATTAATCTGATTTCATTTGTGGGTGGCTATGTAAAACTATGATGGTATAGCGAATTTTAATTGAATGAGGAAGTTATTTTTCGAAGTGATTCTCGTCAATGTTTAGCTCAAAGGAGTAATGCTGGATTGGTTTCTGGCAACAGAGATTTGTTGGGAGGCTTGAGAACAATCTCCACACCAA
>CM018911.1:5744985-5747485 GCA_009663005.1 Actinidia chinensis | reverse complement strand
CCAACCTAAACAACTCTACCAGCAAGCATCAATCAAGTGTCACCAGTAAGGCGAGCCTCCGCAGTTGGCTGACACAACACGGTCTGACAGTTCCCACACATTACATATCTCTTTCTCGCCTCTGAGTGAGGTTGATAACTTCACCAATATGAAGATAAGATCGTTACAGAGACCATTCCTGAGAGGACTCCGTCTACATAGGACTTCTACTCCATCACGTCGCCTACACTTGCAAACTATCCTCCATATGGCAATCTCCTATTTTTGCTCCGATATCTCTGGAATTTCCTTCCATACTTAGCCGTTCGAGGATCACGTTGAGCTTTTCTTACACGGCTCTCCATTCTCCAAATAAAAAAGGCCGCTCTCTATCATTCAGAGGTATGCCTAAATTCTTGTTTAATTTCTAAGAGCTATGATGCTTTGCTTCGCCTAGCTTATTCTCGTCTTGGCCTGATTCTTACGCCGGATTGGTTTTTAGCGGCCTCGCCCCGCCCGATTATGTTTGTTATCCTGCGCAGGTCGCCTGCATCATTGCCGATGTTCTATACCGAGGTGAAGGAGCAATTCGATTGTTAGTTGCTCACCTCAATTTTCTACCACAACAATATGAGTCTGCAACTTACCGCTACATAATTAGTTTATTATTAAGGCATTAACACAAAAATTAGTAGAACGAATTTTCTTACGCGACTTACTACTATATAAGTGTTTGCAACTTATCGCTATATAAGTAACTTACTGTTCCGAGATTAACATAAAAGATTGATAGAACCATTGAGTCACCAAATACGTAGCACCTAAAAAAAATAAAAATAAAATAAACCTGTGTTGCTCCAAAAATCAGACCATCATGCGCTACGGTGATATCACTGATTTGCTTTGTGCTTTGTTGGTCATTTGGACCCTTTATTTGATGATTATATTCTGTCATTTGGGCAGTTTGGTTTTGTTTCTTTGTGGCAAGTGCATTGAACCAACTCATCCACTTAAGAGATGATACTCTAAAAGAGAACTGGTCTTTGGGGCCACTTGTTGGACTCGTACGCCTGCTCTCCCACTGAAAGTATTTTGTTTCATTTGTTTATGTTGACAAAATTGCCAAATATTTCATCATTTCTTACTACAGTTTCTATTTTAATGCCCAAGTTGTTTTGGTCACCTTGTGAGGCCGTAAACACTTTTTTAAAATTTACTTTTTTATACTGATTTAGCTTTAAAAGTCTCCTTCTAAATCCAAAACAGATCTAATAGTATCGTTCCAAATCTAAAACATTTTTTCAAAATTTTTCTTTTTTATATTTATTCAACTTTAAAAGTCTCATTCCAAATCCAAAGCAGATCTACTAGTCTCATTCCAAATCCAAAACAGATCTACTTCATGCCTCCATCAGACTTGAAGAAAAAAGTAATAGAGACTTCTTAAATGTTAACTAGTTAATTAGTTAATATTCATATTTTATTATGTAATATTTTAATCCTTAATTATTTTTATCTAATTATAATTAAAAAAAATGTAAATGCACCGATAAAATTTTAGTAATTTATTAATTTTTACAATAACAGAATTTTAACTCAATTTTTTTTATAAAGTGTAACAGAAAGCTTGATACATAACCCATTTTTGACACATATTAACTATACATGGAATGAATCATATGGAATCACGAGAATCACATGGTGAGAATAAGAGTGATGCGTCATCACCAAATCTACTAACTAAATCCAACCTTTTGGACTTACTTTCTTATAAGAAAAGAGAGAAAAAAGAGGGAGATTAGCTGAGAAAGAGGAAGAGAAAGAAAGAGAGGAAAAGACATAAAGAGAAGAAAAGTAAATGGGAGATGAGAAAAAATTATGGTGGGATCAAAGTGATAAATGAGAAATAAGATGAATTTAACAGAGAGATAAAATCCGATTGAGATGAAATTTAATACGATATTCATGGTTGGTAGATCAACATATCTAATGGTGTCAATTTGAAATAAGAATTAAATATTCAATATACTTTTTAAACTTTAAAATATTTTTTTAAAATATTCGATTTTATATTCTTTTTGAACATGTATGTCATCTATTGAAATTCATGATATTTTATTAGAATCATGATATATATATTTTATTTTATGCTGTCTAAAATGCTATGTAATTAATTGGTACATTGACTAAGTGAATCCGCCAAAATCTCGACCAATAGACCGATGCCAACGAGTTAGGTAAAGCGGGTGAGACTGGCCACAAGTAATGTACCAAGAAAAACCGAGTATGAAATCTTTTATGATTTGATAATTCGTTGAGCTCTTCTAAATTTATCGTTGAGCCATTATTGAATTAAGTATATTCCCATCATATTGTATACTTTTTTATTTAAAATAATTTTTCAAGTAGACGTAGGAGTTCGGGTAGAGCAAAATAGGTTGGCTGAAGGAATTAAAAATTTAAGATTTTATATTATTTTATATTAATTATTTTTGAAGACATTATAATATTAACTATTTGA
>CM018911.1:5722706-5725206 GCA_009663005.1 Actinidia chinensis | reverse complement strand
TAATTTCCATTCCGGGTTACTAATATTTGGGGGGGGGGGGGGGGGGGGGGGTGGGGGAGGAGAGAGGGGTTTAGGTTCACTTCCAACTTCCATCTTTATTCCTAGACTGGTTTTTTCTGTGTTTGAAAACTATTTTCAGTTTAGAACATATTTTTTTTTCTGAAACTGTCATCAGTTTTTTTTAAGAGATTTCTGTATTCTGATTTTCAGAAATTGAAAGGTTTCAGAATATATATAATCTTTCAGAAACTAAAACTGCTTTGGTTTTATTGCTGTTTAATGATCAAATTGGTTCAGTTTAAAAAAAAAAAAAAAAAAACTTAATAATGATGGGGAAACAAAAGAGATGGCAGAACAATGTTGGGTTTAAAACTGGTTCATATTCATCTTTTGATGGAGGATTCAGAATTGACGTTGGAGACGGTCTGTTGAAGGAACTATTTCCAAAAAGAAAGAAAGAAAATATATATGTTTACTCATATGTGTTTGACTAAATTTCAACAAGGTAGGTTTGTTGGTTTTAAACTGTTTTTACTTTCTTCAAAAACTGTGGTTTTATAAAATTGTTGCTTCCGGTTGTTTAATTGAGGCTCACATGCCACAAACCTTGGAATTTGCGTTTTCTATTTGGGTATTTGAGGATTTAGATTTTTTATGTGAAATTCTCCCTGGATGGATGGCTTGATTGATTTGTTTTACTTATCAATTCCAAGAACAAACTGTTTTTGAGAAGGAAAAAAAAAAAGGGAGAAAACTGTTTTTTGATTTTTTTTTTTTCTAATTGCTGTGAAAAAAAAAACCGGAGAAGAAAACTATTTTTTGAGATGAAAACAACCAGTGTTTTTGTTTACGTTTATAGGAGAGTGCCGCGGTGGTGGGGACTGTGGCTATACTCTGTTACAGAAATTATTTTCCAAAAGATGGAAATTATATATAATATATATATATATATATATATATATATTCGACAAATTCCAACCATTCCTAAGAGAGAGAAATGGGATAAGGGAAGAGGGTCACTGTGAGAGAGAGACCCAGGTATATGCGTTTTTTTTTTTGAGTCTATTGATGGTGACTAGGAAAACGCATAGAGAGGAGAAGAGTGGGAAGTAACCTTCCACTTATCTTCTTAATTACAATTTTGAATGGAAAATAAATAAATAAATTACTATTTTAGCCAAATTTTTAGAGGATTTATTTATTTAATTCAAAACTTTTAGAATTTACATATGGACCCCAATCTTTTCTGTAATTACATAATTTTTCCAGATTTGGGAGAAAGAAAAATAATTAGTTTTTTCCTCCTACGTTGGTAATTAACAATTTTCACAAATTTTTAAGATTGCAATTTTAAAACCCAGATTTTTTTAAAAATTATTGTTTTAATCCCTGGGTCAACGTGCGTGTTTGACCTTGATCAGTTGTTTGTTTGACATTGAGAGGCTAACGACCTTAGGCATTGTGCGCGACTGGCCTTTGTGGAATACACTGATCATGACACATAATTTGTTTTTAATCCCTGGGTGGTTCACCGTGCGCGTTTTGACCTTGATCATTTTTGTTTGTGACTTGAGAGGCTACGCCTTAGGCATTGTTGCGCGACTGGCCTTTGTGGAATAAACTGATCATCAATTTTTGAAATAATTCTACTCGGTTATGCCGTGACCTGCTTGGGAGAATACATTATGTGCTTGGCTTATTAGTCTGCCAGTGATGGCTTGACTATGTCGATTATGTGGTCGGCTTGAAGTGATTGGTTAGTGGAATACTTTCACTCAGCAACACAGGACCTGTGGTGGTGTTGGCCTATACATGCTGTGTTATGCTCGACAAAGGCAAAAGATAAAATCACAGTATTAGACTTGTGTTTGAAATAAAGTTAATATGGTTCTTCGTTTCACTCGGTTGAAAGAAGTATCCTAACCATGGGTTTAATCCCTACCGATGTGTGTGATTTTGAAGTATTTCGAAAAATCAATGTGAACAAGTAATTTTAATTACTTTCATATATGTTGTAGTAAATATTATTATGTTTTATTTTTGCTAAGCATGAAATTTTTGGAAAAGTTCATTCTATATAAGAATGAATGGTGAATATGAAATCACCACCCACGTGAAGGATATGTGCCTAGGGCAGATGTGATATTGGAGTAAAAATTATCAACCATTCTAATGAACTTGGGTTGGTCTCAGACATACTATATTGATAAAGATTAACGAGAAATTTCAATAAGTCTGATTCAAATGTGCAAGGACTCCTAATTGATGTAAATCTCCCACTTATCCACGAATGGGGGGAAAGCTATCCCAGTTGAAGTATTCTTGTATAATTGTGAGTTTTAATGTACTCAATGAGTTTTGATACGACTCTCAAATGGGGTTGTCACATTCACTATGTGAGGTCAAATGAAATTATCCTTGCGGATCCGCTACCAAAGGGTTACCAACCTAGAGAGTTATTATCATGTATCGAAGGAATGGGTTGAAACGCCTATACATA
>CM018911.1:5612706-5617706 GCA_009663005.1 Actinidia chinensis | reverse complement strand
AAAATCCTGACTTCACAAAAAAAAAAATTAGACAAGAACCAGGAGAAGAACAAGAAAATAAACAAATCCACATTTTAGAAAATAAACAAATCCACATTATTTTTCATTAGAAATTAGGAGAAAATGTGAACACATATCAACATCCCATAGAACTAAACTCAGGACTCAGGAACTTACAGCATCGATTTGATCTATCGGTGGAGACTACAACTACGTCTGCGTGAGAGATTAGCTGTTAGAGTTTCGTCCAGTCTCTCTATCGAGAGATGTGAGAGTCTAAGAGTGAGAGAAGAACCGTAATTTTTTCTTTTTTATGCTCAGAAATTGCATTTAGCCTAGACCGAAATTTAAAAATTTTATTTTGGCCATGTTTCATTTCAGTTTGGAGATTGGGCTAGGCTGGGGTTGGCTGGACTGGGCTGGGCTGGGCTCCCTTAGGCTGTTGGGATATCTTTTCATATATGCATACAGTATATTTCTTGTTTGATGTTTATATCTTATATGTTTTTTAAGTTGTAAAACTCGTTCGAATACGCTTAAAATGTGATTTTTTTTTTTTTTTAGCGTAGCGCTCGTAAGCACGAACAATTACTAGTGTATTACTTTATCCTTAAATGGCAAAGCTTTCATTATCCTCAAATGGACGGACCTATTATTTTTATCCAATTTTAATAAGCTTAGAGCAGTGTGTTTACGTACGTTGAGGAGAGAGTTTTCCCTCAACTTTTTCTCCCTCCCGCAATCAGTCGTGCACACACAATATAGATTAGTTAGTTCATGGTGATTACGACAATGGAGTAGTTAAGAAGCCACTAACCTCAATTAGTGGTGGACATTAATTTTATTTGGAATAATTAGCATGTTAGGTATTTTTGTTTTTAGGCATCGATAGATGAGTTTCTGCATTGTTGTGAAGAATGGCTCACCATCATGGCGAAACTTCAAATTTGTGCTTTACGCAAATTGGATGTGTATGTTCAGTGATGGATTCAAGAGAGCGTAGGGGCGATTACTAGCATAAAAATCGAAAAACCAATGGGCAGAGGACACTTTGTCCGTGCTTTCATTGTCGGATGCGTACATGACTTTTTTCATGGCCTTTGATGGAGACCAAAGGTCAATTATTTGGGTTGTGTTGAGGATATGAAGAACAAAATTATCAATTTACTTATCCAAAAAAATTATCTATTTCTATTATTGTGGTAGAAATTGGATGCGTAGAACTAACGGAACAATTGTTTATGACTGGTATCAAAGTTGGTTGTGACCTCGGTAATGACCTGCACAAGGTAACAAACGTGACCGACCGGTGTGAGGGTGCTACAAACCCCTCCGGCGTGGAGATCAGACCAAGACGAGCAAGCAAGACAAAATAATAGAGCTCTCAATGTGAGAATACAAGTAATCCATACCTTTTGTAGTGGAGGGGGCGGCCTTTTATAGATAGAGGATGGAGAGCCGTTCAAGAAGACCACAGCGTAATCTTCTGGTGGCTAAGTATGGAAGGAGATTCTGAAGATATAAGGAAGGAAGATGCCATGTGGATATAGTATCGCGAATGGAGGAGTCCAAGAGAAGATGAGGTCTCACCTTGATCTTATCCTGATCGAGTCAGGCGAGATAGATTACCCCGCCCATAGGCGAGGTGATGGCGCTAGGCAGCCAGATCATATGGGGAGTCTAGGCGAACTCGGCGCAAATTATGATGGTGTTGGCACTCTAATCCCTGTTGGGGCGTGCACCCTCGGATAGATTGGTGGAGAATTCTCCCTACTTTTGGATTGGTAGTTAATGTCTCACATAGTATTAGAGTGCATAATAAATTTTGCGTTCAAATCTTATTGCCTACCTGATTTATAAATCGAGATTCTGGTTAAAGGTCAATCTTACACAATTTTTAATATAATAAGTGGTGGACTCCACGACAATTAATACTTTGAAGTGATTAACTCATTATTTAAAGTTACATTATGTTATAACAATTTACATAATCACTTGTGACAAACTAAAACAATTCATAACCAAACAAATAAAATTTATAGAATATATTTTTAATGGTGGCTCCACATCCAATTCAATCTTCCCGTGCTTCCTTCCTTCTTTGCCCTCCCCCTCCTTTCTCCCCCCCTCCTGCGTCGCTTCCTCCTTGCCGTGCCCCCTCTTCTTTCCGTTCCCTTCTGTTCCTCCCCCCTTTCCTCCTCCTTCCTCCCCCCCCTCCCCCCTTCCTCCCCACCCCTCCCCTTCCTCTCCCCTCTCTTTTCCTTGTTGGGCTCCCCCTCCCTTCAATGCTTTAAAGTGATTAATTCTTACTTGAAACATAATAATTTATAACAATACCCATAACCACTCATAACCAAATTAATAAAATTCGTAAAAATAAACTTAAACTGGTGGGCTCTACTGAAATTAATGCTTAAAGTGGACAATAAGAAATCATAAACAAACCATCAAGATTTATAAATTTACCAAATATATCAATAAAATTTATAAAAAATTCATTCATAACAAAATATCTACCTATTATGGTCACAAAAATTCATAATAAAATCAATACGATTCATAAAACAACTTTAACCTATTATTCAAATTGTCATTATTAGCTATTAATTTAGTTAAAGATCTAGATTGAAAAAAATTATTTTAATAACTATTAAATAAGGTGTATAACATACATCCCAATAAAAAATGAAGCCATAACATTATTTCTCTAACAAATCCAGATTGGGCAATAGATTTGTGCGCTTGAGTGGTAACAAAACGTAGGCATTCTTAAATAAAGAAGATGAGAGGAACATTGGCATATTCAAGTATCCACTTAGTTCCTCTCAAAAAAAAATACATACATATATATTGTGGGGTGTGGATAGAAATATGGAGGACAGAAATTGAAAATAGACATTTGTGATGGTTGATTAGTGGTTGATAGAGGTTATATGATTGAAATGCAATACAGAATAAGTGAGAACAGACCGTTGAAGTTGTTCCGGGAGCGGCTTTCCGACGATCAAGTTAGTGACCGAAAGTATTTTGAGAGAGTTTTAAGCTTAGGTTAGCTAAAATTGTGTACATATGATAGAGACATGGCATGGCCTTTTACAGTAAAGTTTGGCGCGTGCTGGGACGCGCCGACTAGTTGACCCAATTATATCCATAAGGTGCAGTTGGTAGATAGCATATCATGTCGCAGCGTCTAGATCCATGCGTGTCAGAGAAAATTTTACCGTTCAAGTTACCTATAACTCTAACGTGCCGTTGGAATTCCCGATTTGTGTTGCAACTCTTTTGTTAGTGCTCGAATTAATATTTTTAATTATTTCTTCTTTTTGTTGATTTGATGCTTGTGTCTAAACAAAAGCTAATTGTGTTTTTGTAAAGGGTTTTGTTCATGGAATCATCATCCACGGCTCTTTCTACGAAGCTTCCTCGAGGCAAATGCTGCGTGTTTGAAGATTTTTTTAATTTAAAACAACCCTTGTTCGTGGGTTTGTTTTTGTCTGTTTACCACGAGTGCGTTGGCAATGTAGACAGCTGAAAATTAAGTTAGTAAGATATTGATAATCATGTGATTGGATATTGTTTTATTTTCAGAATTTTTTTGTCGACCTTTGCGATTCGATCCTATAGCTACGATATTGATATAACCATATAATTGCACATTGATTTACTTTTAAAATCATACTTACTGATCTTTTTTATAAGAAAAAAGTGATCAAATTCTATGACTATTGATATCTGAACTTAATTTTTTATATGAATAACTACTTGGTGAATCCTAACAAATGGAAGGTTGGGATCAAATCAGTGAATTTGGAACCCACAAATTCTGTTAACATGATCCCGTTGTCAAAGAAAAATAACATTCTTATTCTAAATTTATATAATAAATATCATAAAGAATTATGTGATAGTGACCGTGACACTTTGATACGTAAAAGTCATTTTGATTAATATTTTGTTGGGTCCTTATTCTACCACAACATTTTGTAACGAAATTCCGTATAAATTTTGAGTTTGTATATATCATTATTCATAAGGAACCAGCTCCTTAGACTGCAGAATGCAGTCCAAATATTTTGAACTCATTTTGATGATTCAAAATTCGTAGACCTCATCGTCGAGTTTAATATTATAAAAAATTATATTGATCAAATACAAATTAATAATCTATCTATAACAATTTATATTAAGATAAATAAGTATAATCATATGTGATATATTTATTTATTAAATTATAAAATAATACTAAATAATACTAATTTTTATCTAATTAATTTAATTTATTAACTTGCTTTAAAAAACGAGTGCAGAGAATCTGTGTTCTATTCATAATCAGTAAGTTTCCTATTTGGCCTGATGTTTTAAATAATTGTGGGGTGACGAAATTGGGCATATATTTAGGGCAATGTGTGTGAGAGACAAATGGAAAGATTGTGGAGGCTCCACCAGACACCTGAAGGCACAGAACTGTCGTGGACACGTGTCACATTAAGGTCGCCATCATAGTGGACCCAACAGTGGTCTTGTTAGATATTTGGGACCCCACTTCAAATGATTTTGTAAAATAAATCCAAAATATTATTTATGCAAAAAGTTAAATTAATCCAATTTCATTTGTCTGAAGAAAAATGTGATGGTAATAGATGATTTTATAATTATTATCTCGAAATAATGATCCGATCACGTAATTAATTAAAAATTTTAACTTTTTTTTTACTAAAAACAAAAATAATTTACATGTCATATGAAATATTTGAGGAGTATTTTTATTTTGGATCAGTAGACTTAGAGATGGCAAAAAATTTTGCTTCACCCCACCCCTGCCTTGCATTCGCCCCGATCCGGGAGAACATTAGCACACTTTCACAGGGATGAAGTGGGAATGAAAAAAATATTAAAACAATCAAAAATGAGACGGGGATGATTTTGGACGCCTCCGTATTTTTTATATAGGTGATCATCTTTATAGATCTTACAAGATGGATATTTTAAATTATCGATAT